>VZRI01005333.1:0-44380 GCA_013397515.1 Upupa epops
TCAGGGGAAGTGTGGCCAGCAGGGAGAGAGGTGGGTCTCCCCCTGTACTCCACTCTGGTGAGGCTCCTTCTGGAGCACTGTGTCCAGTTCTGGAGCCGTTATTACAAGAAGGATGTGNGCCGTTATTACAAGAAGGATGTGAATGTGCTGGAGCGAGTCCAGAGAAGGGCCACAGTCATGATCTGAGGGCTGGAGCACCTCTTTTATGAGGCCAGACTGAGAGAGTTGGGGCTGTTCAGTCTGGAGAAGAGGAGGCTCCGAGGTGACCTTATTGTGGCCTTTCAGTATCTGAAAGAGGCTACAAAAAAACTGGGGAGGGGCTTTTTAGGATCTTGGGTAGAGACAGGACTAGGAGGAATGGAGCAAATCTGAAGATGGGGAGATTTGGACTTGATGTGACTAAGAAGTTCTTCACCATGAGACTGATGAGAGCTTGGACTGGGTTGCCCAGGGAGGTGGTTGGGGCCCTATCCCTGGAGGTGTTTAAGGCCAGGCTGGATGAGGCTTTGGCCAGCCTGATCTAAGGTGGGGTGTCCCTGCCCATGGCGTGGAGGTTGGAACTGGATGATTTTGTGGTCCCTTCCAACCTTGACTGATTCTATAACTTCTTCCCAGTGATGGTGATGGGGCAGTGGAGGGGTCTGCCCCCGGGAGGGTTGTGGATTCTCCCTCTCTGGAGATGCTTAAAGCCCATATGGACTTGGTTTGGGTGATCCTGCTGTGGCAGGGGGATTGGACTAATGATTTTTCGAGGTTCCTTCCAATCACTGATGATTCAATGGTGATGTGTCTATTTGTACATGCATTCTGATACACATATATCTGTGTTCATGAACATGTTTATACATGTAAAGAGAACATCCCTTCCTCTTCTAGGTCTCTTGGTAGACCCCCAGACCCTATGGTCTCTCCAGCAGAGAGCTAATCAGCTGCAGGGCATGGTTGGGCTGCTGTACCAACCAGCAAACTCTTTCTTCACATGTGACCAGCTTTTATCTCCTTTTTCCTCTCTTTCCCTATTCGTGTACCTCTCCTAACTACTTCAGTCTTTCCCACCTTCCCCAGCCTAGGTTTCTCCCTTAAACTTCCCCTAAGAACTTGTATACAATCACTGAATGTTTTTCCATGCATCTTATAGAGCCCTACACCCTGAGTGACCTGCCTATTCAATAAGATGACCCACAGAGCTTTTCCTTTGGACTCACCTCATGTGTTTGCCTTCCCAGACCATGTGGCTGATGCTGTTGCATCAAGGCATTGCTTCTCTGATAACTAATGTGGCAGATGATTGGGGTTTCACCTTCCAGCCATTGGGTATCTATGTCTCACTATATATGTGGAGTCGTAACCTATCAAACTAAACATAACAGAGGCACTGCTACACCTTGCTGGTCCTTTTCCACCTGTCTGTAGATAAAACCACAGAAGCTACTTATTAGCTTTTTTATGTTAACTCAGGACATCTGCCACACCTTTTTGGATATTATGGGTCTTTCCCTCGAGAGTATCTAAACTGAATTATATACCATGATATTGTAGCTTTCCAGATCTCCACATTTTACAGATGCATAATTTTAAAACCACTAAAAAGTCAGAACAAATTGTGTAATACTGACCTGTAAATACATCCCTTTTCTGTAAGAAGGAAGCCAATAGAAAAGGATGCAATATCTGTTGATTAATAGTGGAAGAAAATTTGCATTAGTGCTCTGCCTTTCTTTTTGTTTCTTTGAATAAGGTGTGAAGTTATTCTTCTTAACATATCTTAATTTTGAGAGCTTAAATACATCATCAACCATAGAATGCAGCTTACTAAGATACTGAAGCCAAAAGCCTAAAATGACCATAAGAACAACTCTCGGCTTTCTGAGATGATATATTTAACAGACTTACAGAGCAGGTTTGGAAAAGGACTATAAATCTTTGTGGCTGAGGACCTGAGCCAGATTCTAAGGGCTTGTCTAAACAGAGAACAATTAACTTGAGTAGAACTAAATGTTACAGGGATAGTAGGATAAATGTCATGTGGATACTTTGTTAGTGTAGTTACTTGTACTGCCTGGGGAAAGAGTTGAGCCCCTAATTCCATTTTATACTAAAATATTGGTCAGTCTCAAAATACGGAACTGCTAAAAATGCTCTGTATTGACAGGCCTCAGATAGATCGAACAGGATTGAAATGTACCTTAGGGTTGCCTCTTAGGTATGTGTGTTGTCTATTTGCAACATTAAACTAGGGTTCAACAATCACAGATTATTCTTGTTTTCTGGGAGACAGGATTCATTGAGCTCAGCGAAGATGCAACTATAATCTATCCATCTTAAGAAGTTAAAACTTCTAAAAAGTATTCCTCTTATTTCATGATAACACAAAGACGTAGTTGGAAGGGATAAAAAAGAAAGTTGGGTTGTTTTATGTATGCAAGTGAATCCCAGAGGAGGTAGCTGAATAATTCCTGAAAAACGAAACCTGGTTAAGAATTGTTACATATGTGTCACTCTGCAGAGATCTGAGAACATAAGACATTAGGTTCAACCCTGATTGCTTGCCAGAAATCAGTAAGAGCCAAGGGTATTTGTCTACTACTGTAGTGCCCATCTTCCATAGAACAGTTGTGACTCTGGGAAGAAAGCTATAGAGGAATCTGTCTGGACTGAGAAATGGTGTATGTAGTGCTGTAGCATACATAGTTTCACATCTTGTCCTTCCACACCACCTTTTGCTAGCGTCCTGGGTTAGGATGAAGGTCTATATCAGTTCTGGCTTGATATCTGCAATCCAAGCACACCAGACACCTCTTGTGGAGAATTAAACAGGCAGGTTTTTTGCTAAAAAGAAAGAATTTATTGAAACCTAGAACAAGAAGCAAAGGGAAAACCTCTAAGTAAAAGAACCAAAAAGAGTAAACACAGAAACTGTATCACAATGCCATTACACACAGTCGGAGAGAAATGGGAGACAGCTAACACATCAGGTTTTGGCTTCAGATGACAGCCCTGAGATAAAAATACACCTTAACCAGAGGGGGAATTCAGCCATTCCCTCCATCAATAGAACTCAGTAGGGCTCCTGAGGCACTCTTACGTCATCATGCTTGTGGAAAAGTCCCATTTCTGGTCCTTTTGCAGACACCAGCTTCCCCTCTACGTTTCAGACTTGCTTCTAACACCTCTGCTCTTGAGAGTTCTTCACAATGTAACTATGGCCAGCAGGTCCTACCCATGACCTTTGAGGTCGTAACAGTATCTCAGATGCAGGAATAGACATTTCAGAACCCCAGTCTTTTTCTGCTTGCCAAAGGTTTAAGAGAATCAGTCCCATCTGCTCTTTTTAGCAAAAAACTTCTGGCCAAGCAGAAGGAATCTTCAGAAGCCCACCTTAGGACTTCTGTCTGCCACTTATCAGAAGTTTCTCCCAGTCTCTCAGTGACAGAGCATCTTCATCAGCCTCATGGCCCAGGCCATGTGCGGCCAAGTATGTGATGAGCACAGAGGCAACAATGGCACTGGTCACATGGGGCCTCCCGTGTTATGGTAAACAGGGCCCACTCTGTCTTTCTCCCTTTTTAACTTCTCCCAAGTGGTTAAGAGCTCACCACCTCCTTGGCATCTTGAAAGATGCAAGAATAGTGACAAGTGGGCTGCAGCAGAGTGAGTTCCAGCCCCCAGGGAAGGGAGACCTGAGTCTGGCCCCCCATGGTGACCAGGCTGGGTCCTTTTCCAGCCCCAAGGAGGTGCAAAGAGGTGCTTGCCCTAGTGGAGCTCTGTCTGCCAAGAGACAGAAGAAGAAGAGAAAAAAATCCTCAAATCCACTCACTTTATAGTCTCAGTTTTCCCACCCCAGAGGTGGATTGGTCAACAATCTCTTGTTTCAAAATGTGGTTCCAGCATAAAAGCAGAAAATCAAACACCTGAAAATTTGGCTAATTTTCAAACTACAACAGCTAGACTGCTGTGATCAGGTCATTGTTTAGCTGCATAATAGAGATAAAATATCTGTGTATTAGACCCAAGTAGTTGTCTTGGTGCTTACTTTTATCTTGTACTGAACTAGCTGTTAGTGTGGAGGAGACCTTCATCATAACTCTGCAAGTAGGAACAATCTCTTTTCAGGAAGAACTCAAGAGTATGTGTTAGGATTTGAGGGGTTTTTCTTCTAAAGATACTTTAAAATGTTCAGCCTTCATGAAAAGTGTCATTGTATTCTGATAAAACCACTTAGGAACAACTAACCATGCCACGTGTTCCTCTGAAACCTTATTTAAATGGATTCAGAGCCCTAAAGCTAAAGGGAGAAACGTAAACCCAGATCAAGTGACAATACATTGAGCTGATAATACATTGAACAGATTGAGAAGTTCTAAAAACCAACCTAGAGGAGAAACATGAGGAGGTGGCTACCATTATGGGAGGACAAATTTTAACAGGGCTTTGTGTTTCAAAGAGGTTTTGGAACTTAGGCTCATGAAAACCAGTTCAGTGAAATAACACACCTGCAAATGCCTATTCTGGAAGTGGAGCAGCTGGAGAGAGGAGTAATCTTGGATTCTGAAAGACTACTGAAGATAAATTAAAACCCACAAATAGACAATTCTTACCTGCTTTATTGAAGCCTTTTAGGTTGTGAATGATAATACTGAAATGAGTCAAAGTTTACCACTCCTCACTGTTGTAAGTTGAAGACTGGAGACAGTGACTGGAGGAAAGCAGACATTGCGTGAGTAGGACAAGTCTTTTTGGGAAGAGTGGTTCTTGGTAAGCAGTGTTGCTATCACTTAGACTTTTAAGAGTAAATCCCACCAATATGTTTGGAATAGGCCTCCAGCCTTCTTCAGTTACAAAGGCACTCAGTTTCCTATCTCTGTTATAAGCCATGCATAAGTCTTGTCAGAAGAGATGTCTGTGGGGATTTGGAAGTCAAATCACATGAACTTTGGACTCATGAAATGCTATTTGTCCTTTTCCCAGGAAAAGTTGGCATCTGAAATAAAATTCCTTAGTTTGGTACATTATTCCAGGAGTTGACATTTTTCATAGTTGTTTTCCCCTTGAAAAGCATCAGCGTGAAGAACAGTTTTTTCCATTCAGCATCCCATGATACAGTCATATGTAAAAGTCCTGATACTGTGTAGTCTGGTTCAACAGGAAAAAATAAAAAGTTTGGCAATGAAGCACCAATATAAAACAGACAGTAACTCCTTTAAATACCAAAACTTATGTGCATCTGTTGCATTCTGGCAGGATATTTTTATACCCAGTAGTGGTGTGTAGACTTAACATAATTAGGTCACTTTAAAGAGTGGAACAGAAAAAATAAACAGCTTTATCTAACTTTGAAAATTATTGTAATTTGGCTTTTTTTCAAGACACCCCTTCTTGTTGTGGATGCGCGCTTGATTTAGCTGAAGTGTTTATTTGAACAATTGCTTGTGGTCAGATAAGTACCTGTTCTTCTATTGCTCAGTTCCCTGAAGCTCATGCACAAGAAAACTGTCTTTCAAGAAGCTGCATTAAAAGTGACCCCTGTGAGGAGGACAGTGTAAAGTTAAACATGATTTTTTTTCCCTGATAAATTGAGCTTGTATTTTTATGATGGATAACCAGATTAATTTAAGAATGCAGGACTTGAGCATACTGCGTATTTAGCTGAGGAACGTACTTGATCTTAGGACGTCGCTGATGATCTGTAGATCTAAACTTACAAACCGGTTTACTTTAAGACACAGGCCAACTTTATGCAACGTTTGGCTGGTCAGAAGAAGTGGAGACCTCATAAAAAAATTTCTCCTGTTAAAATTGCTAAGGATTCTTTCATAGCAGCTAGTATCTAATAAGAGCAGACTACAAAGGCAGTCGAATGAAAACAAGTACTAAAATTTGGATGAATATTTTTATTCTCAGATGGTTGTCTACCCTCTGGATTGCTAGAGAAAACAGCAGAGATTTTGATCATGCTATGTAAGTTCATACTCAGAACACCATCTCTGCTGTCAGTAACTAGTATTTGCTGTGTTAGCCCTAAAGAAGATCACCCAGGACACACTGTGTCTTTTGGTTAAAATTTGTTTATGCCACGGTCACCATGGAGATCACTCTGACGACATTTCACTTCTTCTAACATTAGTCTAGCAGTTTAAATGAATGGGACACTTTCTGATGTGTTGCAGTGTCAAAGCAATGCCGGTAGAATTTCGAGCATACTTCAGAAGTGCGAGGGAAGGACACAAGGCCTGTCTTGTTGGAAATGCCTTTTTGGTCTGAATTGACGGACTTTATTCCTTTCCATAGATACTCATGTTGGACACGTATATTGGACTGATAATATTAATTTGTTCTTAAAACCTCTCAAAAACTGTCTGTTCTGTGAGCATTTGATTAGACTTTGCTGTTAACGTAGTCATAGTCTCGGGTTTTGTGTTGTTGAACTGGTTCATAATAAATGCAGTCTTGAATGGAGAAGTGATAACCACTATACTTACATATAAACAGTTATATCAAAAGCTAGGATAAAGCTATGATGACTTGAAATACTCTTTCCTCCACAAATATACCTCTGTTTTAAATGATCACTAACAAAGCAAAAATTTAAAAATTCTGCCCCAGAGCTTGTGATGAAGAAACAGTTCAGTGGGTCAATAGTAGGTCTTTAATAACTCCATTATATGCTTCCTATTCAGATAGCTTTATGATTTCAGGTGTGTGTTACTGAAACACAGTAATTGTTTTCATTCAGGTAAACAAATGTTGAAGATATATGATGGGAATGATGCAGTGAAACGCAACCAATTCCGACTGATTTCGGTTCCAAGGATTGCTAAAAACGAAGAAGTTGTGGTAAGATACCTAGTGAAGATCAGCATTCTGGCATGATGTACATAGGATTGTATATTACAATTGCCTTAAGCTAATAGTTTTACAAATGTAATTCAATACAAAATCATTAAAGGCCTGTAACAAGGTAACTTCTTGGTGTAGTGCTTTGATTTTAGAGCATTTTAAGTAGTGGTGGCCTACATAAAGTCATTGAGTGATTTGAGTTGGAAGTGACCTTAGGGATTACTAGTTCCAGACCCCTGCCATGGGCAGGATCACCTCGCACGAGACCTGGTTAATCAATGCCCCATCCCACCTGGCCTTGAACTCATCCAGTGATGGAGCATACATAACTTCCTTGTGCAGCTTGTTCCAGTGCCTCACCACTTCCACAGTGAAGAACAACTTCTTTATCTCTGATCTAAATCTACTCTCTTCCAGTTTGAAGCCATTTCCCACATCTAAGCCCTTGTAAAAAGTCCCTGCCTAGCTATCCTGCAGATCCACTTCAGATACTGGAATGTTTCAATAAGGGGTCCCCTTGCGGATGCCTATTCTTAAGGCTGAACAATGCCAGTTCCCTCAGGCTGTTGTCATACGCAAGGTTTTCCAGTCCCTCTGATAATCTCTGTGGTTCAACTTTGGACCTACTCCCAACAGTCACATGTTCTTCTTGTGATAAGGGCTCCAGAGCTGCACATAGAATGGTAAAGGGCCTGGAAGGTAAGCCCTACGAGGAGAGGTTGATGGAGTTGGGTGTGTTTAGCCTGGAAAAGAGGAGGCTCAGGGGTGACCTTATCGCTGTCTGTAACTACCTAAAAGGTGGTTATTGTCAGGCAGGGGTCAGTCTTTACTCCCTGGACACTGGGGACAGGACAAGGGGTCACAGACTTAAGCTCCATCACGGGAGGTTTAGACTTGACATAAGGAAAAGGTTTTTCCACTGAAAGAGTGATCCAGTTTTGGAAAGGGCTGCCCACGGAGGTGGTTGGATCACTATCTCTGGAGGTGTTTAAGGTTAGTCTGGATGAAGTGGCATGATCTAAATGTCAGATGTTTAGGTTTACTTGGTTTGTTTTGGGTTGGACTGGATGATCTTTAAGGTCTTTTCCAGCCTCATCATTACTGTGATACTGTAGTACTCTAGGTAGGCTCCCATGGGAGTAAGAGTAGAGGGGCAGAATCATCCTCCCTTGACCTGCTGGCCGCTATTTTTGTGGCAGACCAGGATGTGGTTGGCCGCCTGGGCTGCACTCACACATTACTATCATACAGAGTTTTTAATCAGCCAGTACTCCTGAGTCATCCTCTGCAGGGCTGTTCTCAAGCTATACTCCCCTCAGCCTCAACTCAGGTTCAGATCCTTGCTTTTGTCCTTGTCATACTTCATGAGCTTGTATTATGGGGTTCACCTCTTAAATCTGCCAGAGTCTGTCAGGATGGCCTCCTTAATCTCCATTGCATCAGCTGCACTACAGAACTTGGTGGTGTCCACAAACCTTCAGGCGACTAGTAGTGTTCTACATACCAAAGGTTTTGAAAGAAAATACGGTACAGACCTTTTATTTAGGAGTATTTCTTGCTTTTCAAGTACATTTTATTCAGCTGTTGATTATAGTTCCAGGGCAAATTAATAGCAGTTCTCATAAGTGACTTATGGGGCTGTATTCACTGCAGTGTTAGCAGAGGTGCTGCAGTCTTGGGCCAATAATGGATGTGAAATTAGAAGTTTAGCCCTTGGAAGCTGTCACTCCTGGAAGCCACAACTGCCTTTCCGCTTCACAGGTGTTTGCAGAAGCCTTGTGCCTGAGAAGCTTAGTAATTTCCAGCAGTCCCTTATATATGCAGAGCTGGGCAAAATCAAGAGTAATTACAGTTTTCCTTGTGGAGTAACTTTTGTATGCAGTGAGTGTAGCTTTGTTGTGCTGAAGTTCTACATTTGGTCTGTGGAGTTTAAACTACTGTCACTTGACAAAATACTGTGGGCTGTGCTCAAATGCATTGATACCAGTTTTCCTTTTAGTATTTTCCTCTGAAGTTTGCTTACAAAATTTGCTCTTTTGGGTTTTTGCTATTTATCCAGTGTTCTGTACCTAAAACATGCATTGAAGATTGCTTCCATAAGTCAAGTATTTATAAACCTCTATAGCTGTGCAAGTATTAATGATATTTTTTCAAGAAAACGTTAATTTGTCTTACTGTGTTGTAGGAGGCTGCTTTGAGGGCATACTACATAAATGATGACCAGCAGGAGTATGAACTTCAGACCTTTACACAGCAGGCACTGCTGTCTGATGATGTTATCAACAGAAATGATGCAGCAGAGGACAGCAACTTGGGCTCAGTATTCCGTGAATCCATTCCTGAAGCTTGGATCATCAGAGCCAAACCAAAGGATGAGGAAGTGATAAGAATTTATCCTGCCTGGCTAAAGTGAGTGTTTATCTCCTTTCTGATGGGGTTATCCTCCTTGGCTACATTGGTCCTCCGTAGCATAGCCTGGTGTGTTCCAGTTATTGAAGTCACACAAGCATAATAGGGAATGTCAGTTTTTTCTTCTGTATTTCAGGATTCTTGTGTTTATTCTTCTTAGTGAATACTGTAGAAATTCTTCATTTCCATGAATAGAAACTGGTTTCTTGACATGGACAGAACACACTCTGCCTTTGTACAGTTCTGTTATCGTGTGTTTGGCCAAGATGTAACTTTGCATTAACTGCGTCTGTAAAGAAATGATGGCATGCCCACATCCTTTGAAAGCTTATGGTATTTGGAAGAAATATTAAGCAGGAATTTTAGGAAGCTAAAAATAAGGAAAAATATCTATTTATCATGTTTCCAGCATTCCAAGACTGGATGGTGAACTCCTAATTTCTTAAGAGCAGTAGGATAAACTGTAAACACTTGCTCATTGTACTATTGCAACAACATTGCCAAATTTTATTGAAGGCTTGTGAGCAATTCTAGGTATAGGAAGAAATTAATTTGCAGTGCTGTGGTTGTAATGACCAGTTCCTTGAGATAAAAGTCTTTGCCTGTCTGTCCACTACTGCATCTGTTATGAACCTCATTGAACAAGTTTCTTCAACTGCCTCCTGCCTCCATAGAAAATTTGACAGGTAAAAACTTATGCAGTTTGACTTAAGTCAAATGATTGTCCTGAAGTAAGCATTTCTTTTCCTTTCAGGGTTGGAATGGCCTATGTTTCTCTCAGAGTAAATAAGGATAGCACTACACAGACTGTGATCAAAGAAGTGCTTCCATTACTTGGAAGGCAGGTAAACAAATGGTCATGGTCATATCCATACAGTACCTGAATGACACTAAAGTGATGGGGGGGTGTTTTTTTAGAAAAATTATCATCAGTCCGTTCTCTGTTAATTTTCCTAATGTTTGACAGATTATCTTGATGATCATCTTCCTTGGGCGTCTTGTTGCTCACCACCCTCACAGTGAAGAACTTCCTAATTATCTCTACTCTGAATCTACCCTCTTTCAGTTTGAATATCTGCATCCTATCACCACATGAAAAAGTCCTTCCCCAGCTTTCCTGTAGGCTCCCTTCAGGTGCTGGATGGCTGCAGTAAGGCCTCCCAATGGCTGCAGTAAGGCCTCCCAATGGCTGCAGTAAGGTCTCCCAATGGCTGCAGTAAGGTCTCCCCATGGCTAGNTCCCCATGGCTAGCTTTTCTCAAGGATGAACAAACTGAGCTCCCTTAGCCTGTCTTTACAGGAGAAGTTTTCCAGCCCAATAGTTTGTTACTTTATTTTGAGGCACCCACAACTGTGCTCAAGATTCTAGGTGAGGCCACACCAGTACCTGCGTATAGTGTGACAATGACCTCTCTTGACTGGCTACTTAAGCTGTGCTTTGCTTGATGTACCTCATGACACAGGTAGCACTTTTGGGTGCCAAAGCATACTGTTGGCTCATATTCTACTTGCCATCAACCCAAAATCTTGGAAGGAATAATTCAGAGCAAGAACATCGTTGTTGGTTTTAAAATGTTTTATTTTCCATCCTTAGTATGTGCCACTTGTAATGTTAACATAAACATCTGGCAAAATTATACATCATTCAGAAAATATATTTACATGTTGCATCTTTTGACAGTGGGACTGCCTCCAGAATTTCAAACTGGTGGAAGTGCTCATGGGCAGTAAGCAGGGTAAGTGAAGATGTATTGGCCAAAGTAACTGGTTTGGGGGTTTTTTACTCATTTTAAACAGTTATGTTTTGGGTTTTTTTAAATAAATGCTTTCACAGGTAAAACTTCACCACTATGTTAAAATACTTAATGAGAAGTGATGTTGGTTCTTTTCTGTCTAGTGTGTGCTGTGCGGATATGGCTCGCTCTTTATTCATCCAAGTTTTATTAGTGGTTTATGGTGCATATTGACGCTCTGGCAAAGAGCCCCATTTTGGGGAGCTGCCTTTGACTGACATAATTTCCTTAACTGCAGTTATTTAGTGAAAATTAATGATAAAGTTCAGCTAGCTCCCTTCTTTCTCTCATCTGTCTTCCTGTCATGGCACCCAAAAAAGAGAAAATTCTAGTCCTAAGATAGTTATAAAGAGTGCATGTCTGTCTTACAAATATAGACATATGATCCTAGCGTCACTCTAGTTGTTTGTAATCCTGTAGGAGCTAAACTAGTGTTCTCAAAGTTCATACCACATGCATTTTGTTATTTGTAAGGCTGCACGGAGGGATAAATAAAGTCACTGAAGTAGTCTGATGCCTTGATCTTACCCATACTGCCCTCATACTTTTTCTTCTCTGTAGCATCATCAGTAGGTCATTTAATGAGGTTATTGTCGCGTTGTGAATTGTTGGATTCTGATGTGTTTTAACATCATCACTAAGAACCTAGTTATAGGTGGAAGTTCTTGCAATTAGTTTAACATCCTAATAAAATTCGAGTTTATTCATATAGTTGTCATGGAATGTAGTTTTAAGTCTTGTCCTGTCAAACATCTCATTACTAAAGTACTGTTGGTCATTTTCAGTGGCTTTGAACTGTTTCAGCCTTTTTTTTAAGGCCAGGGTGGTGTTTAAGAGCAGTGAACAAGATGAGACTGTTCAAAGCACCTAGCTGGTTTCTCTCTGTTGAATGAATAGTTCAGGTCTGCACGGTCTTCTAAGTTAATGTCATAGTGTGGAGAGCTGTGAATTCACCCTAATTTTTTTGGTTTGTTTTTGTTTAATTGAGCCTGATAATAACGTACTGTGCTCTCAAACATGTTCTTGCCGTCTCTAGTTCAACGCATGGTCCTGGACAATCAAGAACTGATCCTGAACAGGCTCAAGGACATAAGAAAGGTAAATCTGAAAAAAAAACATGATCCTTTATTTGTACCAAGTAAGGTCTGCCTGACCTTACAGAAAAAGTAAGTTATGGGTTTTCTTCCTAGCTGCTTCAGCTGTTGAGAAGCTAAGTGCTTGGATCGAAGTTTGTTTTTATTTGTGGTATCTGCTAGACGTAGAGGATTTTATTGCTAAGTACAGAACTATTCGGGATTTTGTTTCATGGTCTCTTTTTGCCAAATGTCATATTATTTGTTTTTCTTTATTTTGGTAGACTTCGATACGTCAGATGAATCAAACAAGATTCTATGTAGTAGAAAACAGTAAATCCATTGTACGAGTAAATTTGTTTGTTGGTGGCCTTCCACCTCAGCTTTCTTCAGAAGAATACATGAATATTCTCAAGGATGAATTAGCTATCAAAAGTAAGTAAACTGGTGCATTTTGAGTTATATTTGCCTTTACAGAATAAAATGTCCTATCAATTACTCCTTTTAATTTTTTTCTTAACATTTTATGACTTTATTTGAAAAATCAGTGTGCCTTGTAGTCTCTCAAGCTACTTTTGTTTATTCATCTTAACATGCTCATGGTTACATGACAGATGTGACAGTTCCTTATTTGCATTATTCATTGCTACATTTGTTGAGCTATAGGTCACCAGACCATTTTTCCATACTTTTTTTTTTGTGAAAAAGCATCACTTTTGAGAATTGAGCCATACATACCTGAAACCATTCAAATATGGCAGTGCAATTTAATTCCCTGTGCACAAATGCTTCTAGTTCTTGTTAAACTCTGGCATGTTTTGTGCATGGGCTCTCCTCTGTGAGCTCTTCTTCATGAGCTATGTGCCGCCTGCTCATGAACAAAGACAAGCAGGGCTTGCACACACGTGGACAAGTGAGCAGAATTTATTTTTCAAAGAAGTGTAGTTGATTTTTCATAACACTGTTTCAGCCAGTGTGTTCTATAAACAGTGTCAGGAATGCGTCATGCTTCTAGTTTCAGGAAACGAAACATTTTTCCCTATCTTTTTATGTAACTTCAAGAGAAGTACACTTTAAATGCCAGGAAGAATTCATAGTCACCTTTTACAAAAATCAGTTTAGCTTTTCTAACTTGCAAAGTAAACTTAGGCAAGAGAAAGTGTTAGCTGGAGATTCTCCCTGTATTTGTATAACTTTTAATATTTATTTATATTATATTTATGTAACTTTTAAAAATATTTTAAATATTTACTCTAAATGTACCCAAGGTTTTATGTGTTTATATTTTTATCCTTCGCAGCAAATGTAGTGTCTGTGAGTCATGTTTATCAAGCACAAGGTAAGCATTAAGATTTTTTGCCTTGCAAACAATGTGTTTTTTTAAAACTGCTGCCTAATACTAGAAGCTCTAAGCTCAAAGTGAGTTAGTCTTACTCCATAAGCAAAAAAACCCTTCAGATAAAGCGTTAACACATAGTGTTAATCCACTGCTGTTGATAAATACAACCTTATTAAAAAAAGAATGAAAAGGGTCGGCTTCGTGCATCCTGTATGAGTAAAGTAGTAAGTGATACTTCATCATGAAAATGAGTTTTGAAGCTGCACTTCAGCTGACTAGTCTAATATCACTGAACTGTTCAAAACCCTTCAAGGGTTTTGCTTTATTTGGACTTTTAAAATACTAAGAGTTGGTACTACTTTTGAGTTTGGGATTGTTTCATTCACTGTTTCCTAGCACATTGGTAAGTGACTGAAAGGCTGAAGAAAATGAATGCACTCACCTCTCTGCCCTCATCCTTTGAACTGTTACTTTGGCTTTGCTGTACAAATTTTATTTCAGTGGGGTCAGGGAAACCATGAGGCTTCTGAGAGATGGTCATCTGCTTTTGGTAAAACCTAAAAGTGTGGACTTTGTCCTTTGTACATTTGGGTATCCACATATGAGATGTTTCACACCCTGTGGCAGGCTTGACTTTCACATGACTGCTAAACAAACCTTTTCTACAGTGTGATTTTGAAGGCTGATGTGTTCTTCCTTTTTGTACATGCAGTCTCTGCATGGCTAGTTAATACTTTTTGTAAGGAAAACCATAAAGCTTTCAGGTGTGCCTTCTGTCTGTCATTGGAGATGGTTTTGTGATACCACAGCTTCATTTAAACAAGTTTACATGCATGTGATTTTTAGGTGTTTCTGCTTGTATGCGAATATTACTGTTGTTTTTTTCATTTTCTGAATATTTTTGTTTCTGATACCTTTCTAACTCTTTTAGTTGCAGCCAGGTTGTGTTACCACCTTTCATTTATATGCTGACCTGCCCTGATTTAGAAATGCTTACCTCACTAAGCATCTTACTTTAAAATAACTTGTCAGTATTTTGTTTTATTTTTCTCTGTTGTTTTCCCTTGTTCTCCAACTTCCCCATGCAAGACTTACGCTGACATAAAGACCTTAAATGGATTCTTAAAACAAATCTTTGCTTTTAATACTACTGAGATATTGTCAATGGACAGAACTACCGTGTTTTTAATAACAAGAAACAAAATGAAATCTGATATCTTTGTCAATTTTACATCATGATAGAAGAAGGAAAGGGTATGGAAAGAAGTCATACTTTTGAAGCCCAGAGGAAGTCTTTAAATCTGCAGCAATGCTGTGCTGCAGTCCACAAACTGCTTTGTTTTAACAGAAATCTGGGGTGTGTTTGTGGGTATGAAGAAAGGCTTAAAAAACACATCAGCCCAATTCACTGATAACCAGCAACCACAAGTTTTGCGGAATAACTTCTAAATAATGTCTGGAGTTAATAATGAAAACTTGTGCTGAGATGTGACAACAGTAATTTTCTAATAATGTAAAAATAAAAAAATACTTTTGATCCTTTTTGCAGGTGCTGTTGTACTGGAGATTTCGTGCTTTTCTGAAGCTGAAAGAATATATATGCTAGTTAAAGACACAACTATCAATGACAAGCCTCTGAATGCTGTGGTGATTCCTGAAGTTGTGGTAAGAGATGGGTTTGAATTTAAGACATGCTTTTAAACGAAAAGCAATTACCTTAAGATTTCTTCTGCTGGAAGTAAATGAAAATACACTTTATTCATAGGAGACATAAAATCACAGAATTATTGAGGCTAGAAAAGACCTCTGAGACCATCAAATCCATCTATGACCTAACATCACCACATCAGCTAGACCACAGGACTAAGTGCCACATCCAGTCTTTTCTTAAACACCTCCAGGGATGGGGACTCCACTACTTCTCTGAGCAGTCCAATGCCTAACTACCCTTTCCATGAGGAAGGGCTTCCTAACATCCAACCTAACCCTCCCCTGGCAGCTCCAAGCCCTGCCCTCTCATCCTGTCGCTAGTTGCCTGGGAGAAGAGCCTGACTCCCATCCATATACAACTTCCCTTCAGGTAGTTATAAGGTCCCCCCTGAGTATCCTGCATGCTAACCAACCCCAGTTCCCTCAGTGTCTCCTCATAAAACTTTCCTTCCAGTCCCTTCCTCAGCCTCATTGCTGTCAGCAGCATTGCCTGCTCCAGTGTCTTTCTTGGAGTGAGGGGCCCAGAACTGCACACAGTACTCGAGGTGAGGCCTTACCAGTGCACAGTGCAGGGGGAGAATTACGTCCCTAGTCCTGCTGGACACACTATTCCTGATACAAGCCAGGCTGCGACTGTCCTTTTTTGCCAGCTGGGCACACTGCGGGCTCATATTTACCTGGTTGTTGACCAGTTCTCCCAAGTCCCTCTGCCAGGCTGCTCTCCAGGCACGCATCCCTCAGTCTGTAGCTCTGCTGGAGGTTTTTATGGCCAATGAGTTTATGTAAGTATCACAGTAATGATGAGGCTGGAAAAGACCTTAAAGATCATCCAGTCCAACCTAAAACCAACCAAGTAAACCTAAACATCTGACATCTAGATCATGCCACTCAGCACTTCATCCAGACTAACCTTAAACACCTCCGTGGGCAGCCCGTTCCAAAACCGCATCACTTTGTCATTAAAAAACCTCTTCCTAATGTCAAGCCTAAACCTCCCGTGATGGAGCTTAAGACTGTGACCCCTTGTCCTCTCTCCAGTGTCCAGGGAGAAAAGACCGACCCCTGCCTGACCATAACCACCTTTTAGGTAGTTACAGACAGCGATTAGGTCACCCCTCAGCCTCCACTTTTCCAGGCTAAACACACCCAACTCCATCAACCTCTCCTCGTAGGGCTTACCTTCCAGACCCTTTACCATTCTAGTTGCTCTTCTCTGGACTTGTTCCAACGCCTCGACATCCTTCCTAAACTGAGGGGGCCAGAACTGAACACAATATTCTCCTGGTGTGATCTAACCAGTGCCAAATACAGGGTACGGATAACCTCCCTCTCCCTGCTGGCCACACCATTCCTCATACAGGTCAGGATGCCATTAGCCATATTGGCCACCTGGGCACATTGCTGACTCATGCTAAGTTTACTGTCCACCAGTACCTCCCAAGTCTCTTTCTACCTGAAAAGTAGTGTCACCAAAAAAAATAAGTGCTTGAGAGCCTGTATTTTGTTACATGTCTTTTGAGTTACTTGGCCTGTTGTTGCTCAGTTGTCAGGGATAACAATTCAAGTGACTAACTACACAACTGTAAAGGACAGGAAAACAGTGTTTATTCAGCTTTATTTCTGTCAATGATGAATAAGTAAGGTGGGGGTTTTTTTTTAGCTGGCATGTCTTAAAATGCTTATAACGACTTTGAGGTTTTAAACATGTCTCCTTACTAACCAGTACTGCTGCTAATTGTCACATTTCCACCATTCTCTTAACAAAAGGAGTTTGTCCTTGTCTAAATGCTGTATTGTAGATTGCACAGGAAAATACTTGTTTCAAAAGACTTAATGCAAGATTCCTTTCACCTTTGTATGAACCAGTTCCTTTATAATAGATTTCATGTTAACAAAGTAGATTTAAGATGAAAAGAGGGAAATGTCTCACAGAGCAAAGTGTGTGCTTCTACCATTTAAAGAGACCGGTGCTTGTTAAGGTTTCCTGAAGGCAAAATTATATTTTCATATGAGGTTATACTACTAGCAGTGCTTACATGAAACTGGCAAGGTTAAAATCTATCCCATCTCTAAACTGATGTTCTCAGATTTATTTGAAAAAAACTCACTGATGCCAGGAAAATACAATAACACTATCTGCTATCTGAGGCAAGATACTCTTTGAAACTTCACAGGATTTCAGGGATGGTTTTCCAGTGTGTAAGGAGAAGAGGGATGTACCTGTGTTTTTTTCCATTTCAGGATGTATTGTTTGCATTTGGTCATCTCACTGAAATGAGCCTGCAGGCAATGGTATTTCAAGTGTTGTTTGTATGTTCATTGGCTTACACTGTCAAATAGCTACACAGGGTAGGCTAGTAAGTGAATGTTGACCCTAGTGTAAGCTGTTTAACTTGATGTGATCTCCTGAGGTAGTTTCCATAGATATTCCTTTTGTCTTATGGTAGTGTTAGCATGTGTTTTGCATTTTAGGTATGTGGCCGTTTATGTACAGCACCATGAAATACTTTCACAGGAACCAAGCAAAATATTAAAACTTATGCTGTGTTTGGCATTCCTTTTAGGGGTGAAATAAAAATACATTGGAAATGAAGGGCTAATGCACAGCATTGGACGAACGGATGATAAAGTAAAGGACACAGTGTTTTTTCTTGCCTAGTTATTTTTCCAAACTGCAACTCAAAAACAAAAGGCACAAAATAACCCTTCTTAGAAGGGGATAAAAGCACAGAAGTAAATTAGTGCTTAGCTGATTGCTCAGTCCTTCATTTTCCAAGGTGAGATTCCCTTTCTCTGTCTGATAAAGCTTCTAAGTGGAGGCCCAGTTCTATACTGGCCAGCATGGTCAGATCTGCCAGAATCAATTCCTCTTTATTATGGTTACTGAAAAGTTTGAGTGCAGGATCAGTTTGCATTCTTCCTAGAAGGCTAGGAAATTAGTGTGATGAGAGACACTGCTGGTCTGTAATGTTGTTTTGTGATTTTGAGCCTTTAAGAATTTAATCAAACACTTCTTTTGCAGTATTCAAATAAATGAAAATACTGCCTTTATTGGAGTGTGAAAAAGATGTTGTCTCTGACAAAGGTGTTTAACAGCTGTGTATTAAGGACCTGCAGGAACAGTGTGGCAGGTGAAAGGCATTGCAGGGTTGGGTCTTCAAATTGTAAACTAATTTGCCAGAATTGCAGTAAATCAGCAGAGTTGTATGATGCTAATACCAGCACAAAAGTGACAAGTTTTTGTGGCTTTACTTCCAATGCCACTTAGTCATGGAGTGCCCTTTGACGTACTGTATTCAGAGTCCTCAAGAGTATTAGAAAATTATGTGAAAGTTTTGCAAATGGGCCACACTCAGATTTCATTCATTCTGCAAATGACACTGACAGTTTCGTTCATTCAACAAATGACACTTGTACAACTTTAAAGCATGATAGATTCATGACAGTCTTGGACAAACACCATGAACTATGAAAGGTGTTTGCACCCTTATTCAAATGCCCCAGTTCTCCAAAGAGTGAGGACAGGACTTGAATTCTTGCTCTGATGCTCCAGTTGCATTGAGACACCTTGCACATCATCTCCCGTCAGATGCAGCTTCTCCATTCTGACCAGGGTTGAGGAGGTTTCTGCTTAGGGCATCATGGGTCCTTGCACATGGGAGATACTTCAGACAGCCCACGTATCACTTAGCAATAATCCTGCCACCCTGGAAGACACATCATAGTTCTCATACTGGCAGGCCTGTATCATAGAACAGCTTGTTCTGCTTGATCATCAGATGTGATTAAACACTGCACTCAACAGAAAGGGGATTAGTTTGAATAATAAATGTCTTACCCCAGCCTGAAGCTACGTTGTGCTAATCCTGACAGACTAGGCAATTTGCAGTGACTGTCAGTGTCTAAATCACCCAGCCTTCTTCAGCTGTCTGTAACAAACAGTAATAAATTCCTTCCTGAATGCCAGCTGACAAAACCCGGCTCCAGATTTCACTCCTCAGGCATCTCACCGAAGCCAGGGCTAAAGGGGGAGGGGAGTCCTCAGGCTGTGAGTCACACATTCCCTTCTGCCCAGTAACAAACTCGATTGTATGTCCCCACTGAGGCTTTATGTAGGGATTAAAAAATAAATTTGCAGCATAGGTGCTACCCATGTGGCTGTCTGTAATTGTGTACTTTTCAGAAAGCAAAGCAGCAGCCTTACTCTAATGCACAAACTTTCACAGGGTTTTTAACCTCTGCTGAAAAATAGTTTTCTCAGAAGGTGGCTTTTAGTGATTTAGCAGTTTCATACTCCTGCAGGTTTAGTGAAGACTGGTGAAGGGAAGCAGCTGTACAGCTCAACACTTTCTAGAACAGTTCTGTATATTCTGTGTAGGTATGTTTAGTCACAAATAAGTTGGAGATTACCACCAGACAATCTATGAACAAAGATGGTTTTGAGTTATAGGACTGCTCAGTTCACTGTATGCAGTGTACAGATGTTTTGCTAGCTTCAGGCATTCTCTGTAGCTGCTTGTAAGTAGCATTCAGAGTAAATATTTTGTGCTTTTTTTGGTGCAGTATTGACTCTTGACAATTAGGAAATTCAGATGGCAGTTTTGTAGAAACCAAATGCATATTTGCAACAATATACATTTACTTGGGGACAACTTTCCGAAACACAGCTGCACTTTTGAATGCCTTGGAGCTTTCCATGTCTCTAAAATCATTGTGATTCCCTGATGTTCCTTATGAATTATTTTTGTTACTTGGTTTTAAACCCAGTGCTTTCGAACTTGCCTGTAAAAGTAATGTGAAACATGTGTTCCACATGTCAGTTCTAAGTGTCCAAGACCAGTATTTTTAGAAACTGATTTTCTTAATAAAGTAGTTCAAGTTGCTTGTCTGCACTCAAGTTATGGATTCATTTGACTTAAATATTGGGATGGCTTATTCTCGCTCATTCTCTTTTGAAACAGTTTTTGTTTTCTCTTATCCTCTTAGCCCCTGTTTTTGAACCTCCACACATTTCTGGGCGTTGAAACCAAACCTGGGGTTTCTGACAACCTTCTTTGTTCAGAAAGTTGAGCTGACTGGAGATGAAATTTAGGTAGTAAAAAAGCTTGAGAGATGTAAAAATGGGAAGTGTTCAGGTAGGAAGGTAGGGCAGAGTAGAAGCTGGAACAAGATATGCAGGAAAGGACCGGTTTGCCTTGCTGCCCCATGGGATATAGCGTTTCAGAGCTGTTTTGCCTTTTGTTACTTGTAGGCTTTTCAAAGACCATTTGTAATGGGATCTAGCAGATGATGGTGCAGGAACTGATGGAGTGGCAAGAAGAGCTTTACTGCTGGAAAGCCAGAACTTAATGTTTTTATTAATGTCTGATGGCTTGAGCAGAGGAAGTCCACTGCTTTGTTTGGATTGTCTGGATCCTTGAGCTGTTGACCCTACAACTCAAGAAGTCTTTCTGCTTTGTTACAGTGGCATGCATTGTTTTCCTTAGAGTTCCTTTGCTGGGTACAGTTACCCTTTCCACATGCTTAACTGAGATAAATATACTAGTCTTGTTATGTGTTGGGCAGGCTCCGAGTAATTTATCCCCCATTTCCAATACAGCCTGAATATGGAGGCAAGATGTTTTTTGACCTAACACCCATCACAATAGAGCTTGAGGATGGCTCCTCTGGAGAGAACTGTGTGCACAGCATTGCAGCCTGTTTTGCCAACCTAACTGATCTACCAGCAGTGAAACCTGTACAGCAAAAGAAAATTTCGAGGCTCTTTGTCAGCCCAGTTTTTTAAATTTATTTAGCAACATACCTGTTTTCAGACTGAATGTCTCTGGTAGAATCTAAAGTGTGAGGAAGGAAGAGACAAGAGAAGTACGTGCCTACTCCACCAGCCTTTGTACCTACTTAGTGTTCCTGTTCCTGGTGTGTGTTTTCTACTGGTCACACTGAATGGCAGAGGGCTTTTCTTATGCAAGCAGTGACAGAGAAGAGCATGACCTTTATATCTTTATAGGTGTTTTGAAAAATCTGGCAATATGTTACTTGCAAAGGATTAGCACTCACTCTATTGGAAAAGCAAAATCTGAGGAAATCTCTCAGATACTGGGAAGCCCCAAACTATTGTTTATTTTTAAGCATCCAGATCGTCTCACATGTCAGCAGTGGTCTGTGGTATCTTAACATGAGAATCTAATTCACTTCCTCACAAAGTTACTCATTATGTTGTTCTGATTTCTCCATTCTTTGTCTTAGTTCACTCTCTCTGGTCGTCCAGCACTCAGACAGCAACTGACAGAGTTGCTGTTTTCTCCTCTCTGTAGCTGTTGGTATGTCTCTGCATGTTTGCATGCTGCAGTCATGCTGCTGCCTCACCACCCCCCTGAATCATTCTTGTCTAAATTGACTTATATTTAGCACTGTTGTTCTGTTCCCTGGGTCTGTCCTGTCAGCTGCATGACGAATTGCTGTTCCCAGAACGCTGTCCAATTTGTACATACAAATTACCACGACTTAGGGACTGTGGCAGATGTTTCTGTATGAAACACGCTCACTGAAACACTCAACAGACTTTTCTGGCTCTTACCTGCCCTGCAACTCTGTAGCAGGACAGATGAAAGGTGTGTTGGTATTTTCTGACCTTTCTAGAACCATTTTGCAAAAAAATACATGGGCTGGCTACCTGAAAACCAGTACAGAGGAGATGATTCTGGTGACTTGAAGTTTTGGTGTCCAGTGAGGTTGCAGGTAATATGGAATACCCCAGGAAATCCCTCCGCTGCCATGTTCAGGGTCTTCATCTGAAGTTGTCTATGGGTGGCAGCTAGGCTCCTCTGCAGTGTGGATGTGCTTTGAGACCCCTTTTCAGCTGTAGCTTCAGAAGAGGTGTGAGGATAGTAAGATAGTGGCACCAAATCCTCCTGACTAAAAATTTAAAATACATAGTTATAAGTGAAGGTTTCCACCTTCTATATCACAGGGAGATATGTATGAACATACATTCAGTGATGACCACAAAACCTTTGGCAGATATTTCAACTGATTTTGGAAGACGTTCTTTCTTTGCAAGGAAAGCATTTGTACCATGCCTTACTCCGGAAGGTACCTTATTCCTCACCTCTTTCTTTGTCACAGGCTGTTCACTGAAAAATGTGTAGAAAGGACTGCTTTAGTGCCTTTATTTTTTAATCTTAGACTTGACTGTGTCATTAGAGTGCGTTAGGGCAATTTCAGTTTACAGAAGAATCAGACCAGCAGCTAACGTGTCCACTGTCTGTCTTGACATTGGCTCTTTATTGAATCTGGGCTATTGCTTTTAACTAAGCATCAACAGAGCATAAGGAAATTATTCCAAGAAGCAGTAGCAGGTTTCCTGCCTAGTTGTCATTTTGACTAATTATTTTTCTTGACTTTTTCTAGGCTTCCAAGATACCACAGAACTGCTGCCCTCTTCTTGTATTTGTGAATCCAAAAAGTGGTGGTCTGAAAGGTCGGGATCTGCTGTACAGTTTTAGAAAGCTGCTAAACCCACATCAGGTCTTTGAACTTACCAATGGTGGCCCACTGCCTGGGTAAGTCTTCTGGATACGGCAGTTCTGTTTCTGAAGACCAGAGCAGTGGATCACTGACTGGTTCTCACTGTGAAAACAGATTTAAACTTTGATGTTGTCTGAAGAAAAGAGAACAGACTAGTTCCTGATGTATATAATTGCGTAAAGTCTAATGGAGTCCATTCCTGGTGAAGTCATATTCACTTCCACACAGATGCCATAATAATTTAAAATAAAAGAATTTTGTAATTGAATGGGCAGGGAAAGAGAAATGTCACACTGACCGATGTGAGCTCATTTTTCTTTTGTTTATTCTGATGTTTCATGGAAACTAACAGGAAAGTACAACAAAACTTTCTATCTTGACTCTTGAAACTTGGCCACAATTGCAGAATTAACAGAGCCTGCCTGATCACAGCTGCAACATTTCTAAATACAAGGAACAGAACATAACGTGCTTGTACAAATCAGGAACTGATTACTTGATTTAATCAACACCACTTTGTTACCAGTTTCATAAAACTGAAAGTGATGGTTGTAGCCTACTCAGAGTAGCCTCATTCTTGCAGCACTGCTTTAGCAAAGCACTGTTAAGACAAGCTCTTCAAAATAAAAGATGTCATGGGAGAAATGCAGCTTATGCAGGAGGCAAGAAAAACAAGCCTGAACAAATTAAGGCTGTGTAATTCTGTGTCTTTCTAATGCAGTTCAAGCTGCAGCTTCAGTAATTTATTTTAATTTTATTTTGCCTGTGCTATCATTTCTATGTTTATGATAAAATGCTTCTCCTTATTCATTGTTCTTGTGCAATGGGAAATAAAAATACATTTACAGGTTATTGTAGTATGTAGAGTGAAAACCTACAAATTGAAAGAGCAACCAGGAGAACAATACAATTAAGAAAATGCACTGTAAGTCCTATGACTGGGTAAAAGAAACCCACCAGTAATCAACATCTCCCATTAGGATTTCGAGTTATTGATGTTCATTATGAGAATATGAATAATTAGATCTCTGTGTCTTAGATATGAATAATCTTAGAATAATGTGGGTTTGACTCTTTTTAAACAACTTTATAAGTTCCTGATTTTGTTTTCTCTTTATTGAAGCCAGTCCTAATGGTAAAATGATTGACAAAATCCAGGAATAATGTGTTATCCTAAAGATCATATTAAGAGGCTTTTCTTTTCCTGTAACACATTGAAACGGTTCCTCTCTGCTTTGTTTCTCAATGGAGGTTTCACACATTCTCTAAAGTTCCTTCCTTCCGAGTGCTGGTGTGCGGAGGGGATGGCACTGTCGGCTGGGTTCTTGGTGCACTGGAGGAGATCAGGCACAAGCTGGTATGCTCAGAGCCCTCAGTTGCCATCTTACCTTTGGGAACAGGTAAGAATCACAGTAAGCACTGTTCTTTTGATGGCAGAAGCTCTTCAGAAGGTCTGTCCATCTGACAGACATCTCAGTTTTGCAGTAAAGATGCCGTGACTCAGTTCTGGATAATGTTGGAGAATAAATGCTTTATCAGCTTTCGAAGGAAATGCCAGTCATGATCCCTGAAGGGACATCAAATGGCAGGAGAATTGATTGGGGTATATGTGAGTGGACAGGAGCTGGAAAGGGAAAAGTACAAACATAGTAGCATCAGCCATTGCTGTAAAAAAAGCAGACTCCAGTACTTCCTGGCTTCTCAACTTTGCCACAGGGTTTTCCATCACTTTTTGTGAAAACGTTATGGGTGAGACTCTGTGCCTGTGTGTGTGATACTAAGCACATGCGTAACCACAACGCTCAGGTATTTTTTAGCTTACTAGCTTTTTGGTCCAATCTGACTACTTCCATGACTTGTTTGGAGCACCATAATTTTACGATTTTATTTGTAGAACAGGGCTGATGCACATTTTTATGCTTTTTATTAACTTAGTAAATGAAGTAATATTTTGGGGTTCTTTGCTGTTGCCCAGGTAATGACTTAGGAAGGGTCTTGCGCTGGGGAGCTGGATACAGTGGGGAGGACCCATACTCGATTTTGGTTTCTGTGGATGAGGCAGACGACGTTCTTATGGATCGCTGGACTATCCTTCTGGATGCAGAAGAGCCAGCTGAAGGTGCAGAGAATGGTGTTGCAGAACCTGAGCCTCCAAAGGTGAGTTGAGCACTGATTGGAATTTGATTCTTGGGAAGTGTCATTCCAGAGAAAAGCACAAAGAAGATAGATGTTAACATAGTGCAGTGTTGTATGACTCACTTGTCTTTGGGCTTGGGCCTTGCTGAGCTACGTCTTACTGAACACAACGTATGTTTGGATGTAGAGCTTCAATTTCAGTAGTACTGGTTGGCTCCAGAACACTTCACGGCAGTGTGTCAAAAATTACCAGATAGAGGATTAACAAAACTATTCAAATGACAATAGCATACCTGTTTGCTTCAGCTAGAAATGAATTTATTTCTCAAACTAAAGCTTTTTGAAAGAATGTCAAATGCTTTCTAGAATATTAGTGAAACAGGAGTGTTGACCAAAACACACATCTCCCCCCATAAAAGTGTTTTCTCATCGTTAAGAGTTTAAAAAGTTATGAGTTGGTGGCACATATAGGAAGTACTATCATGTTACTGCCACTGTGTGCTTGTAAGTGTGGTGCCTATCTGGGATGTTTTAGAGTGTAAGTCCCTGTTTTGTAATTTCCGTTTAGAAGAAAATAACATCAATGATAGATGGTGACTTCAGAGCTTTGTGTGAATTCTGATTATCTTCAAACAAAGAAATTGGACAAGAAGGTGGCAAAAAGAAAGTAGGAAATTGTAATAATGGTGGCAGTTGCCTTAAGATTTTAGTCACTGGAAACTCTTAGTCTTTATGTGTCAGTTGGAGGATTGAAGTTGCTTGGGTTCCAGCTGTTTTTTTCATGAGCTACAGATTTGTCTTGGCAGCCTTACCTGTTTTTTTTAAGGTGGACAATGGGAGAGTCGAGGACTAGGATGAAAAAGCTATGGAATGACCTGACATGCAAAGGATGAATTGCAGAAATGGTTTAATTAACTGCAAACTAAAGTAGAATCATGAGATTTGCATGTAGTGAGCTATGGAAAATGTAGCTGAGTAGGTCAAGTTCTTCACTCATCTGGTGTGAGCTGGTCACCTTCCAAAGAGAGGAGGAGAATCTTCCCACTGATGTCATGACAAATCCATGGTTGATGCCAATAATAATAAGTTCAGCAACTCATGTACTTATTACATAGCAGTGCTTTGAGAAGTTGGGCTGTTTTTATTTCGGCTTTATTGTGCTTATTACTTGCAATTGAGATTAAATCATGAAGTTTCTGATACTTGGAAATAATGACTTCACATGTCAACAATTGTCTGTACAGCTTTATTTTTAGTGCAGTGTTTCTGGAAAATGTTTTCCAGAATATGTCAAGATGGAAGTGACTTGGAAGAATCATCTGCAAAGCTTGCTTCTGATGAAAAACCTTGGAACCTCTTCATCTGTAAATGTAAGGAGAAAATAATACTTTTTTTTTTTTGTCAGATTGTACAGATGAACAGTTACTGTGGCCTTGGCATTGATGCAGAGTTGAGCTTGGACTTCCATCAGGCTAGAGAAGAAGAACCAGGGAAATTTAATAGCAGGTAATCATGTGGAAACCAGGGGTGAAGGACTCTGGTGTTGCATAGCTTCCAGTTTACACTGTTGTTGATAATCTTGAAATGCTACAGGTATACACAAACTATTTCTTGAGAAAAAGCCAACACAGTTGGAGGAGTTAAGGTAGCCAAGATCTCATTGATACAGAATTCAGGGGGTTTGGTTGGTTGGTTTGGGGTTGGTTTTGACTTTTCCAAGAGAGAGCATCAAAGAGGTTTGTAGAAGCCCTCTCATTACTGTCATTATTACTCAGCATAATTAACTTGCTAATAACTGCCATGTTGAGCTCAGTAAAATTTTGAGGTAGTGGAAGCATCTTCTACTTGTAAGCACAGCCTCTAGCAGTGCTGATACGTGAGCAACAAACACATTGTTCAGATTTTTGTACCTTCCCTCCATCATTCTCCTATTTCTATGGGATAACAGCAGTTTATGGTTGCCTGGCAGAGAACACACTACATCTCACCTATGCCATCCAAAACTGGCAGGAGACTGCTGAGCTAGGCAGTCTCCTGGGTATAAAGTCAGGCAGAAGGAATATTTTGCATTATTCAGTTCAAGTTTAGAATTGTTTTACAAAGACGCAGATCTTTTCTTTGTTTGTGGAAAGTTTGAAAGTATCGTTTGATTTGTCAGTTGTGGTTTTCAGGTGCTACAGCTGCTACTCTTTTTTTTTTTCTTGTGTCCTACTTATGTGAACCTATTAAAGTTCTTTCCCAGAATGTAAGATCATCCAAACCAGTGCTGAATGTTGGTCAGAGCTCTTCACTTCGGCAGTGGTGGTTTCCCACCCAGTGGTGAACTTCATGAACTGCAGGACTAGATTAAAGGTGGTCATTTTGTTTTGCTCGACCATTTTCTGTGGTGTGTGCTCTAGTTTCTGAGAGGTATTACCTCTTAATTGTTTATTAGTGGTCACAGGAAATGGCAGATCATTTTAAAAAGCCTGGCATACAGATTTGCGTTCCATCACCTTTAAAAAGAAGCCCTCCACACCTACCCTCTCGGTGTGCAGTGATGGGCAAGAGCTCTGAAAAGTGTGGCTTCCTGCTCCAGCTTGCTTTGCTGCATCACAACACCCGACAACTGGCTTTTCTGCTCTCATGGAAGCTTGGAAAACAGTTACTGCACAGTCTTGCTACCTCTGGCCACCAGAGGCAGTGGCTGCTTAAGCAACAACCATAGAGATGTTTAAAATAGTGCAAGTCAATGCTGTGATGTCTCCCTGAGTCTAGGAATACTTTAAAAAGTAAAATGTGTTTTTCAAATTGCTCTATCAAGAAGAAATACAGCATTGCAATACCTAAAAAGCACTTGTTTTCTTTATAATCTGGTTTTATACAGGATTGCCTTCTGAATTTTTTTATTCTGTGCTATCATAGCACAGACACCCGTTAACATCTTGTCTGCAGTAGAATGTTAGCTGTATGAGTTACTGGTGTTGTGAGAGGCACCTTTAATTTAATGCTGTGTAGAACTGTTGACAATGTAGGACTAATCATGCCTAATGTAGTGATTTAAGAGAACTGAACAGTCCACCTGAAGGGTTGACTGTACTGGGCATATTCCTTACTTTAATGTCTACAGCATTTACACATGATGCTACAGAGATTTTGGAGAGTTGGATTCCAGTGATGTCTATTTTAAGGTTTCCCTGAAGGCCGTGTATCCAAAGTTTTTCATTATAGAAGAAAATACTGTGTGTCTTAACTAACATTTGTTTATGTTATTCGTAAGATATGTTGACATTTCTGTGGATGCTCTAAAATCTTTCTCATCTTTTATCACTCTAAAATTAGAGACCTTAGAACTATCACAGGTTAACATTACTAAGCATGTTTAAAGATTTTGCATCTGAGTCTATTTCAAATGATTTAGTAACCTGTAGTGCAAAGCCTCACAAAAGTTTTTATGCCTTAATTATTTTAGCATTGCATGAGAGGACATTTAAAAATGTCTTTTGAGAACTTCTAGGTCATAAATAAAAGTAAAGTTTTCCATCCCAGATGTTTACATTTCACAGAGACATTGCATTCAGTCAGTGCTTTGAGAAGTAATTATTTTTCTATAATGAAACTTCACAGATGTCCACATCCCTTGACGGCACAAACCATCCATTAGGTAAAAGGTATAGAGCGTAGCAGTTCATGTCTTATGCTTCATTTCTGCAGTAAAACTAGAAGAATTTTAAGAGGGTTGTAATGAAAAGCTCTTTAAACAGACCTTCTGGAGGACAGTACCTGTACACACACAAGGAAGAGTGTATTCTGGGACTGACCTTTTGCTTACAGAATGATTGTCTGCTCCTAGGTTTCACAACAAAGGAGTGTATGTGAAAGTAGGGCTGCAGAAGATAAGTCATACCAGAAATCTCCACAAAGACATAAAGCTTCAGGTGGACCAGCATGAGGTGGAGTTACCAAGTATAGAAGGACTCATTTTTATTAATATTCCCAGGTAAGCAGGAGGATGGATCCTACACAGACACCTGTCTGTCTGTACATGAGGAATTGCTGCTTGATATTTGAGCATCGAATGTGATGGTTAGACCACATAACGCTTATCTAGTTTAACAGAGAGTTGTCACTGGGTATTTTAATTATTGCCTGTCTCTCAGGCTTTGCTCTGTGCAGGGAGCTAGCACTCAGTACCGCTTTGACATCTTTTTTTTGATCCTTTGAAGCTCACAGCCTCACTTCACATAAATGAGGTATCATCTTGTTTTCCCAGTGGAAGCCCCCATACATTTCCTATTTCTTCTGTGTCCAAATAGTAATCTGGAGTGCTTTCTTCACCACAGCTCTTCACACTTCTTTTAGAGCAATATTTTAGTAAGAGGGGACTGCTTGTGCATGGCTGTAGGTCTGTGGTTTCTGTTCATTACTATTTTTCCCCACTGTTTGAATGGGCCACTGGCTTTCACATGAGTTGTAGAAGGAGCAGTGATGACCAGCTTACACACCTTGCCTGGCATACAAGAGATCAGGTGCCTGAGCACTTCCTGCAGTGAAGGCAGGCCAAGATTCAACTGTCCAGTACTGTCGAGGTCCTACAGCCAGCAGCCCAGTAGTTACCACATTGGTGGTGCTACCCTGGTAGCTGCGGAAGACCCACAGTTAGGATACCTTTTTCAAGGCCTGCCACCTGCAGGGAGCTACAGCTACTGCTGTGGAAAAAACTAAGGCAAACCTGCTAGGCATCAGGCTTCCTTAGACATGTTGTTGGTAGAGGCACATTTTTTGTTTGCACAAAACTAGCAGGTAACTAGTGCTGCTGGACTGGTTATTTTCAATTACAGTCTTAACCTTCATGTATGTTTTTCCATTTCAGTCTGAAAGTGTCTCAACTTTTTATTCAAATGTATGCATTTACTGTACACACACATGCACCTACATATACACACCAGTGTACATTGACATGAGAACATTTGGAGGTCATGATTAGGACTGAGCAGTCAATGCACAGCAAGCGATTTGAGTGTGGAGGGCCAACACTACAGAAAAAGAAGCACAGTGTTGAATTGTCAGAAGCATTTCACAGGCCTGAAGTGCAGAATACCTACTTAGCTACAAGTGAATTGAGCCAGGTACAAGAATAATGCTGGTTTGAGCCTTAGTTTCTCTTCAGTAGCTTCTGTGAATATTGTTAAGATGAGTAATATCTATGTTAAAGTCTTACACCTTGGAACTTAGTGGTTAGTGTAGCTGTAACCTGCATTTCCCAGCACACTCTTACTCGCTCTTATTCTTTAAAATGGAAACTAATTAGTTAATTCCTCCTTTCAATCCTAAAGAAATCGTCCAGATTTTAGGAGAACAAATCCCACTCTTACAGGGTAGGAAAGGTGTGTTGTCTTCTCCTACTGAGGGAGCGTTGCAATCCCTAGCAAGAAGCTGGGCAGGGTGCTCTGTAGCAGATGGCATGCCCATGAGCAGACACTGTTATGTGCTTTCTGTGCAGCTGGGGGTCTGGAGCTGATCTCTGGGGGTCTGAGAGTGATAACCGCTTTGAGAAACCACGCATTGATGATGGCCTGCTGGAAGTTGTTGGTGTGACTGGTGTAGTTCACATGGTAAGTTGGAATTCAGTAAGAACAAAAGAAACACATTTTCTCAGACTGCTTTGTTTTTGTAATAAACAGTGCTTTGCAAGCACGTAGTCTTTTAAAAAGTGTCTGTCTGTGAGGGGAGACCTTACTGCTGCTGTCTGTCTACAACTACTTGAAAAGAGCTTGTGGAGAGATAGAAGGTTGGTCTCTTCTCACAAGTAACAAGCAGTGTAGATCTGGAGCTTAGGGACATGGTTTAACAGTGGGTTTGGGACAGCTGAGTTCATGGTTGGACTCTATGATCTCAAACATTTTTTCCAACCTGAATGATTCTACAATTCAGTACCGAGGTTGTACCATCATCTGTTCAGATGCTCACTGCATTGTACAAGAGTGGCTACTGAACACAGAATTCATGGGCATTGCTGTCTATGTGGACAATCCTTCACATGTCCAAGTATAGCTGCAGCTGGTATGCCTGTTCCTGGGCTGCAGTGCATGCCTATTGGCCTGCCTGAAGAGCCATGTTTAGGTGGCAGACTACAACAAACTGGAGGAACTTGTGGATGGGTAAGACGTAAATGGAATATGAAGAACTTGTTAAAAGTGCATGGGGAAGTGCTTTATGGTTTAAGTTGACTTTGAGGCAAGGCTAGAAAAAGCCACAGAAGTATGAAATGCAAGTATACATGTATGTATTACGGTTTGCACTAGCTTTCTTGTAAGAATATTATTAATGTCTTAAGAAGTCTGATGCTGAAAAAGTGCATGTAGGCAGGTAACTAAAGACAACTAATACTTACAACAACCAAAAGTGGAAAGCTGGGTACTTAAAATTGATCTTTGATGTTGGACAACTTTACTGTTTTGTATTTTTTCTCTTAAGGAATTAAAATGTGAAATATTTCATTAGAACAAGTCTAAATCACTTGTAGAGATCCGTAAAATTATTGTGATGTTAGAAGCAACAAAGAGTGTACCTGTTGCATTGGAATATAAATGTTAATGAAATCATGCTCTGGTTTTGTGATCGTGTGTTAAGTTTTTTACCATTATATTTGGTGTCTGCACACACTCCCCAAGAGAAGGTATAGAACACATAGATATTTTATATATAGATACTCAGATTTTTGAGTATCACTTGTGCCAAAGTCAGTGTGTGTATTTCTGCATTTTGAAAACAGTAAGATAGTAAAGCAGAAAAGACCTCTGAGTCCATGTTGTCTGGCCAACCTATGGGTACAAGTGACTTCACTGTGTAAGGTGTTTTGCCCCTTGCAGCTGGCAGGGTTGATTTATTCTCCACATGCTATTTCATTTAATGAGTGCTATGTCAGTAAAGGCATCTTACGCAGATTTTGCCTAAGCAAAATACTATACACCCAATTTAAGTGCAACTAATATTTATGCTTCTTGATTATTGGGGTGATTGATATCCTGACATTTACTTCATAACAGGGTCAAGTCCAAGGTGGCTTTCGATCAGGAATCCGCATAGCCCAAGGATCATATTTTCGTGTAACACTCCTAAAGCCAATTCCAGTTCAAGTTGATGGAGAGCCCTGGATTCAGGCCCCTGGCCAGATTATTATTTCTGCTGCAGGACCAAAGGTACTGGCTGTAGGTTTGTCTCAGCAATCTGACTTTCTTTCTCTAGTGGGTATTACAGATTATCTTGCTTGTCTGTTTTGCTTTGATGCTTAGCCTTAAATGAGCTAGTTGGCATGGTGTGGCACAGCAGTTTTTGCAGAGGATGGTTTGAGGGCTAAAAAGCCTTAGCCTAGTGACTTAATTTTTAACCCTGTATTCATGTTCAGGCAGTGTTGCCTGCCCTGAAGCAGATCATGGTTACAAGGGTATTGAGTCACAGCAGTACTGCAGGTGCAGTGTATGATGCAGGCCATTGGCAGTGCTGGAGAAGGGAATGTCTGTTAGAGAGCAGCAGAAGAGATAATGGAATCATGGAGGCATAGGGCCTGAGAAAAAGAGATTCAGAATAATCAGCATTCAGCTTTTTCTTGAAATGTATGTGTATGTGTAGAACGAAAAGAACAGTAGCTACCCAAAAATGTAATGTCTCTATTGACGTTGAAATTGTGAAATAAATGTGTTGCAGTAATTGATGCTAGTGCACATCAGTCTACAAATTCACCAGCTCCCTTAAGTGATGCACTCTCAGAAATGTGTTGCTTAGAATTATAGAGGATAGGGTAGCCCTGCAGGGAGGGCAACAAGAACAGTGGCCCCTGAAGAAGAAAAATAGATGAAACATATCTAAAATTTTTGGGACTGTGTTACCCTTTGTTCTTTTCCTGAGAGAAAGTGGCAGGAGGAAAGAGGGAGAATAGGCCTAATTTGTCCTTCTAGTGAAAAGTATTTCTGTCTTTCTGTTAGGTAAGTGACTAATAATGTCACCTGCATCCGTGTGTATGCATATGAGTGTACATGAACACATATGCACACGAATATGTATCCCTATACATTGATAGGCAGACATGTGTCTATGTTAAAAAAAATCCTATAGCTTTATAAGCTTCAGAGTTGTGCATTTAAATGGATTTCTCAGTTACAATACTTAACTTGTTCATTAGGTAGCTGCCTCAGAACTGCTTATTGGTGACTAGCAGTATTTTAACACTCACTGGCTTTCTTTTGAAACTTTCCATTTTAGGTCCATATGTTGAAAAAATCCAAGCAGAAACAGAAAAAAACTGGAAGCCTGAAAGAGATGAGAGGGGATAGCACACCAGTCTCTGAAGGAGGACGCTAAGAAGAGATGTGTGCTTACAGAGCACACCTACTATAAATACCAAGATGGTTCAGTAAAGCCATGTGCAGACAGTGGAAAAGGGTTGCTTATGAGCGTGCCTTTCATTACATTTTGATAGTGCTGGGTTCTACTTCATCTTTAACAGACAGTGCCTCATTGTATCAAATAACTATTATGTACCACTTGTCTCATCCAAAATGTTTATTTAGGTTGCTTTTCCATAAGCCATTCCCTGGTTTTCCACATTTACAGAAACTGAGGCCAAACAAAGATTCCAAGATGCTAATATTTCTGCATCTACCTTCTCCAAGAGTGTTCCCTTCCTCACAGCTGTTTGCTAAAAAAAAGTCATTCCATAGATAAATTTTGGTACATTACTCCATAAATGAAAATGTATTCCAGTAAATTAATTCTCACAGTAGCCTCCTAACCAAAAAAAAAGGCACTCATGAGCTGCTGAGAACTGCTTAGATCAGTCCAAATAGCACAGATGAAACAGTCCTACCGTAAAGAGAAAAATACAAAACACAGCAGAGATGATTTCTATAAAAGGAGCCTCGTGCATGGGGAAGAGAGAAAGTACTAGAACAGTTGAGTCAAAATATTTCAGAGAGTTTACTTCAACAGTATTTGGACAGTATGAATGAAGAGGAAACAGCTTGCAGAGCAAGTTTTCAACTGCAGCTTTGTTTCTCCTGTATTATTCAGCCAGAGCCTCTCTTAAAAGGCTTTTGATTTTCAGCAGATACCACTCTAAGTTTAAAAAGGAACAAGAATACCCGAGGCAGTATTACATTGTTTTGAATTTTTCCTATCATTGAAACTGTTACCTTTGACACCAGACTTTAGTTGTTGTCTTGTGCTCTTTCATCAGTTTGTCACAGTTGGACTTTTATTTAACAGCAAGCTCAAAGACTAAATGAATCATCACTAATTAGGGAAGCAGAAGTACCATTTAATGTTTACTTAAGCAAATCAGCACAGTCATAGGTTAGTTCTGAAGTACAGCATAGCTTTGCTGAGGAGCCTGTTGCATGCATGTAACTGGGAATGCAGTAACTATCACGAAAACTCACTTACCTGATCAGCCTTCTCGAGTTGTTGGTCGATATTATAAGGAGTGCACCCAGGGACACAGTGACTAGCTTATCTCCCTTGGATCAGTGTTTGTTCTTCAGAGGCTGTTCCTATGTCAGCTCCTGTGAGATCAGTGTCACCTTTGTGTGCTTACCCACCTGCTGAAAATGTGGAGATCCAGGACTTCTTTTAGTTTCCTGCTAGACTGATTCTAGGCAGGCATCCTGGGCCAGTCATGTCTGATATAGAATCATTAGGGATTGGAAGGGACCTCAAAAGACCATCTACTCCAATCCCCCTGCCACAGCAGAATCACCTATACCAAATTGCACAGGAACACACCCAGGCGGGTCTTGAATGTCTCCAGAGAAGGAGACTCCACAACCCCTCTGGGCAGTCTGTTCCAATGCTCTGTCACCCTGACTGTGATATTTGTATGGAACCTCATATGTTCCAGCTTGTATATCCATGGCCATAGTTGGGTTCACATCTCCACTGATCTCATCTCACTGTCATTCTCCAGTGACTGAACCTTTCACTTCATGCTGGTTATATGCAGGGACCCTCTGAGTCAGCTTTAGTGCAGGGGGCTTTCATGATTGATTAAGCAGTGTTGGCCTCAGTTCACTTAGCCAGCTAGTGGGCTTATTTGTCCTCTTTTTGCATAGTAATGATTAGATCAGCTGCAGATGGCATGAATGCATCACTCAAGTGGCAGCTTCAGGGCACTCCTTTTTTCCAGTGTGTCCAGAAAAACATTTCTGCCTGCTTCCAGGGACTTAACGGAACTTTGGAATATCAAGGGGCCATTTTGTTTTGGAGACAGTTATGTACTGAGGCAATTCTTGCTGGGTCTTGGTGATCAACCTGTACTCTTAAGCACTGCTTCAGCAACTTCATTACTTGTTCTTCATTACTTGTGCTTTCTGCTTTCTAGTCATGGCACAGATGAGGGTGTGAATGTGGGTGCTGCAAGACAATTGCCTATAGTAACCAAAAGGTACAGCAGAAACTATAAACAGACTCGTGAAAGTGGCTGCCAACTGCAGCTTCTCCTTACTGTCCACTGATTCCTTCATGTTCTGGTAGAGGTGTGTGTGGAGGACTCATGTTTTCAGTGAAGCCTGTTATTTGATTAAATTGTTAACTTTAGGAATATTCTTCAGCTACCACAAGGGGGACAATAACTTACCCTTTTTTTATTCAACATGTAGATGAAGAAGGTGATGTGGATAGTACAGAGCTAAAATCCTTGCCTCCTCATCACTGAAGTGCTGCTTCAGAACCTGGGCATGAAGGGTTAGCTGAAGCTCTCTGGCATCCTGGCACCACCATTACGAATAGGAAGGGTAAAGTGGTGTATTTCAGGGTATGCCTTCTCAGGATGAAGTGTAGAAGTCAGAGACAAAATCTGAAATAGATTGCTGCTTATAACTGACCAGAAAGCCAGAGAAGCTGCTTTGTGTCCTCAGGTCAGGAGAAGGAATGTATGGTCTTCTTTCTAATTGCTCAATAGTGAGTACTTGCTGTTTAGTTACAGAAAACCTGCATTACCTTTAAGCCAGCTGATACTGACCACCTTCTGCAGCCCAACTAAAAGGTGCATTACTATTTTTTCCAGGTGTGCATTATCCTGCAGCATGCAACTGACGGTGTTACATGTTCTTGGCTCAGTAAGGGACTGGCTGTCTTTCACTGTCTCAGTATGTTACCTGAAATAATATGAAACTCAAGTCATGGTATTCTCATCAGAGGGCACTTTACTCTGTAGCACATCCTTCCAAGGGGATTTTTGATTCACACTGCAAGCCCTCTCAGGGCAATGTCAGGGTAGCAAGGTGACACAACAGTATGAATGCATCCACTTGCAAGAGTGGCAGAAGGGATTGTAGTGGAAGGCAGGAAGGCTTTGAGTTTTCTTTTTTTCTTTCCACTTTCTTTTATTCCAGAAGCTAGCTCCAACATCTTGTTGAGGTGGGTGAGCGCCACGCTGAAATGAAAAAGTAGATTAAGAAAAGCACACTTGACATGTAAGGCCTCTGCACATTATAAAATTATGCTTAATATGTTTTGAAGACAAAGAAGGTTCCTAGGCAGCACCTGCAAAGCTTTTAAATGGAGGACCTCACAATGTAACCCCTCTATTAAAATTCTAGGTACCGTGAAGGCCAATGTGTCAAGATTACTGCGTTTTTTTGGCATTTGTGTCACACATAGTACCCAAGAAGGGGTGGTATTTTCCATGGTATGCTAGACTTGCTTGAAAAGAGAGAACTGCAGTTAATGTAGAATATTTTGACTTCGCCTTTGTATTGAACAAAATAATGCAGTATAATTTACATGGTAGCAGGCAGATAAATGAATCTCAGTACTGAATAATCGTGTATGAGAACGTAGTGATCACACAGCCAAGTGCTTGAAATGATGCAGTAACGGAAGTGTTGTGGAAGAGGCTTAGTTCTGCCAAGACAGGTAGTAGTCAATGTCAGGGACACAGGACCTTAGTCATGGAGGAGATCTATCCTGAACACACACTCCTTCATTGCCTCTCCACTGGCTCTTGCCTTTTTACTTGGCTTAGAAACTGTGGCAGGCACAGCTTGTATTTCTCCTGCTGAGGTATGTGGTCCTGACCTGTGTCCTATGCAGTTTTGCCAGTATGGGGGAGTGAAGGGTCCTGGAATTTGTGTTGCATTTCAAATATCCCACAGTTGCAAGCAAGAGAAGGTGGTCAATTCATTAAAATCTGCCTTGAATTAGAAGAACTCGAAGTTCAAAAGCTCATCCCTCAGATACAGGTGCTACTTCAGAAACTTTGCCGCTTTTTCCCCATGGCTTGGTTTTATACTTTAAATTGCCATTATTGTCACTGCATGGATTTCTGAATGGAAGGGTGTTGCTTTGCCAAAAACCTTCTATTTGTTTATAAATGTGTATACAGGTGTGTGTATGTGTGTACATACATACACACACACCCTTTAGAAACAGGCCTTACACTGCTTTTCCTTTCACAGTGCCTACTTGAACAGCTTCTGCTGTACTACAGCGTTCCAATAGCACTCACTCATGGATCTTCCTTTCTCCAGTTCTGGAGAGAAGGCAGAGCTTGCATTCTTACTGGTTCTGCTGCGGTTCCTAGCACATATTTTTAACAGACATGATGTGCTTTCCAACAAGACATGATGGCAATACTGTGAAAGGGTTAACTCATCAGAGTACAGTCTGAGCTCCTCTTTCTGGATTTTAATGAGCTCTCTGTGCATTCATTGGCAATTGATGCTATTGTTGCATTTTAAAAACTATAAACTGTAGCATAGTCCTCCACAAGACTGAAAATAAGGAACAAAATTAATTGTTACAGGCAATTGCTCATTAATCTTTATAGCTACCCTCTTAGAAGTGTTGTACTTGTTTGGAACATCTGCTGTTTGGAATTGCTAAGCATTTACATAAAGGCATTACTCTGCAGCAGTCTATTGGATATAAATCTGTAATTATCAAACAAAACCTCATCTTGTGGCAAGAGGAGCTATTGTGACACTTAAAAGGACTGATGTTGAAGACACAATGTATCAGCTGCACAGGTATTTCATAATGTGCTGCCTGCTTGAACAGGTATGTGCTCTGTTACATAGCCACTTGTCCTTGCTCCAGCACTGAAAGAGGTGATGTGCTTGCGTTGTGCACTTGAGAGACCTGCCAGTAGGTATTCTTTAAAGCTGCACCTCATACCTCTTCCTTATGTGTTTCATAGTAGCCAAGCATTTTGTCTTCTGCAACGCTGCCTTCCTACCCTTTGGGCCCAGTCTTTATACTGAAAGTGGTAGTAAAAGCCTGAGGATATGGTGGTGAAAGTGAGCGGAGTGCAGGGGAGCAGACTTCCTGCTCTACAACTTGTGGCTGTATGGCTTTGACTGTTTGTTAATTTCTACTTAAGCTTTTAAGAGCTGCGCGGCAAAGATGCAGCAACTACTGAACTATGTTGGATTCTTGATGACAGCATTGCCTCGTTTTCAGAGTTTGATCTTGTATGTACCAGTGCACGTACCACTTCACATACTTTTTGCACTTAACAGAAAATGCAGGTTAGGTAGGATTAGGTTGTGGCAAAATTGCAATGTTTGTACTTTTTTGTAAAATGGGGATGATTCTACAGATGCACTTTCAGATAATGGTGAAAACAAGTTTGTAGAATGCAGCTATTTAGGAGTTTCCCTAACTGCAGCATTTTTTAATCCACATCTATCTCTGATACTGCGTTCTCCTTGAAAGCCTGCTTGGGAATGAGAGATGGCATCTTACATCACACTGTGTATTTACAGGTGACTGAATGAAAGGTCATGTAAATACATATATATATAATTTAAACAATTGGCTGCTATTCTGAGATTTAGGTTTATTAGACTGATGTTATAGTGCATAGAAGTAACATTAAAGTTTTATTTATAATGGCAATTCAATATTTACTGATTTGACATGTAGCTTTGAGAGATCCAGCTCTTTTGCTATTTAGTGGTGGGCTTTTTAGCAGTACATGTGGAATGGAATGAATGCACATTAGTAACTAATCTTAACCTGCAGTTAGACCAGCAGTTTCAGTGTTTACAGGACAGTGACTATTGATTGTAAATCCACATGTGTCAATTGAACCAGTGTGCTCTTACTTTGTTTTGAAAGCATTTTTTCTGCTTCCCATGGCAATTAATGCCTTCTGGTGTAAGATTCCTGGTTATGTCCCTTTGTAGAGATTTCAATGCAGACAATTATTTTCTGCCATGGACTTAAGAGGACAGAATTTCTACTGATACAAGTGCTGTATTGAACATGTTTTTTCGGAAGATTGACTTTATTTTTTTGTTAAGATAATTTATGAGGTTGTTTTCTAAGTAGATGAGTGTTGTTGAACAATGTGGTCTGAAGTCTCAAAATAAATGTGTTTAGATACTAAAGATGTAGCCCAAAGCAAATTATTTTTTAACAGAGCACTGTTAACTGGTATAGTTATCCCTCCCAGCTCTCCTAGCAACATACCCGTTAAACATGTCACTGTGCACAGTTCGTATGTTACTTAGGAGATTACTTGACTTCAGAAGGTGGGACTTCATGTATATTGTGTTTATCCCATATTACACCTCCAGCAGCAACTTCTAATATCAACATCAGCTGCAGAAACCAGAACTTCTTTCCTATACAAATCCATTGCAGGTTAAAGAGCCCACACTTGTGTATGACTGCAGGAGTGTCACAAGCCTGGTGGCCTTTTGGCACTTAGAGTCCCCTCTGACTGTCCAGAGTGTGCCACACGTGAGTCCTTTTGCTTTTGGAAGGAAGGAAGGTGCAAATCAACATGTGCCTGTGTCAGCTAGCTGCTTGCCTCACCATGGCATCCCTTCCTTTGTGCTGCTCATCTTGCCAAACTGGGTAGCAAGAGGTGCTTGAAGAATTACTGAATATTTATTGTATTATTTTAGGTGCTTATTAAAGCCTTCACTGCTATAATAAAGCAAAATTCTGGGGATCTGTAGCATAGCAATAGCTGTATAACTCCAGCTTTCTGAATATGCCAAAAGCAAATTAACCTTGAGATAGTTTAATTAGCAATGGTGTATGTAGATAGTAGCTTTCAGTACCTTGAAGTTACAAGTTCTGATTATTGGAATGGAGCATCTCTGCTTTGAATATGACACATTGCAGAGTTTATAATTCACTATAGGTTTATGTCCCTCCTATTTATGAACCACCTGCCACATCTAGACTCTTCTCAAACTATGGCTTAACTATTACTTAAGTAACTGTGTTTTTCACCTATAGTTATTTAAGTCATCCAAATTCAAGCAGTTTTATGGAAGCTATTTTTAGTATCAAGATACTCTTAAGGTGTCTTGCAGCATTTCTTGTGAATGTTTTAATATGTTGGTAATAAAGTATTTTGGCTCAACAGGCTAAGGTAAACTGACCACCGAAGAGTTTAGTTATTGTCTAGTGCTGCTTTGTGTACCAGCCTAACTCTCAGAAAAGAAAAAAGCCTAAGTATAACTATTGAAGTGGTCAAAAACTGTTTCCACATTGTGTGCCTCAAACCAGTAATGTGTTATTATCACATGTGTTTACTTGTGGATTAGTATCAGAAACCAGCATTTAATGATGTAACTTGTTTCTCCATGTCTGCCTTGCAAATCACTATGCTGTGGTAACTAGTCTACAAGTAAGATACCTATTGTACTAATTGGTTAAAAAAAGTAATTTATAAATGATGGACTTCTCTCTTATATTTAAACACCTGTTTGTCCTTGAGTTATGTTCTTAGAACAGTTATATATATATTTTGCGATATGTGTTTTGTGTTTAATCTGATTGTACATTTTGCACTGATTTTAAATCCTGTATTCTAAGTATTATTTACAAATTCCAGATATCTGTAATTAGAATTTATCTGTGAAAAATACAACATCTCTTCTACCCCGGCTGTCTGTGGATTATCACGCTTTATAAAAATGAAATATACTTCTGCAAAGAGAAACGCACTTGTACTTTGTTTCAGCAAGGCACTACTTTTATAGGTATTCATACCTCTGCTCCATCAAAGAGTTTTGTAGGTTCTAGTTTCTCAGATGCCAGCTACACACTAAGTCTACTGCAATATTAAACCAGTTCTGGAACCCTGGTTTTGGTAACTTTGGGTAAAATCTTTCAGTGATAGTATTATGTGGTTTTGTTTCATGAGTCTCTTTAACAATGAGATTATATAGAATCATAGGCTCATAGAATCATCAGGGATTGGAAGGGACCTCAAAAGATCATCTAGTCCAATCCCCCTGCCACAGCAGGATCACCCAGACCAAGTCCAGGTCAGTTTCAAATGTCTCTAGAAAAGGAAACTCCACAAACACCCAGGGCAGCCCCTCCCAGTGCCCCATCACCCTCACTAGGAAGAAGTAACGGAATCATAGAATCGGTCAGGGTTGGAAGGGACCACAGGATCATCCAGTTCCTACCCCTCTGCCATGGGCAGGGACACCCCACCCCTAGATCAAGCTGGCCAGAGCCTCATCCAGCCCAGCCTTGAACACCTGCAGGGACGGGGCCCCAACCCACCTCCCTGGGCAACCCAGTCCAGACTCTCACCACTCTCATGGTGAAAAAATTCCTCCTCACATCAAGTCTAAGTTTCATCATCTCACATGAAATCTAATTTTCCAAGATAGTTCTGTACAATTGTTTCCCCTGTTGGCACTCCTCCAGAAACAGTGACCCAGTGTTTTCAGGTTGTGGGGAACAGGCTCATGCATAGCACCAACGTGCAGTGATGGTCCTGACTGACCTACACACCTGAAGGGCCACAACTCACAGACCTTGACTTGGCAGGAGTCAGATGGGGCAAGAGTAAGGGCTGTACAGAGAGCAGTGTCCAAATGGAAACTGCTACACTGTGGGTGGACACCCACCTCCACCCTGAAGATCAAGACCCATTACCTCCCAGCCTGGTGGGAGTCATCTGATTGACACCTCCACTTAGGATGTCCCTGCTGCAGTAGCCCTTCCTCTGGCATGGATCAGTTGTTAAACAATTGATTACAGAACAGGGGAGGGCTTGGTTTTGCCCTGTCATCTCTGGGTAAACATTTTTATTTGCTGGGCTGCAATTCAGTGAGATCTGGAGCAGCTACAACCATGTTTGAAAGCATACAAAACAACTCATTTCAGAGCTACCCTTCTGGGAGAAAATGAGAAGCAAACAAAATACTGGCCTTCATGTAGAAGACAAAACCAACCACAAAACACTGAAACCTGAAGTGCTAATGATTTCACCAAGCTTCATGCCTACTGTAAGTTTGCCTTTTAAAGAGAAAGAAAAAATCCCCTTTCTCTAGTTAACTGGGGAAAGTAGAGTAGCATTTTCCACTTACTCTTCCTTCAGGTTCTAGTGGAGTTGTGGCACACTAAAACACACTGCTTTTTGCATTGTATGCACTCAACTTTAATGTGTTGTAATCATGGAATTACGAAAGCCATCTGTTGTACATCTGAAGTGGCCTGTGGGCAGAAAAATTACCTGATCAAGGTATCTGCTATTTCAGGGTGAGGTACCACAGGCTTCGGTTGAGGATTAACATTTTCACAGTTCGATACACATCTGGGAACAGATGCTTCCAAGATGCCAGGGAGTTTTACCCCAGACAACTTCTGAGCTGAGAGAACAGCAAGGGCCTGGGCAGTCAAAGATTTCCAATAGTCCCTCCATTTTATGTCACAATGTGTCTTGCAATCTCTTCATGCTGCATTCCCATAATGGATACTGGTGTCTGAGAATGGGAAGCACAGTTTGGCCATGATAAATCCCAGTTTTAGTTCCAAGGGGATTTAATCCACAGTAGCACTTTGAAGTACGTCTGGGCGGAAAAGCTTGACAGATAATTAATTCATAAGGAACTTAAATTGCAGGGTAGCTGGACCCATTTTGGACATTAAATTGATCATCACATGACAGGTTTAGCACCCTGAAACACAGACTTTCAACTGGGGTGCTGTGACACACCTGTTGAGGCTCAGTGGCTAAGTGCTGAAATATGTGGTGATGGCAATCTTTATTCCCTGGCCAAGCCTCTTGGAAAGAGATCAGTGCAGATATAGAGCAACACCTTTGCAGACTCCGATACGCAGACAAGCAACATCAATATAAATAATATAAACATGCCTGTTTGGTGCCTTCTCACCAACTTGACTCAAGGTTTCATGCTAATCTGTCTCTCTGCCTACTTAAATTTTCTCAGGACTCTCTTGTAGTTATACTGTGCTCTTGGTGTACCTGTAATCTGGCTCTCACTACCCATAACCTAGAAATCCAGCTTAAATGTCTGCTAGGGGATCAGAGGGGAAACAACAGCAAAGCAAAACTCCAATAAGGTTTTCATGATCTGCTTTTAGGTAAATGCTTTATTGTGACTGGGTTTCATAATTCTCATGAACAGAATTACAACTCAAAACAGGTGTGAAGTGCTAGGTCACTTTAACAAGTGTGCCAAGGAAAAGGGAGAAAAAAAGGCAGAGAGCATGGATCCACAGCATCCCATCAGTCCCATGCCTGGTGACAGAGGTGTCAGGCAGCGTTCCAAATAGTCACCAGACCCCCTGGAGAGAATGCTCCTGCTGATTTTTGTGTCCAGTGGAATGTTCCCAGCTCCCACAGGTCTTTGCTGATCTTTGCTTTTTATGATGTTCTTAGAGCTGCTTTGCATGTCCATGCCTCCCACTCAGATATGGAACGGATGCCCAGTACCATCTCTAGAAGGTATGAGAAAGTTCTAGAGTCTTTCAGCTGGTCTTGTGTTCCGGGCTCATGTGCTGTGAACCTGGGGCCATGCACTCCAAGACAGTAGGGTGTGCATTTCGTTGCCACGGCAATGAGATCCCAGCTGTACATGGTATCTGTTCTGCCAGCCATACAGAGGCATACAGTGCTTCTAGCCCCTTACATAAGTAGAATGGCTTGCAAGGATCAGGCACAGACATCTGCAGGCTTAACATATAGACCCTTGTGGTAACAGGACAGTTCAGGGTGGGATTCACTAAACCTAGAGAAACACCATGTGGACAGTGCCTCATACCAGTAAAGCTCTATCACCATCTCCACTACTGCAGCCCAGCATTTCCTGACAGAATGGAACTTACAGTCACTGAGGGGCAGTCTCAGCACATCTGCAACAACGCTGGAAACGGACTTCAACTAGGAGATGCCAGAACTGAAAAGCTTCCAGCTTCCATCACACCTCCACCTGGGGAAGGATGATGAACTGGTTGAGAGTGTATGGGTCAGAATTAAGGGGAAGCCAGAGGAGGGTGATGTTACTGTAGGAGTCTGCTACAGGCCACCTGGCCAGCAGAACCAAGCAGATGAGGCCCTTCACAGGCAAATAGTAGCAGCTTCCAGATCACAGGCCCTGCTCCTCATGGGGGATTGCAACCACTCTGACATCTGCTTGGAGGGACAACACAGGAGGACACCAGCAATGCAGGTTGTCCTTGGATTGCATAGATGACAACTTCCCCCTCCAAATGGTGGAGGAACCAACAAGAAAAGGTGCTGTGCTGGACCTTGTTCTCACCAACAGGGAAGGGCTGGGGACCAGTGTGAGGCTCAGG
>VZRI01005333.1:45486-57037 GCA_013397515.1 Upupa epops
TTTAACAAGACCAAGTATAAGGTCCTGCATCTGGGGCAAGGCAATACTAAGCACAGATACAGGCTGGGCAGTGACTGCCTGGAGAGGAGCTCTGAGGAGAGGGATTTAGGGGTGCTTGTGGACAAAAAGCTCAGCATGAGCCAGCAGTGTGCACTTGCAGCCCAGAAGGCAAACCGGATCCTGGGCTGCACCAGGGGAAGTGTGGACACCAGGGAGGGAGGTGCTTCTCCCCCTCTACTCCACTCTGAACCTGCCTGGTCTTGGTCTGGTGTCCCTGTGGTAGGGGGACTGGACTAGATGATCTTTCGAGGTCCCTTCTGATCCCTGATGATTCTATGGTTCTATTATTTTATGACCCGTTACAGGAGGTGAGACTGCTTCAGTCAACCAGGAGACACGATTTTCATCTGCAGTCTTCCACATCAGCTTCCCAGGCTTTGGCTCCTGCTGGTACCACTGTTCTCTTGCTTGGACTCACTGTCACCCCTATGTCACTCCTCTGTATGATGACTTGCCATTATTTGGTGTGCTCTAGAAACAACAGATTTTTCAGGCTGCTTTGGTTGGTGTGTGAACACTGTGTGAATTCTTTTCCAATTTGTAACTGTTATGTGTTAGCAGCTCTGGTCATAAACTTTAAACTGCAGCATGATAAACCCTGTCCAAAGTCTCAGTTATTTCTGCCTGTTAGACTGAGGTGCTTTAGTTTCTGTTAATCATAAATATCACCCCATGATGGTGTCTGCCAAGTTCTATGCTGAGCATTGGCCACAAAGTGAAGCAGTGTCAGTAAGTACCTCATTACTAACCACCAACCTCAGTCCTGGGCATTTTTTTATAACCAAACAAGGCCATTTGCTGCCAGGCACAGGTTTATGATTTTGCTTTCTAGCTAACTATGCTGATTGTTAAACTGGAGGCTGCTGCCCTCTTGCTTTCTGAGTGAGGACAGCAAAACCCTACGCTTATATTAGAAAAAGCTTTCCGTAATGACTGTGCAGACACTGTTTTATACATGGAGGACACAGGTTTCTGATGCTGCTCTCTCAGTGTCTCCAGAGCTTTTTTTAAAGGTCCCTCATGCCATCTTCTCTATGGTGCTTGTCCCAAACTCCACCTTGGGTTGCTTCCCTACACCAGGATAAGTTGTTGACCCAGACACCCACCAACCCATGCTGTGGCAGAGCTTGCAGGCTGACTAAAGCTATAACTTGGTGGATACAGAAGATAAGCTTTCTCCCTCAGTAGGTTCCTCAGAGCCTCCTGCCCTGGCCAAGGACTATTGCTGCTGAGGAGTGCATCACCAGTGGGTCCTGCTGTATCTCAGTGGGCAGAGAGGTGGTCCAGCCATGAAGCACCATGCAGCACTGTTGGGAGGAGGAACAGGAAGATGTGAAGTGGTACCTTGCTGGCTCCATTCACTCTGGATGAACACTAGAAAAGCACTGTCAATCTATATCCTGGGGTGACCCACCTGTACCCCAGAGCCACACAGAAGGCACCTTGTCCCCTGGAGGGGAAGATTTAGCACAGGGTGTTTGGCACTTGGAAGTCTGCCTGCAGATGGACACAGGGCTGCCCAACACATGACATAGCAGCCAGACCCCATGATACCGGGTTTGGGGTGAGCTGGGAGCACAATGTCTCACCCAGCCAATGGGAGCCATATCCATAGTACGCATCACAGAGAGGTCATGGTGTGACACAGCATGAAGACCAAGCTCCAGCACACAGCAGTGGGGAACAAAGCCTGATGCTGCTCTGGGGTCAGATCCCAGGGTGCCAAGAATGCAGGGAACCTTGCTGGCAAAGGTCTGCCAGCTTCAAGAGCGGGACTCACACCTCTCCTATTAGAGTAGGAGTCTGAAATTGACAGCCTTGCATAGCTAAAGGCCAGGCCCCAAGGCACAATGCAGAAGAGGTTTGTGATGGACAGTCATAGCATGATCCCAAACCAGGCACTGTGGGCCTTGCGTTGGAGAGAGATAGGGAGCAAGGGCAGTCCTTTGCGTACTCAGTTATGGGGAAGTTGGTGGGACAGGGTCTGCAACTTGACCCTACAATGTTTGGTTCAATGAGAGCCTGAGATGGAAGGTCTTCCAGAACAAATCTCTCCTTCAGAGCAGGATGGCTTGACCCTTCTCTCCTCTGTGCACCAGCATCCCCAACAAAACAGAGAAAAGAGCTATTGGAAGATTTCTCCACAGCAGATCACCCAGCTAGGTCAGGAGCAGAAAATTGATTTAATTCAGTCCAACACCCACTGCAGAATGAACTGAGGCGCAAAGAGACCACCCTGAGTCTTCCAATTCCTGTCAGGGAACCAGTCTCACTACCCTCTCCTGCCTCACACAGCACATCTGTCTTCCCTGGCCTAAACAACCAAACTATCCACTCCTCACACAGCCACCACCAGATCTTCAAGATTTCTCCCTGCTCTGGCCATTGCTTCCCACTTGCACAAATCAGCTTCACAGCTTCTGGTTCCTGCTGCCACAACCACCTGCCTCGAAACTCCTTGATTTTCTGCCATAGGACTTACAAATCACTGCTGTTACAGCCACTGCCCAGCTGCCCACACAGCAAGGAGCATCTCCTGCCCTCCAGACGAGCCATGTCCCAGAGCAAAGCCCAGCAGATGCACCTGGCAGCCCCAAAGCTGCCTCCCCCTCCCTTGCACTGCCCACTCCACCAGCACCAACCTAACGAAGAACTACCCAAACACAGCAGCAGGAGAGCACTGTCGTTGTTAAATCACCATGTAACACTCCCTGAGAATAAGAATAAGGAAAATGACAAAAAAACTGAAATGGAAACATTTAATAAAATGTAGGCACCACAACAGGATTTGAGAATCACAGAATAATCATGGTTGGAAGAGACCTCCTAGATCACCAAGTCCAACCATACCCACATCAACAAAACACCTAAATACTTGATAGATGGACAAACACAAAATCACCCTCTCCATCTCTGCCACTATAGCCTGTCACGAATCACCATGTCTACACACTTCTGAAATACCTCCAGGGATGGTGACTCAACCACTGCCCTGGGAAAGATGCCCAGGGCCTCACCACTCTTTCTGTAAAGAATTTCTTCCTAAGATCTAATCAAAACTTCCCCTGCCTCAACTTCAGATCATTACCCCTGGTTCTGGCATTAGTCACCAAGGAGAAGAAGCCAACACACACCTCTATAACCTTCTGTCAGGCAGCTGTGGAGGTCAATGAGGTACCCCCTCAGCCTCCTCTTCTCCAAACTAAAGCTGCCCAGCTCCCTCAGTCTCTCCTTATGCAACTTCTTCTCTGAACCCCCCATGAGCTTGGTAGCTCTCCTCTGGAGACGCTCCAGCATCTCATTGCATTTCCTATAATGAGGGGCCCAGAACTGAACACAGTAGATTAAACCATCACTCTGCTGCATGCCACTTCAGAACCACCTACCAAGAAAATGACTTCTGACCCAGCTCATGGACCTGCAGCAGATTACCACCACAATCACAGGTCCCACAGACTTGGTGCAGTCACAATGAGGGAACAGCAAACTTTCTCAGCACCATCAGCTGATGGCCCAGGGCAGTCAAAAGCAGCACAGAAAGAGAAATGATGGGACAGCAGCTGGATAAGCCACCTGGATTAGAGGGGGCTAAAACCTCCCTGTATTGCTAGCCCAGCAAAACCATGGCTCCAGCCCTCATCTAATCAACAAGTCCAAGTGCTGGGTCATGCACTTCTGTCACAACAACTTCCAGCACTGCTACAGGCTTGGGAAAGAGTGGCTGGAGAGCTGCCTGGTGGAAAAATGTTGACAGCCAGCTGAACAGGAGCCAGCAGTGTGCCCAGGTGACCAAGAAAGCAAATGACATCCTGGCCTGGATCAGGAACGGTGTAATCAGAAGCAGTAGGGAAGTGATGTTGCCCCTGTACTCTGCACTCATATGACTGCACCCAGAGTACTCTGCCACAGTATAAGAAGGACATTGAGGTACTGGAGTGGGTCCAGAGAAAGGCAGTGAGGCTGGTAAGAGGTCTGGAAAATGGGCCCTATGAGGAGCAGCTAAGGGAATGTGCATTATTTAGTCTAGAGATGAGGGGGCTGAGAGGAGACCTTGTTGCTCTCTACAACTTCCACGGAAAAGGTTGTAGCAAGGCTGGTGCTGGTGTCCTCCCAAATTACTAATGATAGGATGAGAGGAAAAGGCCTTAAGCTGCATTGGGAGGTTTAGATTAGATATAAGAAGTTCTTTACTGAGAGTAAGGAGGTGGTAGTCACCTGCCTGTATGAATAGATCCAGTATGTTCGTATCTTTTAGACTCAGTTTAGTGGGGACATCATGCTCCAGCCAAATGTGCAAGTCTTGACTTGCTATTGAAACTCTAAAGATAAAATACCTTGAAAGTCCTCTTTTCCTGCATCTTCCAGTCCATTTCTCTGAGATGGCCATCAAGCAGGTATGGCACAAGCAATGCCAAGAGGGCTGTCCTGTGAGCCATTTGTGAGGCCTCCATGACTAGGTAGAGCCAAATGACATGGTCAGGGAGTAGATGTCACTGGGACAGGCTTTGGGCATGGCATATCCCTACCAGATATGGGCAACATAGTCTGAAAAAAAGGAAAAGCAGAGCAAAATTCCAGAGTTGGAGAACATCTTCATGGGGACAATGAGCAAAAGACCCAAAGTGTATGCCCCTCAAGACCCCACATTGTTCTTTATCCTTAAGTGAAAGCCCAGGGACTGCTCTTGGAACCTCTGTGCCATTTTGTGTCAGCTGAAGCAGCCATGCCACACAGCCTGCAGATCAGCTTTCCCTCACTTCTATGATGCTGTTGTGTGGCTCTCAGTAGGGTATCCCAGGATCAGTCCCAAGCAAGGCCTATCTTGTTCATTAGCAGCTAGGAGCAGCAGAGGGTATTGTACAGTTTTATTCCGCTGTTCTTGCCTGTAGCAAAGGTGTTGTTGCTTCTTGCTCATGTGCAGCTACACCAACAGTCCATCCTCTAGCTGGGGAGTTGAACTTATTCACACATTCACAGGTTTGCAGGTTGGAAGGGACCTCCAACCTCTTAAAGCAGGATACAGTTTAAATGAGCTGGCCCAGAACCCTATCAAGCTGAGCCTTAAAAATGTCTAAAGTTGAGCAATCCACCACTTCCCTTGGAAGATCATTCCACTGTCTAACAGCTCTCCCTGTGAAAAACTTTCCCCTCAAATCCAGTCAGAATCCAGTCAAATCCAGTCAGAAGAGAAAATTGTCTCAAATCCAGTCAGAAGAGAAACTTGTAAACATTCTCCCCTGTCCTTTCTGCATGATGTCTTGTGAAAAGGGGGTCTCCATCCTCCTGGTAACCACCTTGATGTACTGAAACATCGCAATAAGGTTCCCCCTAAGTCATCTCTTTTCAACGCTGAACAGACCCAGTTCTCTCAGCCTTTGATCACGTGGGAAGTCTTCCAGTCCCCTGACCATCCTGGTCACCCTTTTCTGGACCATCTCGAGTCTATCTGCATCTTTTTTTGTCTATCAGGGACCAGCAGTACTGAATGCAGTACTCAAGTTGTGGTCTGACCAGCACTGAGTAGAGTGGCAAGGTAACATCTTTATCTCTGCTGGTGATGCCCTTGTTAATGCAGCCCAGCATCCTGTTGTCCCTCTTTGCTCCAGCAGCACTCTGTTGGCTCATGTTGAGCATGCTATCCACCAAAACCCCCAGGTCTCTCTCTACAGGACTACTTTCTAGCCAAGTGGATCCCAGACTGAGCTGCATTTGAGGGTTGTGTATTCCCAGGTGCAGGACCCTGCACTTGGCCTCACTGGACTTCATGAGGCTCCTGCTGGTCCACTCCATCCTGTCCAGGTCCTGTCCATTACCCCATGCTAAGATAGTGAAGGGAATTTGTGAATGCTGCAGTATTAACGATGCTGCATATGATGCAGCCAGCAGTGCATTGTCACTGACAGCAGTATCTTGTCACTGACAGATGGCTGGGAGAAGAACCTTCTTCCCTAGCTGTGCAAGTGCCTTTTACACAGCTGACTCTTGCTGTCAGACCCTGTATGGTAGTGTACCTGACTACTGCAATATGTAAGGTCAGTGGTGTGAAACTTACTTGGTCTGGGGTTTCATTTCACAGTTGCAGAAATGGAAGCCTGCAGGAGACTGCACCCTTTGTGAACATCTCCAGTCACCTGTTCAGACTGGCAGAGGACCAGCAGCAGCCTTTGCAAACCCTGACCTTCAAGCATGTGTTGATTTTTCCTTTGTTCATTGAGAATCTGCAAGAGCCTTAAAGTTCTGGGCAAGCGCAGAGCCATGTATATGACAAGTGCTCAGTGTTACCCAACCTAGTAAGATTTCCCCCAAGTGCCCCCTCCTTTTCAGCTTCCTGCACATGGTAAGAAACATGCTGAGCATAACCAAATTTCAGGCCACTAACTGTATTGGCTTTTTGTGTTAGGCTTATTCTGCAGTCAGATGATGCTGTGTAACCTGGGAGCTAGCTCAAACATGTTTTCCCAAGGACCTGTAGAACAAGACAACTCAGGCAGCTGCCCCTACCCACTCCTCACTGTGCCAGCCAACAGAACATGTCTCAGACCAGGCTAATTACAAGTGTTCCCAGGTCCATGGTTCACTGACAAATATCTAATAAATGCCCACAAGCAGGATCCTAAACTTCCTTTCAGCTGTTCAGGTTTGCTGCAAACAACTTCAACAGTCTGCCAGAGTTACTCTCCATCTCCTTGTTATTCAATAGCAAAGGTTTGGGAACAGGTGGTGAAAATGGTGCTTCTACTTTGTGCCAGAGCTTCACTACTACAACTCATGCCCAGATGAAACAGAGAACAGGTACCTTGCATTTAAGAAACACATCTTTTCCCTGTCATTCCCTAAGATTTTGTTGGCACTTCAGGACCAAGTTGCATTAAACAGACAGAGTGAGGGAGGGAATCCTGACTGGGTAGTAAGGGAAGAGTCAAGCTTCCCCATGCAGCAGATCAGGTCAGTTCCTATCCACAGACATTTTTGAGGGGCACTTGAGAAAGAAGTTTTTAGAGTACAGGGTACAGGCCTCTCAGTGTCTGGGGAAACATGTCAAAGTGTTCTCTTTCAGTCTTTCCTGCACATGGGTCTTTCTATGCCTTCTGAACTCATCCCCTGTCCTCAGTGTCCAATATACATCTGTGCGTTTCCTCACATCCCCCTTCAGGCATGGCTTTGGCCACTGTTTCTTCCAGATTAGTAGTTCCTGTCTTTGTTCTGTAGTTCTTCTGCAGCACTATGACTTGATGGCCTCTTGCTACTGAAAGCCTCTTAGGCCTCTTGGTAATTTGCTGGTGTTCTGACCTCCTCCTCTGTCCTTTTCTTTCGCTTGGTTTTCTGGTCTTTGTTTTTTATAATAGTCTTGCAGGTGCTCTGCATGTCCATGTAAAGGAAAACCACTCAGAATACTCATGAGTGAACTTCATTTTTTATCTTGATCACTGTCCTTTTATAGGGTTTCTACAGGGTTCACACAGCATAAGCAAAGCTACTGTTGACTAAACTAACTTGACCATGCATGTTTACTTCCTCATGAATAGTTATATGCAGATCTGCACTCACCTCCACATGGGTCTCCCCATTCTGTGGTCAGCGTGTTCTGCTTATGATCCTCATTCTTGTTTACAACGTCACTGTTCCTCCTCATTCTCGTTATTCCAGGAGGCTTCAAGGACACTGCCTCTTGGGCCGCAAGCTGGGTTGTGCAAATAGGCATTGAGTAAAATACTGTGCTTTTGATCCGCAAGGATATTCTCTACAATTCCCCCTTTTTCTTTTTGCACAACCCAGGCTTTGGATATCACCTGTTCTAGACCTTTGCGGGTACACGATAACATACAGTTTACAATAATTAACCTTATTAATACTATAACAAGAATTCATTCCCCTTCTAGAACAAGAGACTTTAACCACCCAGTAATGCCCCAACTGGCTAACCAACTTCCCGGGGGTCATCATCTTCTTTCAAGTGCATGTAGCTTATTTTGCAGTCATTTTAGTTGTTTATGGATGGAGACTGAGTGGTCAGAAATAACAGCCAAAGCATGCACCCACAAGCAAGCTATAATTGGTTTAGCACTTGTGTTTCACCCACCCTTTGCCCCCGAGGATGGGTCAGTCCCCTCTGTGCAGGTGTCCATCTCCTCCATGCAGGTGTCCCATCATTACGGGAATGATTTCATCCTCTCCTCTCTTGTGGATAACAACTCTGGTTAAAACTTGCTTTCTCTGTTCTTGGCTGGACACCTGCTTTCTTTTTCTGCACATTCAAGGTCAGTTCAGCAGCACACTGGGGCCCTCAGAGCCTGGACTGTTCACTGCTAACAGTGAGTGCCCCTTCTCCTGTAAGAAATTTTTTATAAATCCCACTTTTTCCTTTTGAACAATCCAGACAGTTTCTATCATTCTGACACCATGCTTTGTACTATTTGCAAAATACAAGGAACAGCTACCATTAACACAACAAGAACAATTAAAACAATTGCAGTAATTTTTCCTGATCTTTTAGCCATCCCGTAAGACATAAAGAAGCAAGCCACTCAGAGAAGGCATCAGTTGTTTTGGTGATGTGATGCATATTCTCTCTTAGTTGTGTTAGCTGCTTATGAATACCTTGTGAATGGTCAGACAAATTAAAACAACACATTTCCTCAAACTCTTCACAACCATGGCCTTGGGCTAAAAACAAAAATCACTTGCTGCTCTATTCTGTACTGCTGCATGCCTTACACTACTCAAATTCATCAATAAAGACGTTACAATTTCAGAGGTTTTGCCAAGCAGCCCCCTTCATAGAAGACTGTGCCCATTTTGTACCATTCATCAGACATGTGTCATAATGGCTAGATGGGGCAGTGTCATTGATTTTAACGGTGTTATATTTTGTCCAACCTGTAAAATCCACTTCTCCTTGCCTTATGGGCACATCTATTAAACATGTATGAAACAAATCCCCTGCACCTTGCAAGCTTAAAAATCTTGCGCTGCCGATTTATTTGCCCATGTTACCCATATGTTCAGTCGGGGATTGATTTTGTGTAATTGGAGAGCTGCTACTTGTCCAACTATTGCCATCACTATTCACAAGCTGTTGTACACAAACCTTCCTTTTCTCCATCCTGATGGCCACTTTGGCCCTGGAGGACGCCCATTTTAGTGCAGCGAGTTGCCTTACCTCAGTGGACTCAGGTCTTCACACCAAGGGAAGTGGGGAACTGGTACCCAATCCTAAGTAGTCTCTACACACTCTTTCAAAAGCTTGACTTGCTATTTCACTCCCACAATTAATTCATAAAAGATGCTGCACAGCTAACGCTGTACGTCACACAAAGAATTTTTTTTGCAAATCCACCGCAGCGCAACTCAAGCATGGCAATGGAGGCACACTGTCTGCAACACACTCTGGAGTTCTGCTGCAAACTCAAACCCCAGGAGCTTCTTCCAAAAGGCTCCTCCCTGCGTATTTTCATGATGAGTTGCTCAGGAGCCCAAAGAACAGGTACCTAATTCCTTCTGGAGTGTAGTAATCAATAGTCTGAGGCAGAGTTGTCTCCACTGGGCTTGTCAGTCTTCCTCAGTTGACATGCAGTTTGGTATCTGTCCTTGTGAATATACAGTTAGATTCAGTTTTAACCATCCCAGAATAAGTCACGCTGACATTTCATATGGCTGGCTCACAAGACGTCCATTTTTCTGCAACTACATTCCAAAGATTAATTCCCCCTTTATTTTCTTGAGCCAGCCATGTGCCCTTTATCGCCTTTTCAATCATTCAATTAGCTTGAGTTAAAATACAGGCAAGGCCACCAATAGAGATGTAATGATCAACAGGATTTTTAACACTAATTTCATTAAACTACTTAACCACTCTGCAAGAAAGATATTGTTGGAGGGGCATGTGCCAGACTGGTATTAACCATCATGCCTATCTTCCAGCACCTGGAAGATGTAAGCTATCCAGCACACATTCCTAGTGGGTGTTCCCACGGAGATCACATGATCTCAATGACAGGATGCGTGCAGTTCAGCCCACTTGTCCACCGGTGTGGGTTTTATACCCCACCACGGTCTTGTCACATATGGCCAGTACGTGCCAAGAGTTGGAGCTGGGAGGCAAAAGCTTGCCTGCCTTTGCAGCTGTCTGGTTCATGGCCCAGGTAGTGAGGAGCTATACATTATAGGATAGTGTCTCCTTATACAACAGTGTGCTTCGAAATTTGCTTTCCTCACTTCTCCCTCTTCTTTCTTTTAGCAACTAAAACAGCCTTAACTGACCGATCTATTAATTGTTGTATACCTTGTAAAGGACATGGCAAAAGCAACAAAACACAAAATAAAAACAACAATCCTACTAAGACTACTTTTACAAGACTAAATAACCATCCTGTTAAGCCCCAACCATTCAACAGGCTGTCAAACCACCTAAATTCATTGTCCACCTTTAACCATTTGTAGAGTGGCATGCCTGATAGGATCAGTATCTACTAAAACCTCGCTTAATGCTTTTGATTGCCTTGCTAACCAACAGCCAAGCTTATTAAGTGTTGTCAAGACCTTCACAGCTGCAACACGAGTGGCGAAAGATGCAGCAATGATTTTGTCAGGGCCTCAGAATTCCAAGTTATTTTCACAGCAACAATCATAGGCATGCACACTTCCAATTTTCCTTGCTTTTACACTAGCTCTTTGCAGGCGTGCTACTATCATAGATGTATCTGGTGTAAATATTGTAATCATCTTAAGCCATATAGGCCTCCCATTTTTCTCGATGGCACACCTGGCCATGCCCTATGGCCACATTTCAAAACCATGCTGTTCAGCAGATTCAATGGCCTATTAGATGACCCAGAAACATCAACAGTCATACGATTACACCACAGTGAATTATCTCTGTAAGCTATCATGCTCACATCGACTTAAGACTGCTATCCTTTCCTGTATAAAGTATAGACAATAATCCATCCTAACTGATCCAAATAATTCTAACTCTTGCAGTTCCAATAGCGACTTAGGTAAATACAGCATCCAAATATCCCAGTTATCCACCGGGTTAAGCTCAGCAGGGTCCACCTTAAAATCTCCCTTTTCTGTGTACAAAGCTCACTGAGTTATTGCTTTGAGAAAAGCATGTTCCAAATCTAAGGAGCAGTGATAAGACTGAGTCTTCCCACGGTTTGTTTAACTTTTCACCATCATTAACTGTACTCTCTGGCTCCTTTCCTCCCCCCTGCAACAGCATAACTCCAAGCAGGGGAAGGTGGCGGGGGGCTTGAGGGGGTGAAGGTGCAGCCAGATCTCACTTGTAAAGCACAGGAATTGTAAAGGCACTCATCACTCAGCATAGCAAGAGAGCAAGCTATGGGAACATTATGAAAACTGTATAAACCAACAGCTTCTTCCTTCTCAACTTATGAAAATCCTTAAAACATGTTAATATACACCCAAGAGGAGTCTTTTTTATACCCATTAACTTTAAAACTCCTGTTATAAAACATTTAGAGAAAAT
>VZRI01005333.1:59302-88252 GCA_013397515.1 Upupa epops
TGACAGCACCGGGGTTGAGGCAGTGGTAAGGAAAGAGAGGGCCCCCGCTGTCAGAGGCAGGGCGGGGTGCCGGGAGCTGCCTACTCCGCGTCGGCGGGTAGTTTGCTGCCTTCAGGGGAGACGTGGTATGTGCGGGGCGGTGGGTGTGTGCGTTGTGGTGGGTGTGTGCAGAGCTGTATGTGTGCGGGGCCCTGCTTGCGGGAAGGTAGAGCTGTGGGAGTTTGGGGAGTTGGTCCGTCGTGTATGGCCGGTGTCTGTTGGGCCGCGCCGCGATCTGCATCCTGGACAGCGCTTTGTAGCTGCTCATTCGCTGGAAATGGGAGGAAAGAGAAGTGTCTGTTTCGGTGCCGGAGAACCCTGTGCTGGGAGTGACCACCTGGTGCAAGCTCTCGGACTGTTTGCAGGGAAGGACAGACGGTTAGGGATGTTCAGCCTGCAGAACAGAATGTTCTGGGGGGAGTGTTATGGCAGCCTTCCACTACTGAAAGAGGGCTTACGGGAAAGATGGAGACGGACCAGCGGTAATGTTTTTAAGCTAAAAGAGGGTACTATTAAATTAGGTATAAGAAAGATACCCTTTACTGTGAGGGTGAGGAGACAGGAACGGCTTGCCCAGAGATGTTTTGGAAGCTCGCTTCCTGAAAGTTTTCAAGACCAGGTTCTGTGGGACTCTGGTAAATCTAGTCTAGTTAGAGCTGTCCCGGGTCATGTCCCTGGTCTAGTTCAAGCTAGATGATCTTTAAGGTCCCTTCTAACCCAAACGATTCTATGATTATACAGTTCTGTGATCTGAAGGCCAGGAGCCACTCATTGAACAGCGACACAGAAAAGCTTCACAAGCCCTCTTGAGTGGTGGAGCTTTCTGCAAATGTGTCAGGATGTTATTGCAAGTATTCTGTGCTACTCCTAATTGTAGGATTAGGAACATTTCGGATATAAGCAGAACACCGCATATATTTTTACCTTCATACCCTGGCATCTGCCATCTCACTTAACTTAGTGAACAATCTTCATGATTGCCTGTCATGATATATTTTAGAAGGATATAGTCTAGGAGAATATGGTTTACAAGGATATATTTTATTTATGGTATTCCATTTGCTGTTTCTGATTTAACTTAATTAGTACTGTGTGCTACAGACCTATCTCATAGTGGTTTGATGTTGCCCCCTCCAGGTCTCTGCCCCCCTTTTTTCTATGGATGTTTTCTCTTTTGAATCAACTTTAGAAACTGCCTTTCCTGGCTATTGTAAATATTATTCATGGTCAGCCCCTGACCAGCTACATGGATTAATTAACACAGTGCATTAATTTTTCTTGAGCATTAAGTTTAAGAATTTTGGGTAAGATGACATTCAAGATCTGTATTGATGAAAAAGTGGAGAAAGAAGCCTCCAAAATTATTAGCTTACACTTTTTTGAACACACATGACTTGGAACACAATTGCAGACGAAACATGCATTATCTGGTATATTACTCAATATTCAAGTGTTTGGGATTTTTATACCATCCAAACTTTAAATTATTTGGCCATTTGTCCAGCACATCATGTCCCTGTGACACTGAGCGTATCCAAAGGAGTAGAAACTTACTGGATCTATTCCTACAGGCAGGTCTGTCTTTGTGCAGCATCATATGGAGGTCTGTTCACCAGCTGCTAGGTCAGTAAAAAAATGAATCACAGGATTCAAATGCCCAGCACACCCACTGCCCATTGCCTTCTGGAGGTGTGCAAGGGTTCAGCATGAGCTCCTCTTCCTGGGTGCAGTGGTGCTGTGGCCAGTAGTTGAGCAGGTTGTGCTGTGAAGGTGGCAGTGGTAGCGGCTGTTCCAGAAATTGCTGGTCTAAGGAACTGGTGTATGCACAGGGCTGTTGTACAGGTGTAGGTATGTGGGTGTTGCTGTGTGTGTAAAGACAGGTGTAGACCAACTGGCAGAGACACGGTTAAGTTAGTAAGGTGTTGTGTGTTATAAAGTAGAGCTATTGAAGGAAAAGTACAGAGCAGGACTTGACGTGCCTTCCTGTCAGGCTCTGCAGTTGGGCCACTGTGAATGTGGATGTAGGAAGCAGAGAGTTTGTGTTGATGCACAGGCTGAAACATGTGGCATGGCACCTGAAATGGCGTTGGTGTGTGGCCTGGGGTGATTTCCCCTGAAGAAGGGAACTGTTGAGGGGAGAGGGGCAGCTTCTGCAGGGCGCAGCACAGCTCTGACTTTATGTGGTGTCCTGCAAAGCAGTTCAGCAGTTGTAGGCAGCTGCCTGATGCTGCCGCCATTTGGAGAGACTGTGTAGGTGTACGAGCAGCCGCTACCCACCTCAGTATTCTTGGAGGTGAGGAACCCTCCTGTTGTGTCTTGAGCCTCATCATTATTGTGATAACTGTGATACTAAGTTAGAAGGGCTCAAGGGGAGGGTGACTACCTTCTCCTTACCTCCTGCTAAGCAAGAGCTTGGTTAGTCTGCAGTTCATGACTCTGATGGGGAGGTTTCAGTGATGAGATTGGCACTGCAGTGAGTGAGCATCTGTGAGCAGAACACTGCGCAGGGGCACAGACCTCATGCATGTGGCTAGCTGACCATGGAGGAGCCCCTGTGAGCTAAGGCAGGGTGGGAAGGCTTTAAACAGCTCTGACACTGCTCCTATGCCACCTCTTTTGCCACCCAGCTTTCATGAGTGGGAGCCCTTGCTCTTTTCTTGGGGCATCCCACCATTTGTGTAGCAGCGTGTGGCACTGGGAGAGTGCTGTCAGATATTAAGGTGTTCACACTGCAGTGGTGGTTGCTCTGGATAGGACAGCAATGTCTCCGGGGCACTCTGTTTTGTGTAGTCCCTGTCTTGTGGGAAGCAGATTTTGCTTTGTTTGGGTTTTTTCTCTGAAGAGGCATTTGTGGAGTTGAGGTTTTGTGGTCTTGTGGGTACGACATGGCATGGCCTGGCCTGGGTGCATACGTTTTCTGCAGCAGAGACAACACTCTCCCAAACGGTATTGGTGTGGGGATGCAGGTTTGCATGAAGGAGAGGATGAAGGAGAAGTGGCTGTGAGCTACCTGACCTTGCCATGGTGGGCATGAGGGGAGGGAGCCCCAGATGCCAAGGTGCCCCTGCCTTGAAGTTGTGGCCCTACAGGCAGTGATGCAAGCCAATTGCTTGCAGCCCAGACCATCTTATGGCCTTGTTCTGTGGACCTCATGCGCAGGGACTGCTGCACTTCACTTCACTTGCTTTTTTTGGACAAAAATTATGCCCCATGTTTTTATACCACTCTGTGCTTTGCTGTCAGGACCAGATCTGTACCCAGAAGTATAAAAATTTCTAAAGCTACTGAATCCATACTTATTTGGAGGGGAGAGGTTGTATGGTAAAAGCTAGTGGTTTTAGCCAGTGTGTGCACAAATGCCTTTTTTTCTTTTGTCTTTTGGTGCACAGGGGATATAAGTGAAGATGCAGGACCCTGAACTTGTTGCCAAAACAGTGCGAGCTGTTCTTCATTCCTTTAAAAATGGCATACCTTTGTCAGAGCTTCAAGGAGAATACAAATCCCTGACTGGTGAGTGGATTCCCTTTAGGAACCTAGGATATGGCACACTGGAAGCCTACTTGGAGAGTATACCCGGAGTGGTCAGAATGGAAAGAAAGAAAACAGGACAGGTGAGGATAAGTTACAGTTCAGAAATTGCTTTTGTGTTTGTAAAGTGTGGGTGGTTCGTAACATGACCTGTGCCTGTGCCATGTACGTCTGAGAAAAGCACTGTAGCATGCATGTTAGCACTGGGAGAAATGGAAGCAATTACATAGACCAAGTTCCCCTTTATTTCCTCTTCATACAGACCAGGAAGCTGATTTTACAGAAGGTGTAAAGTCCCAGGGCATTTTCCCAGAAATGGGAATTTTGGCTGACAACACAGTTTGTGTCACTGTAGAATTCTGGTCAGGAGCAATATTGGTGGGGATTAGCTACATTTGTTAATCATCTCTTCAGGGTGGGATTTAGTGCCATCTTTTTACTGTAGCAAAGCTGTTGTTTATACACCAAACTCTGTTTGTTTAGGCTTAGCACTTTTGTTTGCTGTAAGTTGCAGTGCAGGCTTGGCAACATGAGGAACAGACTGCACAAGTGAGGTACCTCAGTGCAAGAATTGCAGTACCTCAGCTTAGCAAGTGTGTGAGGAACAAGGGGTCAGGGCAGAGGTCAGGGAGAAGGTGGATCAGAGCTCAGAAGGGAGTATGAGTGTGGTGGGACAGTTTTTTCATACTTCTTTTAGCCTGTGTTTCCTGATGGCTGCCAGCGTAGAAGCAGGTTGCTAGGACTACATGTCTCCTTGTCCTATAGTTTGGAATTACTGGTAAGAAAAAGGCATTCTCTAGATGAGTGGTGTAGGTGCATGAGTTGTAGGTGATCTATCTGAGTGGAAAGCTTTGCTTATTTGTATGGGTTTGGGAACCTGTGTCTGGATTCCTAAAATCTGTGTAGGCCATGAGGGAGGAGAAAGCTTGCAGATGTTTGGCACAGTGTATGGCTGTCACAGCTTCCTTGTTGGCTCAGCTGGACTGGGTTGGCTTTTGAAAACTAAACACTAGGTCTTCCTGAGTATATGAAGAGTGTGATAAAAGTTTTGTGTGATGTCTGAAAGCGTAGCAATTTTTAACCAAGAAGTCCCCTTGCTGAATTTTTACAACTGTCAAAGTTGCCATTTTGCAGCAGGTATCCAAGCTGCTCATTTTCTTTTTGCTTGCTCCAAGCCCACATCAGCTGCAGACACATCAGTATTGTGAAAGAAGAGGGCGCATTTGTGTTGTGGCAGTGTATTGCATTATCGTGGTGGCTCTGGCAAATAGCCATCTAACTAAGGCCTTGCAGAATGTAATCTGGTATCCTCCTATTCCCTTGAAAGCCTTGCTTATCCTCTAATACAATGTATGCTGAAAGCTTTGTGGACTCTTGGTTTGCACTACAGCCTGTGCATTCTGTGTGGCATCTGTAAGGAGAGAGTGAACTGTGGCTTTAGGAGGTGGAAAAGGAAAAAGCTACCAAACAGGAATCTTGAGATACCTGAGCAGAACAAACCTTGGTTGAGGACATTTGACTATCTTCTGCATGGCTGAAGGGAGCATGAGAATCATAGAATCACAGAATCGTAGAAAGGAACCTAGAAGCACCTGGATGTCAGGAGAGATTGCAACGATTGAGCCCACATTACTGTTTTATGACTTCCTGTTTCTGCTTTCCAGAGTAATCTCTGGGCAGACACTGAGCAGAAGATGGCACATGTGGTTATGTGCTGGTAACTTCCTGAGGCTGCTTCCAGAAGTTTCCTGATACAGAACCGGGGTGGTACTTCATTATAATACTTCGATCTTCATTCACATCTGTCCAGAATATTTGAGCTCCATTATAAGCTGAGACTGTAGGTCCGAGTCCATACAAACCTGCTACAAGAGCATGCAGTCAAATGGTCAGTCTCTCTTCTTGGCTGTGGGACTACTTTGCGTTCAAAAGGGCTGTTAAGACTTCTCACCTCTTCCTTTAATCTCTCTGGGGACAGTGAGACATGAAAGCAAGGCAACTGTCAGATTACACTACTAGTGTTCATTTACTATAGGTCCAACACCATTCACTCATGAATCGGCCCTTATGCTGTTCATTTGGTCCTCCTTCTCGGGAGTGGTTGGTTTCATGATTAGCACTATAAATATGTGTGATGTTGGTCTGACACCTGGACACTTGTGAACAGCTTTTATGCTGTAGGCCCGGTCATTGCCCATGAGAAACAGTCAGAGTATGATGAGTATTATTTATTCACACATGCAAAATCTATACACAGATTCTTTGAGATTCATGGATACCTGGTGGGGATCAATTAACTTGCAGAAAGCACTACGAACCTTTAAGGGATACAAATAAACATATGAAATAGATACAGGCACATGGTGAATACACTGAGGCACATTTTCTTACCATCACACAGCTGGAGTCTGGAGGGGAAGAGAGGAAAACCCATCGAGATGCCCTTTACAGTCTTTTGTTGTCAGGTTCTCCTTCTCCCATACCACTCCCCTCACTCCACCTCACTCCTTCAGTCCCCAAAAGAACATACATTTTTACTGTGTGAGAAAGACTGTAGATAAAAGTTTCATTATCGGTAGCAGTACGCACAAACTTGATGGGTTTGATTTATTAGCTAATGGTGTCCATCCCTTTGTGTATGTTGGAGCCTTCACTCTAAAGTATTTCTTTCAAGAATGGGTGGTTTATCAGTAGTCTGGTCTGGCCATTGCTTCTCTGATGACTTCTTACTGTGGTCTGCTCCCTAAAACTACTGAACACTAATTTAGTCATCTTGAATATCGGCAAAATGAATGCTGATAGTTATTCCTTCACATGATAGCTGTGTTCTCCAGTTTCCACATAGGATGAGAAAATGCTGCAAGGGGATTCACTATGAAGTACTGTGTCTGCAATAGGTGATTTTGTCATTTCAGGGAACCTGCTGTGCTTTGCTTCATGTTCAGTTACAAGCAGCATATGGTTGTGCTCTTCTCTAAGGGAACTTTGACCTGTACTTGAACAACTAGGTTCTTCTAAGAAAAAAATTTCAAGACTGCTTTGCTCAGGTACAAGAGAACCCTATCTAATTCTACACCGGAGTGCATTCTTAGGCCATCATTTATGCCACAAGAAGTGCACCAAAGGTTTGAAAATGCACATTTAGAAACTGTGTATGAACAAAAGATTGTGCATGTGGAGACCTTGCAAACAGAGCAGGACTGAATGAAAGAAAACTTTCATCCATTTCCAGGGATGGAGTTGGATGCAACTGGGCACCTTGCTGAAGTGCCTGTCCACAGCTGCCCACAGTGTGGAGCACAAGCAGGAGAAACTAGAGGTCTAGGTCAGGGCTGCAGTCTTGGAATCATGAAGAGCTGTTGTGACAGCTCACATCATAGGCATGCTCCTTGGATGGACCCAAGCTACTGAAGAATGATGGCCTCGAATGGTGAGGAGGGACAGTTTCTGTGATCCATCCAAGGGAGAGAGCAGTGGTTCACATTCAGAGCTCTGCCTTGGGATGAGTTATGAGACAGCAAGGGCTTATGGCTATGGGTAATGGATACGCCTGTGTAGGGATAATGCTATGGTGGCTCTGTTACAAATGCACTAATTGAGAAGAAGTGGTAGGTAAAGAAGATCATAACTTCTTCGCACAATTGCAACAAGTCTTACAGGCCTTGGAACTTATGGAGGACTTAAGCTGCTGCTATACCTCTTGAAGGGACAGGAGAGTCAATCATAGGAAACCCAGAATGTTTCTGGGCTATGTTGATGACAGCTTCCTAATACAGTGTGATAAGAGAAGATGCTTTTGCTGATCTGGCTCTTAGAAACAAGGAAAATTTGGTTGGCATGGAAAGGTTGGGGACAACTCTGGCTGCGATAACAATTAGATGATGGTGTTTGGGAGCTCAAGAGGGGGAGTAAAGCACATACCAGTATCAAAAAGCTAGGACTTCAGGAAAGTGGACTTTGGCCTATTCAGAAACATGCTCAGAATATTCCCATGCGATACAGAATCACAGCATTAAAAGAACTAAATGCCATAACCAGTCTTTTTTTAAACACCTCCATGGATGGAGACTCCACCACTTCCCTGGCAGTCCATTCCAATGTCTAACTACCCTTCCCATGAGGAAGTGCTTTCTAACATCCAACCTAACCCTGCCCTAGTGCAGCTTCAGGCCATGCCCTCTCATTCTGTCACAAGTTGCCTGGGAGAAGAGTCCAATCCACACACGTCTATAACTATCCTGCAGGTAGTTACAGACAGTAGTAAGGTCCCCCTGAGTCTAGTACTCTGCCAGGTCACTCTCCAGCCACTCACTCCTCAGTCTAGCTCTGCTGGGCGTTCTTACAGCCAAAATGTAGGACCCTGCACTCAGCCTTGTTAAACCTCATCCCACCAGCCTCTCGGCTGACAGGCCTATAGTTCCATGGAACTATAGTTCCAGCCCTTCTTATGGATGACCACCACATTAACCAACCTCCAATCACCTAGCAAAATACAGTGCTGGAGAGAAGAGTGGTCCAGGAAAAATACTGGATTTTCAATAATTGCCTCCTCTAGTATCAAAAGTACTCCATTCAAACAAGGAGGGGGGGAAAAAGCCAAGGTGGCAGGAGGCACATGTGAATGAACAAAGAGCTTCTAATAAAACTCAACCCTAAAAAGCAAGGATGCATGAAGGGAGAGCAGGGAGAAATGACCTGGGAGGAATACAGAAACACTGCCCAAGCAGGTTTGAAGAAAGACTGCATTTATTAATGGCAAGTTCCACAATTTGAAAACCAAGCAGAGTGTAAATCACCTTCATAACAGCTCCAAAACACTGTTAGTACTGATAGTCTCCTTCAGGAGAAAGTCTTTGAAGTACCCGGTTAACTGTACAGACAACAGGAGAAAATATAGATACAACAAAGTAACTGCAAGAAAGGTGGTGCAGGAGATGAAGAACTACAAGCTATTGCTGTGTTTTGTTTCACTAAAGCTTTATCAAATACATGTTCAAACTAGAGTGAAAGGTTGAAGAGTTAAGGATTTTAAGGATTTATCCTTCCAAAAGATGAGTCAAGACTCAGTCTGATATAGTTTGCTGCATCACTAAGTTTCTCTCTTACTTAAGTGGCTATTTTAAAAGCACGGTTGCTGGAAGCACATATGGATGAGCATGGAGCTCCTGACTTCACCATTAAAAACATTTTCTCTGGAAAATTGAGTTAGCTAAAGTAAGAAGTAAGAACTAATCCTGGAAAGCTGCTGCAGATGTGAAAGTCAAGAAGGCAAGTAGCAGTAGTCAGTATTGAATTCATGAAGTGAAAATCTTACGTTGCCAAACTGAAACACTTCCAAAATTAAGTGACTGGTTAGGTGGGTGAGGAAAGAGCTGTGGATATAGTTTATCTTAAGTTTAGCAAAAGAGACAGAAGCAGAATCATGTGAGGTAGAAGGAATGTGGAGATACTGTTCAAGCATGGAAGGGTGAGCATAGGAAAGCTAAAACCCATGTGGAGCTGAATTTGTGGCAAGGAACTTAAGGGCAGCAAGAAACCTTTCTACAGCTACATCATCAACAAAAAGGAAAATGTGGGCCTGCTGATGAATGAGAATGGGGACCTGGTCTTAAAACAACATGGAGAAGGCTTAGGCACTGACTGCCTTTTTTTGTTTTGGTCTTTACTGGTATGAGTAGCCATTAGCTGCTGAGACCAATGCAGGGCAAACAACATTTGTTATCATCGGGAGATGATTGGGCTAGGGAATATGTAGCAAACTAGGACATGCACAAGTCCATTGGTCTGTTGTGATGCACACACACAGAGGTGCTGAGAGAGCTAGCTGATGTCACAAGACTACTCTTTAGTATTATGGAAAGGTCATTGTTTGTGTGAGGTTCCTGAGAATTGGAAGAAGGCAAGTATCATGCCTTCAAGAAGGATGAGAAGGAGGATCTGATGAACTGGGAGATGATCAACCTGACCTTGATCTCTGGGAATGTGATAGAGCAACTAATCCTGCAAAACTGCTGCAGACATGTGAAAGACAAGGTGAGTAGTCAGTATGGATTTATGAGTGAATTATCATGTGTGGCCAAGCTGTCACCCTTTTAAAATGGCTGACTGGGTGGATGAAGGAAGACCACTGGATGCAATTTATCTAGATTTTAGTATGTCTTTTGACAGTTTATCCCATAACTCTGGCATAAAGCCCATCAGGAGACTAGTTACCAGTGTAGTGCCTGATGTTCATAAATGACCTAGATAATTGGACAAAAATCAACCTGAGTAAGACTGGAGACTGTAGGAGAGACTGATAGATCAGGTAAGTATATTGCATTCAGAAGGATCACAACAAGCTGGAAATAGAACAACACAAAGTCTGTGAAGTTCAGTGCAAAGAAATGCCAGTTCCTGCACGTGAGGAAGAATAAGCCCATGGACCTTTACAGACTTGCAGCTGACCAGCTGGAAGGTAGCTTAATGGAAAAATTTAGGGCACTGTGGTGAGCACAGCTCACATTGAGCAGCCATGTGCCATTGTGCCAAAAATGACCAGCAACACACATAAGGGTGTTGCTAACACACTAACTGTAGTGATTATTCCCCACTATTCAGTCTTAGTGGGACCATACCTGTGAGCCTTTTTCTAGACTCATGCCCCCAGAATGAGACAGGCATAGTCATATTGAAGCAAGTTCAGTGAAAGACCATAAAGATGATGAATGAGCTGGAACATCTTTGATGGAGGGCACAAAGAACTGGGACAGTTAATTCTGGAGAACAGAAATCTTAGGGTGATCTTACCCATGTGTATTAAAATGTTATGGAAGGAGTGAAAAATAAAGGAGCTAGACTTCGTCTCCAGTCCTTGGTGGTATCCAGTGAACAAACGAGAGAACATGAGCAAAGTGAAATACAGGTAATTAAACATTTTTTTAAAATACTTTTTTACGGCAAGGGTGGCTAAACACTGGAACAGGGTGTCCCAATTGGCTGAGAAATCTCTCTATCCTTGGAGGTATTCCACTCTAGCTGGACAGTATCCTGAGCAACTAGGTCTAGCTGCTGCTAATCTTATCAGACGCATTAGATAGTTTGTGACTTTGTCTTTTAGGCTCCATTTTAATGTGTTTCCTTGCATTTTACCACAGTGGTGGTGAAGCTGCTTGGCATATTTTTTGTGTAGGTGTGGGTTGCATAGCAGATACACAGTTTTATGGCTGAGACCTCTGGAGAGAGCACCTGAGACCACCACCTCCTGGTTTTCAGTCAGGGGCTTTTGTGTGGCTGCCTCTGTCCTTGTGGAGACCTGGAGGAGTAGCCTTTGTCAGCTGTTCACAGTTGAGTAGCTAAAAAGTTTGGGCCAGGATCTGCTCTGTGAGGCAAAACACATGCTAGGCATGTAGTTTGTGATCTTGCTGAAGCATGGTTCTTGCACCCATTCAACAGATGCAGTCATGCTGCAGCAGAACTGCTTAGCATGGCAAGGCAAAAGGCCTTTAAGAGAGCCAGGGAGGTGTCTGTGGGCTTGCCCAAGGCCAGGCTGTTGTTAGGGGCCAGCCTGGTGCCAGCAAAATTATCTATGCAGCCAGGATGGCTGTTCGCTGTAAGGCAGTCCAGCTGCACAGGGGCGGAGTGATGCCAAACCCCTGGCAAACATTAGCAGGAGTGGCTAGGGCATGCTGGAAGCCTTTAGCTTCTCAATGTTGTAAAGTGAGATCTCAGCCTGTAGGATGGGACTGAGAAACATGACTGTTCCCTGGTGATGCTCAAAGTAATGTGGGAAGATGATGGGGAGGCTCTAGTTCGCTGGTTTTGGCTACCTTGCTGTTTTCTGAGGTGCACTGCAAAAAGAGAGGTAGGTCTCAAAGGTCTGTGAAGCCTCTGATGAACTTCCTGCAGGCCTACATGACCTAGCAGTTACAGAGATGGAAATGGTTCCAAGTCCTTCTGAAGGATGTGGATAAGCTTTGGCCTCACAGACTATTCTCTCCTCTCTTCCCTTACTCCAACAAGGTCATTTGCCATGCTGTTACTTGCAGCGAGACTATGCAACTTGCTCAACTGGTGGCCAGACAGAGAAGTTCCAAGAGAAAAATGGGACGGCAGGTAAACTGCCAGATGAGGCTGAAGAACACATCTCCAGTCATATTACCAGGTAAGCTTCAGACAGCTGCAGAGGGCCTGCCTTTGTGAAAGAACTGTGCAGCTGATAGTGCAGAAATGTTGTCTGTGAAGCTTTGTCATTAATGGTCATGAGTTGTGCGATCCTGGTGAAGGATTTCTGCAGTCACACACAGTTGTTGAGAAGAACACTTGTGCTTGCAAGCTGTGATCAGTGAGGAGGCCCTTCCCAAGCATGTACATGAGATATCAATGATACTGAAAAAAGTGTTCCTCTAAAATGCTTGGACTCACTTCTACCTGCCCTTACTTCTGTGAGAAACATGGCCAACATGTGAGTAAGAACTGTGGCTATGAATCTGAATCTGCTTGTTCTTTGAAGCTTAGCTGGGCACATTGTGGAATGGCACAGATGAGCCACGCTCTCACAGCCAAAAGGAGCTACAGTACCATCTGTGGCTGTTTCAGCAGCTTTTGTTGCCAGTGAAGGTTCCCTGGTGTCATGATGTTGCTGATGCCCAGGGTCTGCTCTTTGTACCTCTGCATTTTTGTGTAAGCTACCTGAAGACCACCGTATCATGTTCTCTGCAGGTGTTGTTTGGTAACTGCTGCTGTGTGGTGGGAGTTGGGAAGATGGGTCTTCTGCTTCTTTCTCTGCTACAGTGCAGCACTGGAGATTGTGGTTTTTGAGTCCTTGGGTGTGATCCAGGATGCTGTGGCAGGGGGAATCATGACATTAGTGAGAATGGCATCCTTACATTTATCTTTTGGAGAAGCATGTCCTCCTCATGGGGAGTTATCTGCTGTGCTTGAAGTCTCTGTGGGTTGGGTAGGGGAGAGCACTACTCACAACTGTGTCTGTGAACTCTTTAGGAAAGCCCAAAGGAACTTTGCGCCAGCCCACGTCTCTGAGCATAACGGAAGAAGGCAGCAGGAGACCCGCTCCTCACCCACCACGAGGCAGAGTGGCCTCTGGAACGATGAGACCCAGCAGGGACAATACACGGTCTGCCTTGCCACCAGCTGCTGGGAGTGGACCACCTAAAGAGACTCCCATGCAGAGACACGTCACTGTGGTGAACAGGTTGGTGTGTGTACATCTGTGTGAGGGGGATGTGAAGGAGGTGAACTGAAGTGTGGGGGTTGGGACACAGGGGTTGCACCCTTGCAGAGGTGAGGCTTGAATGAGAGTCAGTACCCAGTAGGGAGCTGGCTTACTCTGACTTTTTGTGTGTTGCTGTAGCTGCCCTGTGTTCTTGGCCTGCTCTTGTGTCTTCTGGGCAGAGATCTGGCTAAAGGTATCACAGTGAGGGTGTAGGATTGTCCCTGTTCTTCAGGTGCAGGAGGGAGAAGCTGTGGGCAGTGCACAAGTAAAGAGAAAGAGGTTTGTGTGTAGGTGCTGGATGATAGTGCATGTTTGGGGTCATAAGTGGCTGCAGGTGGCTGCTCTCTGCCTCTGGCCTGACTTCTCCATTGCAGCAATAGGGCCAGTGTCCCCTCTTGGTGCTCTTGGATCCAGCAGCACCTGCCTGACCCAACAGTGCCTGAGTGAACTGAGATGAGGGCTGGAGCTGCAGTTTTGCTGGGCTAGCAGTACAGGCGGGTTTTCAGCCTGCTCTGAGCCCCTCTAATCCAGGTGGCTTATCCAGCTGCTGCCCCATCATTTATCTTTCTGTGCTGCTTTTGTCCGCCCTGGACCATCAGCTGATGGTGCTGAGGAAGGGTTTGCTGTTCCCTCATTGTGGCTGCACGAAGTCTGTGATTGTGGTAGTCTGCTGCAGGTCTATGGGCTGGGTCAGAAGTCACCTGGCATTGCATGGAAATGGGAGTGGTGCAGCTGCTTCCATGGTGGGTGATTGTGAAGTGGCACAGAGTAGAGTGATGGCTTAATCTTGCCGTGGTGATTGCTCTTTCTGGAAGAGCTGCAGAAAGCCATCACCCACCCATATATGTCAAGGGTCTGGATGCCAGAGGGGAAAATGGGTATGAGCCTGGAGCAGCTGTGAGATCAGCAGCTTCTTTAGCTTTAATGCCTGCAGCTGCTAACTGTAGCTCATAAACTTCCTGTTGCTCCACAAACAGCTTTTTCCTATGCCAGCATCCCAGTTTTTCTGGGGCAGAATCCTAGGTTTGGAAGGTTTAGTGGGGCAGGCTGCCATTCCTGGAGACTCTTGTCCATTGTTCTGTGGCTGCATCTGTTGGGCCTTACTCTGAGATGGGGATCCCCGGGATGGCAGGAGATGCATCTTGTTTCTGTGGGCAGCTGGGCAATGGCTGTAGCATCAGCCATTTGGGTGTGCTGAAGCAGGTATTTGGAGAAGTTAAGAGACAGGTGTTGATGGCCCAGGAACCAAACAGGTAGAGGTGTGAGCAGCATCCACAGATATCCTGGGCTTCTGCTGACTTTGAGGTAGCTGGCACAGACTTGGGGATGCTAGCAACAGTACCAGCACTTAGCTGTGAGAGTGTCTGGACATTTTCAGCATATGTAACTTGGAGGATTTTTAAGGTAATAGAGCATGTCTCTGTCCCATTTGCTGGTGTAGGATGAGGCAGTGTCCATATGAAGTTTCTCTTTAAGTCTATTTTCTTACACCAACCTGACCCCAGACCCTTCTATTTACAAAATTCTAGCAAGCATCTAGTGCTGTCAGAGTTGTATTTAAGATTCTTTGCTTTCACCACTGTTAAGCTTCTGTCTTTCTGGTCAGGCCTGCATTCCCTGCCCTTACGTTATCCTCCCAGTGACAGACTTTATCTTGGTTCTGACTTGTCTTTGAGATGTACCCAGCATCGTGTAGCAAAACGCCAGCAAAGCTGCAAATCACAGTTCCCTTGTAGCTGTCAAAGTCGAAGTCCCACCTCTATAGTGATCTGTGGTGTTGTGTGGAGAGATTTCATGACCACACCTTCTGGGGCTTGATGCTGCATAGTTTGGGTGAAAGGTGAACAGGCTGTCCTTTCCATTCTGTCACACTCAGATGAGGAGATGCTGATCAAAGACTCATAGAATTGCCCACGTTGGAAGGGACCTACTGAGGTCATCTAGTCCAGCTCCCCTCATGTGAGCAGAAGCATCCCCAAGTCAGGTTACCCAGAGCCCTGTTGAGCCTCACCCTGAAGATCTCCAGGGGTGGTGCCTCAGCAACCTCCCTGGGAAACCAGTATTCAGCCACACTCATGCTGAAGAACTTCTTCATCGCATCCAATTTAAATCTGCCCTTCTCTAATTTGAAGCCATTGCTCCGTGTCCTATCACAACAGGCCTCTGGAATCAGCCTCTCCAGCCTTCGTCTAGGCCCTGTTCAGGTACGGTAAGGTTGTTGTGAAGTCCCCTCAGATCCTTCTCTCCTCCAGGCTGAACAATCCCAGCAGCTCCCTCAGCCTGTCTCCTGGGAGAGGTGTTCCATCCACCTGATTATTTTCATGGCCTCTGCTGGACTTGCTCCAACAAGTCCATGTCCTTCCTGGATTGAGGGCTCCAGAGCTGGATGCAGGACTCCAGTGAGGTCTCCCCAGAGCAGAGTAGAGGAGCAGAATCACTTCTCTTGATCTGCTGGCCACGCTTCTTGTGATGCAGCCCAGGATGCAAGTTGCAAGCGCACACTGTCTGCTCATGTGCAGCTTCTTATCCACCAGCATCCCCAAGTCATTTTCTTCAAGGCTGCTCTCTATCACCTCCTCTCCCAGTCTGTATTGACAGTTTTAAGATTGATGGTAGCTGCAATGTCCTGCTGACCTCTTGCAGGCATTGTGGCTGAGTCTGAGGCTGTTGTCAGAGCAGCAGTCACTCAGAAAGCTTGTGTCGTGAGCATGTTGCTGTGGACATGCAGATCCACAGAAGATGAGAGGAACCTTGCTTATAAGGCTAACTGCAGAGATATCCTTGAAGCTTGAAAGCAACAGCATGGATTAGAATGGACTGTAGTGATTGACCCCTTGCAACCAGCAGGCAGCATCTGCTGCTGGTTGCCATCTGGCCCTGTTTCTGAGATATCACTGTCAAGTGGCTGAGGAACTGAGGCCTTGCAGGCAACTGAGTTGTCCATAGCAGTATCCTGCTCCTGCTGCTGTCTGGCTGTGTTCCATGCCAGTGTCTTTAGATACTTTCATGGTCTGTGTGAGCAAGCAGCACATCATGAGCTCCTTATCTGGTTGCAGGGTTCAAAACTGTTTAGAACTGGTGTCAAAGCTGATATTTATGTCACTTTGTTGTTGTGAACCGCTTGTCACTGGTGTCCAGTGCACCAGTGTGATCAGCCAGCCAGAAGCTTATCCACTGAGTGTTCAGCCTATCAAATCTATGTCTCTCCAATTTATAGTCAAGGATGTCGTGTGGGACAATATCAAGTGCTTTACACAAGTCTAGGTAGATGACATCAGTTGCTCTTCTGTTATCCATCAATGCCATAATGCCATCATAGAAAGCCAGTGATTTCGGTCTGTCAACTAGCATTTTGTTACTTACAATGATAAGGATAACTAAAAATTAATAACTAAAAATTACCGTTGATCTGTTTTGTTACTGCTGATTAAGTTGTCTCCCAAACCAAGTGAGTACTGTACGTATAGATCTTTTAAGCAAATAGAATGCTATTCGGAGCCACAATCATGATTTAAAGCTATTTGCTTTTCAATTTCAGGTCTGAGAAAAAACTAACTGTCTCACCACGGTTTCAAAAGGAGTTGCAAGTTCACTTGTCCAGGAGCTCTTCCACAGATTCAAATGGTATCTTTGCCTGTTACAAAAAGTGCTCACATTAGATTGGGTGTCATCTTAAGAAAGATCTGTGTAGTACGTGTTTTGAATGAAAGTGGGTTGGGGTCAGAAATCAGGTTCTGTGGTGAATACTGATTCAATGTGTCAAAGCCATTCAAAAAGATATCATGAGTGGCTTGGAAGCAGAAGATTGGGCCTAACTCCATTTTCAGGGTGGGGATTTGGTATAGGAGAATGAACTCCTGGCTTTCAAAAGAAAGCAGTACATTAATCTGGCTGTCCAGAAAATAGTCTTCTGCATGTCTGGCTTTTAGCAATTGGGCAGTTGATGAGCTTGTAAAATTGTGATTGCTTTGAGACCAGCCAGCCTGATCTGCAAACTTCAACTCTGGTAGCAAAGACACCCCTACAAAGAAAGTAGATGAGGGAGCAGGCAAACAGGCTAGTGAGGTGAACCTTCAGCATGTAGTTTCTCTAGTTGCTTTGCAACTACACACAGCGTATGAAATTGATATGAAATCATCTGAAGTAGCTCAACAGTTGCTCTCTCTTTCTCTGTTTTACTGGAGGGCTTCTGTGGGTATATTAGCAATGAAAGACTTTGTGCTGGGTTCAGCCTTTTATTCCGGACATAACTTAGAATGAAAAAATCATTCTGTACCATCTGTCTGAATTCCGAAGAACATCCTTGGGTGTTTTACTCTGTATTTGTTGCTCTGTTTGTCTTGATTCTGTGTCCCTCCTGACACACTGCCTCAATGCAGCCCCTCAGCAACAGCATACCTAAGGGATCTAAAACCTCTTCTGAGATATTTCAGAAGGAACATTTAACAATGTTTTTTGGTAGTTAACTGCAGTGATTGAAAGTTTATCTTCAGGCTACATGTCTGACGTTTCTATGGCTCGTTTCAATAAAAAGTGACTGAAATGACTATTCTAGGGAGGGTTGCTTAAGGTGTTGGTGCAAGAGCTAGCTAGGCTGCTCTCCATCATTTATCACTAGTTCTGGATAACTGGGGAGGTCCCAGATGACTGGAGGTTGGCCAGTGTGGTGCCTGCCCACAAGAAGGGCCAGAAATTGGATCCAGGGACCTACAGGCCTGTCAGCCTGACCTCGTGCCTGGCAGGGTTATGGAGCAGATCATCCTAAGTGCCATCGAGCAGCTGGTACAAGGCAACCAGGGGATCAGTCACAACCACCATGGCTTTAGGAAAGGAAGGTCCTGCCTAACCAATCACATCTTATTCTACGACTAGATGAGCCTCCCAGTGGATGAGGTGGATGTGGTTTATCTACACTTCAGCAAAGCCTTTGACACCGTCTCCCACAGCATCTTCCTGGAAAAGCTGGCAGCCCATGGCTGGGATGGGTGCACCCTCCATTGGGTTGAGAACTGTGTAGATGAGCGGGCACCAAGAGTGGTTGTGAACGATGCCTCATCCAGTTGGTGGCAAGTGACCAGTGTTGTTTCCCAGGGATCAGGGATCAGTGCTGGGCCCAGTATCTTTAGTGGTGACCTGGATGTGGGGACCAAATCTCCCCTTAGTAAATTTGTGGATGACACCAAGCTGGGGGAAAGTTTTGATCTGCTGGAGCAGAGGACGATACTGCAGAGAGATCTGGACAGGCTGGGTCAATGGGCATAGGCCAGTGGGATGAAGTTTAACAAGGCCAAGTGCAAGGTCCTACATTTTGGCCATAGTAACCCTGAGCAGAGCTACAGACTGAGGGATGAGTGGCTGGAGAGCAACCTGGGAGTGGCTGGAGAGGGACCTTGGAGTACTGATCAACAACCAGCTAACTATGAGCCAGCAGTGTGCCCAGTTGGCACGAAAGGCCAGTGGCAGCCTGGCTTGTATCAGGAGTAGAGTGGCCAGCAGGACTAGGGATGTAATTCTCACCCTGTACTTGGCACTGGTGAGGCCTCACCTGGAGTACTGTCTGCAGTTCTGGACCACTCACTTCAAGAAAGACACTGAGGTGCTGGAGCAGGTCCAGAGGAGAGCAGTGAGGTTGAGGAAGGGACTGGAGGGAAAGTCTTAAGAGGAGAGGCTGAGGGAACTGGGGTTACTTAGCATGGAGGAGACTCAGGGGGGACCTTATCCCTAACTAGCTGCAGGGAGGGTTTTAGACAGATGGGGGTCAGGCTCGTCTCCCAGGCAACTAACTAGTGATAGGATGAGAGCATTGCCTGAAGCTGCACCAGGGGAGGTTTAGGTTGGATGTTAGGAAGCCCTTCCTCATGGAAAGGGTAGTTAGACATTGGAGTAGACTGCCCAGGGAAATAGTGAAGTCCCCACCCCTGGAGGTGTTTAAGAAAAAACTGGATGTCATACTTAGTGCCATGGTCTAGCTGATGTGGTGATGTTAGGTCATAGGCTAGACTTGATCTCACAGCCTCAACAGTTCTGTGATCCTGTGACTCTGTGATTTTAGAGTTGGTGTTATGCTGACAGCTCCCATGTTTAGTTTTTAAGTAGGCAGGTGTAATTATATGTCTTTCACTGTACTGATAAGGCTTCATCTAGTTCAAGGCTGTATTTTTCTTCAACAGATAACTTGAATGCATCCATTGCAGAGACCCATACTGTTGCCTCTGGCCCTCCTGCTGCTCATGTCAGTGAAGTTCAAAATCGCATTAAGGAGATTCTGAGTAAGCACAGTAGTGGTGTCTGGATGTCAAAGATGTCACAGATCTATGCGGAAATGTACTGGGAGGAGCTTAGCCCAGCAGTGCTGTGTCAGCTTGAGAACTGGCCTCATGTGTGCACTGTAAGTATTGAATGTTATTTTTGTGAAAGATACAGATTTATGAGTGTTTCTTCATACAGGTATTCAGTTGTGTGGTCATGTTTTTCCTTTCATGATCTGTAGCAATGAAGAAAGAACACCAACACCCCAAAAACCATTGTTGGATGGACTAGCACTGTTTTGGAGAAGGGCAGGCACAGTGGCCTCTGGATTAAGTTCTCTGGATTGCTAAATTGACACCTTTCACTAACTATTAACACTGACAGCTGAAGCAGCAGTTGATCCTTGCTTTTTGTGCCATGAGGTTTTTCGTCCCCATGTTGTATTTTATGCTTTTCTTGTGTTTGAGTTTATCTCTCCTTAGATCTGTAAACTACCAACAAATCATTTCTGTGTGAACAGGATTAGACTTATCCACAGTTATTAACCTTCTATAGACTTTTCCACAGGTCTTTCTCACATCTTAAGTTTATAGAATTTAGCTGTGGAAGTTAAGATTATGATACAAGCATAGATCCACGTGAAAGGTGATAATGGAGGAAGAGATTACAGCTCAAACTTCATTCTACCTTCTTCCTCTTAGTCTGCTAACCTCAGGAATGTCTGAGGTTAACATACCTAGGAGCCAGTACCACACTGAGCCTCCCCTTACAGGTCTGCCTCTGTGCTGCTGAAACCACTGGCTTATGGGTCTTCAGTTCTGTTCGTCTTGTCTTCTTTACTTACAGATCTTTTAGATTTCACTGAGGTTAAGCAGTAGCCCTTAGAGAAAAAAATACTGTTTTGCATGTGTGCTACTGTAGCCTGTGTACAAAATGCATTTGTGACATCTTACTAGACATCAGAATCCTGGGTGCACAGCAGCAGCAGGTGTTTGTTTTGGCAATTGTATGAGTTCCTGTGTTGTCCACAGAGCATGCTTTTACATGCAGAAAGTTGTGAGTTTTTCTGGTAGCTCATGTTCCAGATGAAACATTACTGTCCATTCAAAATCTTTGGTCTGTTTTCGTTGTCAGTTTGTGTGGCTTGTTATGTATTGGGTCTATCTCTTCTTTCTAGCATGCAAATAAAGTCATTTTAGTGTAAATAAGCAGGCATTAGGTCTGTGGAACCATTTTAATATGTTGGCATAGTACCACAGCAATCAGACTATCAAGTTTTCTTGGCATAGTCAGTCTTATTGTAGTGAACTGTTAATGAGCCTGTAAAGCCCATTTGGTTTACTGACTTACGTAAACCACAGTCATGGCTCTGGCATAGAGAAGTTTGAGCGAGGATCCAGGCCTTCTCATATGAGTCCTACTAACAAAGGACTGAGGCTGACCTTGTTCTCCACCAGTCTGTTACTTCCCTTCTTTAAGGTTAGCTTGCTTGTAGCAACATATTTTGCACAGCTAAATGCAAAAGCACAAAGGAATTATGTAGTGGCTGTAAGTCATAGACAATAGCCAAGGCTTAATGAGCAGTTGGGCTGAGAATAAATATGCTCACCATCCTTATGTAATACCAAAAAAAGTCTTTGCTGTCCAGACAGGATTCTGTCAGGAGAGAAGAGTGCTTTAGCAGCTCTGTTGGTCAAATCTGCAATGTTACTGAATTGTTTCCTTTCCTTTACTGAATGAATAGTGATTTGAAAACAGTGATACCAGGTGGTGACCATCCCACCTTAACTTTTTTCTAACAGAATCAGTTAATTTGATCAATTACTTTTTCATGCACCTGGGAGCAGTTAGTGATTCCCATTTTAGCCATCCTATCTCCATTATTTTCTTTTTACAATTTAGTGATTTCATAGCTCTGCTGTGTTTGGGCTTGTCATAAGCCCAGATTTTCATAGAATCATATCCACAAATGTCAAGAATTTTCCAGACTTGCTGGTCACAACAGTATGGCATTTCCAGTTCATAACTGGGATGCTGAAATCTCCCATAAGGACTAGGGCTTCCCGTTTAGAGATGTCTCCTAACTACCTATAGAATAACCCATTAGTGCTATTTTCTGTCTTCTGGGTCATCAGTAATGCAGGATCTGCTTTTCCCACCCCCTCTTCCACACTCAGAGACTAACTCAAATGATAACTCAAATCATGACTAACTATAAGTCACAGAATTGTTTAGGTTGGAAAAGACCTATTTTAGGAAAGAAAGGTTTTCATAGTGTCTAACCTAAACTTCTCCTGGTGCAGCTTGTGGCCATTTCCTTTTATCCTATCACTTGATACTTGCAGGAAGATACTAACAAACTCTCCCTTGCACACTGGATGCAACTCCTCTATCTAACCTACTCTGCTTGTCCCTCCAAATACTTTCTAGATCTTGAGCCTAGCACTCATGAAACTTATTCCACCAACTTTTACTAACACCAGTGACATTATAGCTCTAGGAACTGACTGGTGCTTCCACTTCATCTTGTTTGTTTTTCATACTGCATGCATTGGTATACATGCATTTCACATTGTGCCCTCAGGTCTTGGGGGTAGTTAGCAGATCAATAGAGGTTCTTCTCCCCCTTTGCTTTTACCAGTGAGACCGTGGAGTTTTGTGTCCAGTTCTGGGCCCCTCAGTTCCAGAAGAACACAAAGCTGCTGAAGCGTGTCCAGTGTAGAGCAGTGAAGATGATAAAGGAAGTAGAACACCCTCCTTATGAGAAAAGCTGAGGGAGCTGGGTCTCTTGAGCTTGGAGAAGAAGAGGCCAAGGGGTGACCTCATTAATGTCTATAAATATGTAAAGGGTGGGTGTCAGGAGGATGGAGCCAGGTTCTTTTCAAGGTCATCTGGTGATAGGCCAAGGAGAAATGGGTGCAAGCTGGAACATAGGAGGTTCCATATGAATATCAGAAGAAACTTCTTCACAGTGAGGGTAACGGAGCATTGGAACAGGCTGCCCAGGGGGCTTGTGGAGTTTCCTTCTCTGTAGATGTTCAAGACCCACCTGGATCTGTTCCTGTGCGACTTGGTCTAGGTGATCCTGCTGTGGTAATGGGATTGGACTAGATGATCTTTTGAGGTCCCTTTTGATCCCTTATGATTCTTTGATGCCATGCCAGCATTTGGCTTACTTTCAGCATTCTTGTGGAATCACCTTCCCCCAACAATTCTAGTTTATAGTCCTCTCAATCAGTCCTGACTGCTTATGACCAAAGATGCTTTTCCCCCATTGGGACAGATGGATCCTGTGAGGCCTTGTCATAACTTATACCTCAGAGGTTCTTTCATGGTTCTAAGACTTGGCGTTTTGGTAGAGATACCAGTCCTGGAGCCAGGAATATATATCTCAGGCTAATCTGATTCTTGCAAGGTCGCTTGCTTACTGCAGAACTGAGAAAAACACTGTCTGTGTTCCTGAATTTTGTAGCATTCTTCCTAGGACCCTGAAATCTCTTTTGATCTACCTTAGACTTTTAGTTTCAATATCAGTAGTATCCACATGAAAGAGTAGGACTGGGTAACTGTCTGAGACAAAGCTCTACTAAGCTATTTAGTTGTTTGGTGGCATCTCTAATTTGAGCCCCAGGGAGGCAGGATACTTCCCTGAAAAAAAGACCCTGTGTCTGTTCTTGTAAGGTGAGAACGAATTAGCTCACAGTGAACCACTAGGTAAGCATAATTTATAAATGCATGTCAAAATCAGGTGTGCCTTTCCCATCTCCACCCAGAAAATACACAAATGAAAACTCAATGGGAGATCAGAGTGAAAGCATTACTCAGAAGTATGAGGAGTGAAGACAAGTGATGAATTCTGTACAAGCAAGAAGTTCGATGGTTTAGGTGTGGAAACAGAGTCATAGAAGTGTTTAGGTTAGAAAAGACTTTGAAGATAAATGAGTCCACCCCTAATTGTACAACATAAAGTATTAAAAGACATGTAAATGGGAAAGATAATCATCATGAATTTAAAAGCAGCTGAAGACATAAGCATGTTTCTAATGAACATGTGATACCTGAACTTATTCTTTAGTATGCTTAAGCATGTTGGAATTATGCTGGATGTGCAAAAATGCTTCTCAGGATAGAGTATATTTACCTTGCTTTTTATGAGGAGAAGGCTTTGCACTGTACAGGAAAGCTTAGTGTTTGTTGTTTCATTTCGTTGGACGTCTCGGATAGTGCTCCCAAAGGCTGTCATCTTGAAGGTAGTTGCTGGGAAAAACCTGAGAATAGAAAGGCAAAATTTGCTTGGAGTTCGTTTCATGGGTTTAGGGTGTTTGGCTTTTTTTTTTGGGGGGGGCGGTTGTAGGTAGTCATTACAAATTGAAGTTTGCATTACAAACAGGAAGGTAGAAGGTATTTTTAGACAAGAATGTGACTTGCATGTTTTATAAAAGTTTGCAGAAAGTAAAACTAAGCACTTAGAAAGGTAGCAGAGTCAAATGGGAATTGAACTGACAATGGGAATTGAACTGTTGTTTTCTGAGTCTCTGTTTCTGAGTGGTATTCCCTCTCTTAACAAACTGGCCACTATGTCTGGCAGCTGTGTTTTCACTGTAGTGCTAAGAGTGAATTAAACAGATCAACTTAGAGAAAAAGAGAATTGCTGTGTTAATCATTTGAATTCCTTGAGCAAATTTGCTTCTTGCAGGTTTTCAGTCTCAAGGGAGGAATTTTAGTACCATGGAATTTTTCAGCTGGAATGTACTTTGCACATGGAGTAGGATGGTAGCTTTTGTGGATAAAAGTTTGCAGTTTCACACAAACCTTATGAACTGTCTCCTGCAGATGAGCTCGAGCATCATGAAGCCTTTAATTCACTGTGCTCCTTAAAGAAGTCTGTGTTATGCAGTGAGTATCTCAATACTAAGTACAGAGACACTAGCCATTTAGAATTGAGTTCAGTGAACAGATGTCCTCATGTGTTGTATATGGGTGCATGTAGAAACGGGCCAGTTAAGGACACAAGATCCTCTGCTCTCCAAACACAGTACTAGAAAAGGCAATGTTCCTGAGACTGTCTTACTGTTGAGTGGTTAGACACGTGATGAGCTACAAAATGAAGTCAAACTCCATTTGCCAGTGTCTTTTCTTGTTTCTCTTTGACAAATCCTTGCAACTCCTTATCTGTTAAAACTTGAACTTCTCTGAACTCTTAAGAAAACTTCACTGTCTCATGAGATGAAAACTAATACAGCCAAAAAAAGAACTGACAAAGGTGTCTGCTGATCTGTCATATCCCAGTCATTAAGAGAAAGGAGTGACTCAGGCTCATGGATTCGCTTGGGGTCAAATTAAGGAGACTTATACCATAGGTCCACATGAAAATCAAAGTTTATTAAAATTGCCAGATTCAGAAGGTACAGAAATCACTAAAGGTACTAGATGCCCAACTTGGAGAGTAGGGGAGAGAAAAAGGGGAAGGGAAAGAAGATAATTAAGAGGTCGTATCACCACTCAGGACTTGGTCCCCTGTTCCCACCTTGCTCCTTGGCTCCACAGGTCTTTGGAGAAACTCATCGATTTCTCTGGCCATCTTTTCAGTCAGTTTCTCAGCCTAGTCAGCTTCATGGATGGCAGGGAGTGTGGTGGTGGTGATGGTGATAGATGATCCACTGCTTGTTGCTCCCTCAGCCTCTCAGATTTTTTATGTCCTCAGAAGTTTCTTTATCAATCTGTCATCCTGGCTGCAGTCTGGAGAGGGCTGATGGCTGCCCTGTACTGTTCCAATCCCTCCTTTTAACCTTGCTGCCAGGGGTTTTTTTCATCCCTCCCCTGCCCCTGACAGTATGGGGGACTTCATTATCCCGATCTTAAACAACGCACGGGCCAGTAGGCCATTGAGAAAAATAGCAGCTCACCATGTTCTCACTGCTTAAGCATAGTTTTGCAGATAGGTTGGCAGAGCTCTGGGGCCTGTGTGCTGCACAGTGCTGATCTCTCCTGGCAGATGCAGCCTCCTCCATTACTGTGCTCACAACTTATCTTCTATTTGCTTATAGTCATTTGAGCCATCTTCCTTGTTTATCAAAGTCTGACACGATCCTCAGTGCTGGCATGAGAACGTGAGGAATAAAGACAGCCCTCAACAGTATGAAGTTGTTAGATTGGCTCAGCATAGCAGAGTTCCAATTGTAAATGTATGTTTTCAGAAATCAGTATCAAAATCATGAGGAGCTGTGGAGAAAAATTGTCTTCAGTATGATGTGCAAGGTAATGAAGTGTGAGGACAAACAAGGATGGGCAGAAGGGGCCAACCTGAAGACTCTGTGGACTTTGCAGAGCTCTAGCCATAAACACTAGCTGAAATTGAACAAGAGATTCTCTTGGCAGTAAGGGTTCTTTAGCCTAAAACCAACAGAAAGTACTAAAATGTCCAGTATTCATTGTAATTTATCATCTCAGGTAAGTACAGAAGTAGTGGCTACCAGAAATAGGTAAGTTACTAACTTGTAGCATCTGATACTTTTCACTTCAATTGAAGGACTGTTAAGTATCATCTGTATTTTACCATGAAGAATCCAATCTGGCCTTGAACACTTCCAGGGAGAGGGCATCCCCAGCACCCCTGGGCATTCTGTTCCAGTGTGTCAACACCCTCACTGTGAAGAACTTTCTCCTGACTTCCAGTCTAAACCTTCCCCTTCTTCCTTGAAACCATTATGCCTAGTCCTACCACTACAAGCCCTTGCAAACAGATTTCCTGTAGCCCCCTTCAGGTACTGGAAGGCCACCATAAGATTTCCCTGGAATCTCCTGTTCTCCAGGCTGAGCAGCCCCAACTCTCAGCCTGTCCCTGTAGGAGCAATGCTCCAGCCCTCCAGTCATCCTCATGGCCCTCCTCTGGACATCTTCCAACTGTTCAATATCTTTACTGTTTTGGTGGGTCCAGAACTGGATGCAGTACACCAAATTTGGTCTCATGAGAGCAGAATAGAGGGGGATGATCACCTTCCTCGACCTACCAGTCATGATGCTCTTGATGCAGCCCAGGCTTTCTGGACTACATGCTAACATTGCCAGCTCATGTTGACTTTTTTGTTGAACAACNATTTCCCTGGAATCTCCTGTTCTCCAGGCTGAGCAGCCCCAACTCTCAGCCTGTCCCTGTAGGAGCAATGCTCCAGCCCTCCAGTCATCCTCATGGCCCTCCTCTGGACATCTTCCAACTGTTCAATATCTTTACTGTTTTGGTGGGTCCAGAACTGGATGCAGTACACCAAATTTGGTCTCATGAGAGCAGAATAGAGGGGGATGATCACCTTCCTCGACCTACCAGTCATGATGCTCTTGATGCAGCCCAGGCTTTCTGGACTACATGCTAACATTGCCAGCTCATGTTGACTTTTTTGTTGAACAACACCCCTAAGTCCTTCTCCTCAAGCCTGTTCTCAGCCTGTTCTCCACCAAGCCTGTATTTGTGCCTGGACTTGCACTTGGCCTTCTTGAATCTCATGAGGTTGACACTGGCCCACCTCTCAAGCCTATCCAGGTCCCTCTGTCTGATGCTGCCCTGTGCAGTGGGGATCTTTGGCCTTTCAGTAACATAGCACATACCTGTTTTCTCTCCAGAAGTGCTTACTTGCAGGAATGTTACGCAGCTTGGTAGCTCAACACTGTTGCTTTCAGAGGCAGTTACGTGGCATGAGAGGGAGCCTGGGATGTACTATAGTTGTACTACATAGCATAGTGTTCAAAAACAGTAGGAACTGGAGTTGTAGTGTCTTCTGACAGAGAAAATANGACTTGCACTTGGCCTTCTTGAATCTCATGAGGTTGACACTGGCCCACCTCTCAAGCCTATCCAGGTCCCTCTGTCTGATGCTGCCCTGTGCAGTGGGGATCTTTGGCCTTTCAGTAACATAGCACATACCTGTTTTCTCTCCAGAAGTGCTTACTTGCAGGAATGTTACGCAGCTTGGTAGCTCAACACTGTTGCTTTCAGAGGCAGTTACGTGGCATGAGAGGGAGCCTGGGATGTACTATAGTTGTACTACATAGCATAGTGTTCAAAAACAGTAGGAACTGGAGTTGTAGTGTCTTCTGACAGAGAAAATACACTGTCAGCCAGATTTATGGATGTAAAGCACTGCTATACAAGCACAGGAATACCTTCCTCACTGCCCTGGAGCAGTTCCTCCAGGAACTGAAAGTTGAACTTCGGACACTATTGAGGAAAGTCAGGTAGATGAAAACGAGCTTCTCACTGCATCACCTGTCTAAGGTCCCTGTGAGCAGTGTGTCTGTATGCAGTCTGTGACATGTCTGTTCTGGTAGTTACCTTCTGTATTGCATACTTAAATCAGATATGAAAGAATTCATGCATCCCATTTTTGATGAAATCTCACTGAATCAGAGTGATAGTTCTGGTTAGTGTATTTTAGAGTAGCCTCTGAGGACCTGTCTGATTACAAAACTTTTCCTGTTAGCTACATAGGATGGTGCTGTCACTGCCTTAAATACCAAATTGCCTTGTGCATTTTCTATCCCTACCTTACAGAGTCATGTCAGAACATAGTCATGTTCATCACTGTATTCACGATAAATGAAGATGTGGCTTTGTGTTGGTCATTCTGACATTGCAAAGAGGGTTTATTTTATAATTGTATACATTAGTGCAGCAGTTTTCTCGCATGCTGTCTAGCACACACATACAAAGCTTTTGTCCTTAGCAGCATAGGAGCATGGCTGTCCTTTGTGTCAATAGGACTCGTCTTGCTGTTTGGCATTCCATTTGACTTACTCAGTTACAGTATTTTTCTTGTATTTTTTTATTTGAGGTTTTACACTGTTACTCGGGATCAGAACATGGGTTGGTTTTTTTTCCTGTGTAGAATGGCCTCGGCATCTGTTACCTGTGATACCTTCTGACAGTTGTTGACCCTGTTCTGTGCTTTCTGATGAAGAGGTGACAGAATGCATGGTATGCTTGCAAAGCAAGCTTGCTAGCCATACTAATGGGAGGTACCTTGCAGACAAATCTATAAACTCAACTGGAAACTAAGTTGAGACAGTCATACTAAAGAAAGTGCAATTGTTTTGAAGTGCTGTTCACAAATGAAGCAGTTTGCTTATCATAAAAAGTTTCTGTAGTGCTGTGCATCCTTGCAGGTGTCTTGCCCATAGCACTGTCTCACTGTCTAGGGGAGACAGTTGCATCTGGAACGTTAATTTCTATGCAAGAAATAAAAGACTCGTGCTGTCCACCTGAGCTTATTTGTAAAGAAGTAAGCTGAAACAACTTAGTGAAATAGTATTTCCTCTAAATAGAAATATATTCTCTAAATAGTTTGTTCAGTCAGCATCTACAGTCACTTCAAAACAGAGCTTTAGTGTCTAGAAAACCTCAGAGTTATTATTGGAGTTAAGAGGCTTAAAGGTCTCTAAGGATCTTCTTTCATTAGTCTGCTGCCAGTCTTTAATGTGTAAGGTCAAATAGCCTCATCAGCTAAAATGTATTCATCTCCTTTGCAGCACTGGTTATAAAGAGCTAGCTAAGAAAAGATATGTACAATATTAGGCCTCTGCATCCAGCTCATTTCAGGATGAACTGATAAGCTTTCTCTTAGCAGATTGCTGTCCCCATAAATGCAAAGACTTTCTGGAGCTAAAAGTTTCTGAGGTTGGTCATCTAAACAAGTTCCTCAACCTTGTGCATGGACACTTGGGATATCCTTATTAATTCATCCGTATCTAGGATGTTACTTGCCAAGGTAGAATCATAGACCTTGAAAAGTCATCTAGTCCAATATCTGTGCCACAGCAGGACACCCTGAACAGTCCAGGTGGGTTTAAAACATCTGTAGAAAAGGAGATTCCACATACCCCCTGGGCAGCCCCTTGCAGCGCCCCGCTTCCCTCCCTGGGAAGAAGTT
>VZRI01005334.1:0-26550 GCA_013397515.1 Upupa epops
ACCTGTCATCCCAAGCCGAGACATTCTGATACTGTTGTTTCACTTTCCCTATACTAATTCACTATTTCTGAAGGCAAAAGAGCCCAAAACATTGGTTTTGTTTTATTTTTATTATATTTTTATGTGGGAAGTCCTTACAAGGCCACACTTTCCTTGAAACTATGCAAATGAATGACTTAGTACCACACAGTTATTGTTGGCTTTATTCTTTCTGGGCTGCAAATGCAGCAGACCTGTTCATATTTAGTGTCTGTGAGGTGCCTTAAATAATGATCTTTCTCTGATGCAGTCTTATTGCTATTTCTGGCAGGCTCTAGAAGTGCAGGCTAATTGCACAATGTCAGATGGGAGGTGTGTTATTGGTTAAAACTGTAAGAGGCATGTCAGCAGAGCTTTTTACAATATAATAGGCACTGATTAGCCAGCCATGTAATATGACAGGAAAAGTTTCACCACTCACTATTTGCTTTAAGTTCTGAATGTAAACTAGGAATAGAATTAAGATTTGTGTTTGAGAATGAAGGAGTAAGAAATTGCACTGCTTGAAGAGGCCAGTCCCTTCAGTTTAGTGATCTCTGTGACAAATTTTACCTACTTTAGCACCCATTTGTTGTAGTTTGAAAATTGCCACCTTTTCAAGTGCTGATTTTTGTGCTTTTATGACAAAACAGCATTTTATTTTGAAGCTGGGTGTAGCTTTTCCCATCAGACCCCTGTGTCTTTGTCTTGACCCTACAGATGATTGGTGGACAGAGCCTATAAAAGGGAGTGGACTTCCTCTTTTCCTCTCCTCTTCTCCTGTCTCTTGTATGACAGAGAGCCCTCTTGGCTAAGCCTTCCTTTCTCACCCAGAGCGGAGTAAGGCCCAGCCACTGTGGATCTGTTGCTGCTGGGAGTAGGAGGGAAGGAGATTAGCCACGACTTCCCCTTTCCCAAAGTGTGAAAGACACAGGGAGAGAAGCTTTTTTTCATCAAAAATCTTCATTAGAATCAGGAAAATTTTGCTACTGTTAAAACTAACAGGGAAGTTTAAGTTAGACATTATGAAAAACTTTTTTATTGAAAGGATCATAAGGCCTTGGAACGGGCTGCCTAGCCAGTTGAATCATCATCCTTGGATGTGTTTAAAAGTCATGTAGATATGGAGCTTAAAGGGTGATCAGACATTGGAATGTACTACCCTGGGAAAGAGTAGAGTCCTTATCCCTGGAAGTGTTTAAGCAAAGACTAGACATGGCACTTAGTTTCATGGTCTAGCTGATGTGGTGATGTTAGATCATGTTAGATCTCAGAGGTCTTTTCCAGCCTCAATAATTCTGTGATTCTGTGACATGGTTTAGTGGTGGGTTTTTAGAGTTAGAATAACATTGGATTCAATGATCTTTTCCAACTGAAAATATGCTATGATTTTATGAAAACAAAATTCCTTAAAAATTAAACTTTTGAACTACTACCTTATCAAGAATGCTCTCTACTTGTAACTTTAAAAAGTTATTCCTATTTTCTGATATTTTCCCCTGTGTTGTTACCATGAATGAGAGCATTAGACAGAAGAACAGAGGAGGGCCATGAGTCTGGAGTACCTCCCCTATGAGGCCAGTCTGAGAGAGTTGGGACTGTTCGGTCTGGAGAAGAGGAGGGTTCAAGGTGACCTTATTGTGGCCTTCCAGTATCTGAAGGGGGCTACAAAAAAGCTGGGGAGGGGCTTTTTAGGATCTCAGGTAGTGACAGGACTAGGAGGAATGGAGCAAAGCTGGAGATGTGTAGACTTGATGTCAGAAGGACGTTCTCAACTGCGAGAGTGGTGAGAGCCTGGAATGGGTTGCCCCATTGAGGGTGTTTGGGACTCCATCCCTGGAGGTGTTTAAGTCCAGGCTGGATGAGGCTCTGGCCAGCCTGATCTAGGGTGGAGTGTCCCTGCCTGTGGCAGGGGGGTTGGAACTTGATGATCCTCTGGTCCATTCCAACCCTGACCAATTCTGTAACTTCTTCCCAGGGAGAGTGATGGGGCACTGGAGAGGGTTGCCTGGGGTGGGGTGTGTCTGTATGTGTTGTGTTGTGGAAAGTCTCCTTCTCTGGAGGTATTGTGAACCCACCTGAACCTGGTCAGGGTGTCCTGCTGTGGCAGGGGGATTGAACTAGATGATCCTTTGAGGTCCCTTCCTATCCCTGATGATTCTATGATTCTATGAACTTGTCACAATTAATCTGATACCGAAATATGGGTTGTTTACATGCTGTTTAGATGTTGATTACATAATATTTACATATTTGTTTATGTGCTTTGTAAAATTTGGGCCAATCTTTTTTTTTATTTTACCAGCTCAGTAAATGATTGAGAAATGTATTGAACTTAACAGAAGCTGGTCAAGGTAGCTGGTTAAAGAGATTTATATTCCACTTTTTATTTTCATTCTTGGAGATGTTAACATTCTCCTTTTACATTCATTAAGTCTTTTAAAAGGAATATCCATAGTTCATAGACTACTTATTACAAGCTTTGTTAAGTTTACCTAATCCAACCTCCTACATGACACAGGTCAAGTAATTTCATTAAGTGTTTCCTGCACCTAGAAATATACTTTTATAGCAGCTGTCATAGCACTGGTAAACTGCCAACACCTTTCTATCAATTTATGCTCTTTCACAATGAACTCTCATTGCCCCTGTCCAAAGTGCTACACACTGCCATTTACCCTCAACAGTTTGTGGTTGCACTTTCACTCTCCCAGACTGCTGGTTCTTCACACTTACCAAATAAATGCACATAAAAGGGCTGCAACAGAACGTGCATGATGCTCGCTTCAGATGAATGCAGAGCAGAGTAGTAACAAGATAGGGTATATTAAATAAGAAATATAAGACAAACAAGCAGCAGTTGAAGGGATCTTGAGCATTCTGCTAGGAAAGGTCCTCTAACCTTTGCTCATTGTGATGTCAATGGAATGTCAAAGCCATCTGAATCCAGAACTGAGATGAACATAAAACAGAGCCTATCTGAAAATTACATGAAAATAAGCACTAATTATTAATGATGTGGTGCTTTTTTGTTTGTTTGTTTCCTTGGGGCTTTTTTCCTAATGAAACAAAATGCTTCAAAGTATCTATACCCTAGAAGCAAAACAATTGCAGTTCTGATTGTCTAGACTTTTTTTTTTTCTTAATAATGCTTTGCCTTCCCAAATACCACATGCAAACTTGTACTGCTCTGACAGTTTCCTGACACAGCAAGGTCACAGTCTTTTGCACACGCACCTGCTTTTGCTCCACGACATGCAGGCAGATGATAAAGGTCTCATCTAAAAGCTACTTAGGTTTGCTAGAACATCAGGTCTGTGGCATCAGTGGCATAAATCAAATCAGCATGACAGCACCTTCCAATTGAGACTTGCAAACATGAAGTCACCCACAGCATATGTGGGACAAGCACACATTGGTCTGCAAACATCTGTACAAACATCTGTACCAATGTGCACAAAATTTAGCATAACAAAGCAAGCCTGTATGTACTCCACCTAGTCATCATGGTTCTGCTTGTGATGCAGCTGGCCTTCCAAAGGGACCACAGAGTTAGGAATTTTCCAGTCACGGGTGATGTTCCCCAGGGCAACCACTCATGTTTAATGTTATTGATTATCTGTCTGAGGGATTAAGCACACAGACAACACGTGGTTGGGTGGGACTGTTGATCTGCTTGAGGCTAGGGAAGTTCTACAGATCTAGAGAAGCTGGATCAGTAGACCAAGGCCAGTTGTATGAATTTCAACAACCCCATGCAATGCTAGAGGTTTTGAGAAGGTTGTCTGGAAACAGCCAGGCAGAAAAGTCTGATCTGCTAGTTGACACGTGGATGAATATGACCAGTAAAATGTATCCTATGTGTGCTGAGTGGCTGAGAAGGCCACCAACATCCTGGCCTGTATCAGCAACAGTGACGCCAGAAGGAGTAGGGAAATGATGTTCCCCTGGCTTGGCTCTGGTGAGGCCACAGCTTGAGTACTAGATTCAGTTTTGGGCCCTACACTAAAAGAAGAGCGTTGAGGTGCTGTAGCACATCCAAAGAAGGGCAATGGAAGTGGTGAAGACTCTGGAGCATGTCCTATTAGAAGCAGCTAAGGGAAATGGTGTTGTTTAACTGGCAAAAAAAGAGGTTGCTGGGAGACCTCGTTGCTATCAATAAATTACCTAAAAAGAGGATGTGCTGAAGAGATGCTCAGTCTCTTTTCTCAAAACACAAGCACTTAGAAAGCAGGATAGCCTGCCTAGGGAAGTGATGGAGTAATCCTATCTGGGGGCATCTAAAAAATGCATAGATGTGCTGCCAAGGTACATGATTTAGTGGTGACTTGGTGGTGCTGGGTTAATGGTTAATGATGTTAAAGTTCTCTTACATACAAAACAATTCTTTGATTCTGTGTATGGTAGGTGAACCCATACCTCAAATGTGCTCAAAAATAGATTTCTGTCACTTTGACTGTGGCCTTTATTTACCATATTAGTCATGATCTTTTTGCTGTCTTTTAAATTATTTTTCCATGTTTTCCAAATCCGTCAGTTGTCTTTTATGACTAAATCCAGGAAGCAGACCTCAAACAGACTCGCTCATCACATAGCAAGTCCTTTATCACAACATACAGATGTTATTGCCACATAAAACAAAATAAATGATAGAATTTATTTAATTTCCAAAGAATGTTGTGCTGGATGATTCCAGATTCTGTCTTTCTTCTTAGAGATGTGGCCACTGTAATATCTGAACATCTCAAAGCGTCTATCTAGTGACTGAACAAAGAAGAAATATATTCTGTTTTTGTACAATGAGAAAGTCTCAAAAACTAAAGAATTAATACCAATGTTCTTAGATTTGGAAATATCACCTTCATCCAAATAAGCCATTTTCATTATACCCAAATGCAGTAGTTCTCAATAGTGTCATTAGTGGGACTGTTGTACTGAAAGAAAGCAGTTAGTTTCAATATATATAGGAATGTCCCGAGGGAGCGTTCATCATCTATTATACATTAGTGGTTAGATGTAAAACCCTTTGAAACAAACTGAAATTCTCTGAAATTGTTTCAGTAAATTTGGACTCTAATACATGAAGTGCTGGATATTACTTTGAATTTTTTTTTTTTTTAGATAACAACACAATACTGTTATTATTTTTATTTTATTTCTCTCCATCTGTGCCTAAATCCAGAATCAACAATCGTTTTGCACCAGGAAAATGCCCATGTTTTTACCAGTGTGCATACTTGCACTAGGTTAATTGTATTCTTTCATACCCCCTGTTAGGATGTGGAAATAATTGAATTTATTTTTCTCAGTTACACATCATTAAATTTGGCACATTAGTTTTTTAGTTTGTTCAGGAAAAGGTGATTAACATAAAGCCCAAATGTTAAATGCATAACCAGCCTATATTTTAATTGTTTTTAGCCACTTTCAGAAAAATAAAGGAACAAGTCTTTTCCCACTAGTTCCTAGTCTAATCAGATTTCAGATTCCTGACACAAATTACAGCCTATTTGTATATAATTGTGGCTTTCCTTTCTGAGCCAGCTGGTCCTGACTCTGTTGTCAGTTCAGTAGGACACCCTCTTGCTGCATCTGATTTTCAACTTCCAGTGAAGAAAAGGACAAAACACCCTGGTTTCCAATAATTTTTGGTCAGTGTTGTCCATTTTTTGGACAGTTTTTTGTTACAATGGCAGAAGCAATATTTTAAGCTCCTGATCAAAAGTTGTCTGTTTGCAGAGTAGGCAACACCACTTGTGCTTCAAACTTCAGTGCTACAGGAAGAGCTCTACAGCACTTTCTGTAAGTGAAAGTTTATACTCAAGGTAAAATCCAAGGACAGGAATGGATGCAAGGCAGAGCTAATTAAATGAGATGGGGGAGGTTTTTAACAATTAAGCTAATTAACCACCAGAATGACTTCACGTGAAAAGAGTTGGCTTTCTGTCCTTTTGAAGAATTTAAATTCAAACTTCACCATCTTTCTGAAAGATGATCTCTAGATCAGCCAGAAGTCATTAATTTGAATTATCACAGGAATTATTGTTACAATTTTGTGCCATGCAGGAGAAGTCAGTGGGGTTTTCAGACCACAAAATATAATTTTGGCATGGTGGTGCCAAAGGCTTGATGCAGCACATTAAACCTAGTTGGCTAGTAGCATGGATGTGATACAGGCACGAAACACAATATCAGTACAAAGTGATTTAACATTATTTGGCTTTTAAATATGAGATATCTAAATAATGGGATCTAGCAGTTGGATCTGATATCTCTGCCAGGGAGAAAACCTTGAGCCTTACACCTGTCCTCTCTCTCACCTATGGCTGACTGGAACAATGCCTCTTCTGTACATTCAGCATGGTTTCTGCAATGTGTATCTAATAAACTGTGTTTTCCAGGGCAATTAGGGTCAACAAACAGAGCTTCATGCAGCATTCAGACACAAGTTTTAATAGCTGCTGATTCTTCATTCTACAGAAATGTACATTAAAAAGGAGAAGATTAGACTTGTGCTGAGATTTAGATGTCCTCTGTGTATGTGAAAGAAGAGAGAAATGTGAGGAAGAATAAGAACACAACACCTCCTGAAAATTAGGGCTAGCAAAAGGAATAACACTTCTTGGATCAGTCTTGGGAAGACAAAATAGCCATCTAAAACTTTGTCCCTTTTTTGCCACTGACATTCTCCTGATAGAAGATACCTTATGATATTATTTTTTTGACTCTACATCTTGATGGAACTCTATATTTGTATATTTAATGGAAATCTATATTTGTTGCAGATTTTCTACTTCATGCTTTTTCATAACAGACAGCTTTTTTTTCAAAAGGCTCAACTCCCCCCGTTGTCCATAGGACATTAAGCATTTGACTATAATGTGAGCAAAATTAGACCAATGCTGAGAAGAATCTCTCTCCCATATGCCATAATGAAACACACACACACACACACCCCCTTGTGTTTATGTGCTTTTTAAAGCATGTTAAGTGATTATGATGGGGCAGACACTTACAATATCTAAATTTCTAGAAAATGACAGAATATTTCAGAAGTCTCCTGACTGGGTAGGAATCCTGAACCAATTGTTAGATCATATTTAATTCCAATCCCTTTCTCCACAGAACTAGTTGACCCTGGTTAGGCTCTACTTTTTAATAAAATAACAAATGCATATAAGAAATGCTTGTACAGGAAGTATGCTCCATATGAAACTTACATTAGAGCTTTTCTGAGAAAAGTTTCAATGCTGTGTTTGAAGTCATTTTATTTTTACAGAGTGCTGCTCATTAGAAGTTGTAAATCTATCTCTGTGTTGCAGAGGATATGTCTAGCTCTCATTTAACTGGAAATATGTAATCCTCTTCATTTATTTGCTTTGCTTCATCTCCTGTGTTCTCTCTTGGCTCAGACCTGCAAGGTACTGGGTACTCCCCAGATACTTGCCAAGAGGACTGAGACCTTCCTCCTATTCTAGAATGAAATTTCATTTTCCTGAATGAAGGCCATTTTTTCTCATCTTCCACCCAATTTGCATATTCCTGAAAAAAGGAATATAGAAATGGGAAAGACTGATGTTTGCAGTCTTCCCACTTCCATTTGCTTTTGGAGCATCAGAGCCGAAGCTGTGGGAGAAGCTGTGTGCTGTCCACATGGCCTATTTGCCCTGGATGAGAAGACTGAAAATCAGACTGAGATCTTTGAGGATCTCAGTCTCTTTCACAGTTTCCTCTCTCCCAGACACAAGGTCTGATGTCTCGTATATAAAAAATATTTTATCAGCTAGCTTTGGTGTCCAACGATTGTCTGAAAATTAGCAGCAACTGGAACCTTCAATTTTATCTATTTATAGTGCAAAAATAGAAAAATAATTAGAGCACAATCACAAGGGGAAGGTTACTCATTCTATTAGTCAAGATACTGGAAATGCTCCTGAAGGGCTCCTGAAGTCACATATTTCAGCCTCCTAGATGTTTTCCCTGTTCCAAACATTGCCAGGCTTTGGGAACAGTGCTGAGATTTTGGGAAGAACTCTCTGCACCATTACCCACAGCTGGAGCCACCACACTTGAAGGAAACTTCTCTGCTCTTCTGAAAGGATCACCTTCTCTCCCAGTTATACTTTGCCTGAAGTGTAGACGGGATAAGGTCTACCTGAGACTTGTAGGTTAATGTGACAGATGCCAGATGTTTAATAACACTCTTGTGTGAATTCAGGAAAAAAACAAAACTCCTTCTTTCTTCTGTCCTTCTTGCTCCATGGAATCTAGTAACTTTGCTTTCCTCCTTCAGGTCTTTGTTTAAATGTAAATTAACTCAAGGTTATCACTTCCCTTTAGCATTCCCCAATTCACAGGAATTACTCTTAATGTACTTTGAGAAAACATATATTACTTGTCTTGCCTTGGGGACAGAGCTGTATAGGCTTATGATGCAGACACCTTACACTTTCATCAGAGCTTCTACTCTTTGTAATTTGGGATGCAAGTATTTGTCTTTCAGCAAATTATAGCCTTGTTATTTTCCAGCTTTATAGATCAACCAAATAGTCAATGGCTTCAAAGAGATTTCCTGACAGACTGACCTAGACTTAACTAACTCCTTAAATCAGCACTTGTTGCCAAGAGGGAGGAAAAACAAGTCAAAGTTAATTGGTTCATGTGACCACGTGCATTTCATTTTAAGTAAATATTAACTAGGTGTTCCACAGAACTGACCATTGAATGGCATAAAGAATTAAACTGGCTCCAGAATCTCCTTTTTCCTCTCTCTTCAGTCATACTGCATGAAAATAAGGAGGATGGGTCTGCTTGACAAGCTGCCTTTGCCATTGTACTGCATAGGCATGTGACTTTCTACTTAGCAACAGTTACAACACTTCTGGTTTCTTTCCAGAAACTCAAGTAGAAAATTGTTTTGCATTCAATTTGATAGAGTGGAACATCAACGTTTTCCATGATATTTGGGGAACACAAAACTAAATATGGGGGGTCTCAGTTTTTATTTTATATGAAAGTATATATATGCACATATACATATTCATGCCTATATGTGTGTCAATTTCTAAAGATGTAGAAGGTGCAAAGCTTGTGTAAGTGTGGCAGAAATATTACTCATATCAGCAAATGATCTATATTTTCAGAAAATTAAAATACTACAGTTGTTCATCATAGCGTTGCCTTCAGTGAGCTGAAAAATGCAATAAGCTGCTCTCCCTCCACTGTAGTAAACCAAAGAATGTGTAAATCAGTCCTTCCAAAACTCTCCCTGCATGGTGAACACTCGTACATAACGAATATCAAACTCCAGATGTTTGAGATCTTGGCAGCCGTGCTCTGCTCCTGAACCTTTGCCATGAGCTGTAGCAAATGACTGTTACTGAGAGCAGTTGTTGACCTAAATGTTTTTTGACAGCAGCTTCACTCTTCTCCTATGATTGGCATTTTCCAGAAAGCTGATCTTTCTGATGGACTGTATCAGTTTCAGTACTTCATGTTTCAGATTCAGCGGCTGGTAAAGTGAATGCATTCCTCACTGTGCGTAATTCAGTAAATGCCACATCAGCTTTAGCATGCTCTGCATTTGATTTATTAGAAGAAGGCATACATTTCATATGCACAGGTTGAAAGTTACTTTGCCAGCTGATATGTTTAAATCAGCCGGCAATATATGTAATTTACTATATTATGCTATTTCAGAAGTTGAAGTATGGTTCAAAGGGAAATGTACTTCATTCATCAACATTTTCTAATGTCTTTAAATGTGCTTTTCATTCAGTAACATATTCAGTTTTTCCTTCTGTTGTGCAGGTGGGTTTCTTTTGATGTGGGTTATGTTACTCTTTCTTTCTTAAATATGTGATTTATGGATTCTTCTCTTCATTTACAACTGTACTTAAAATTTTTATCGCTTACTCACTCTGTTTTGCTCATTCATGTATCCAAAATGATTTTGCACTTATACTACTACCACATGTGAACTTCCACTTTCTAAGCAAAGTCAAGTGACAGAGACATGGATGTAAGCATTACAAAATGATTATAAGAACGGTACACCGTTGGTGGGATCTTAAGGCATTGTTCAAATACCACTGGATTCATAACCTGCCTCACACTCTCACTTCTTTTCTTGATATTTATGACTTTCTCATAGTCTTCATGTAAATGTAAGTAGAAAAACATTTGTGCTATGTTTTGTGGGCTCAAGTAACTTCATACATGCTTACAAAATGCCCACAGTGCTGGGATGCAAATTAGATTTCCATTTGTGCTGAAGTGAGATTTTCAGAATTTCTAGCTGATAAAGTTCCACCATTCACAGACAAATGGATAAAACTGTAAGTTTTTTTCTCCTTGTAAAAAAAATGGGCTATGTATTGGTATGCATTTGGCAGTAAGAAGTGGATAAACATTTTCTCTGAAGAAAGCTGAAGCATCAGATTAAACTACCGTTTCACATAACAGGTTGCAACTACAGGTCCAAATGGGATTCAGGCAACTTCAGTTCTGCCCTTTGTCATTTTGGAGTAGATGCTCTGAGATAGAGATGTCTTACTTGAATCATGAGATCTATCAGCCTAACTGTGCTCCAGTGTTATAACTTCACAAAACACTTCACAGAGAATGTTTAGTCCTTAAAAGAACTTCCTTAAAAGCTAAGAATGTCACTATTCCACACAATCACGAAAGACTGCTTGACATTCTCAAGAGAAGCAGAGGTTTAGACCAGAACTAGGAACAAAGTTTCACCTCACCTTTGTGTGCTTGAATTCCACACTCCACTTCTTCAAGTAACTGCTGCAATTCAGAATATTGTCCTAATGGGTTTGCTGTGAGTTATTTTGCTAGCATATTCAGGGCACTTAAACTACATCTCTCCTCTGAACTACTCTCTGGAGAGGGTTTTCTCACCCCACTAAGTATAAACAGAGGCAAGTATACAAATCTCTTTTCTTAGGTACCTACACTGTAAATACCCACTGAAGGACTTGCCACAGAATGCAGCATTAAGATGTGTACCGATATCTAGAAGAATTACTAAAGTGTTGTCACAAGCAGGCAGCTACATATCAATTTTCTGTCATTGGGATCCTTTACAGCACTACAAATATTCTAAGTTCTCAAACTATGTGCAAAGTAAATCCATTTTAAACCAAGCCAGTTAATGTATAAACAGTAAAATGCTTGACTTTTTTTTATCTTTTCTTATTTTCCCCACACAGAAAATAATCATTTGTGAGGCTGTAAAATGTTGGAACAGTAAGAGCAATTTTATAAAATGTTTTAACCGTTTGAAAAATATTCTGCTTGGAGGATGAGGATTGAATATATATTTTATACCTATATATCTGTGGGACTGTGGGGTTTTTTTTACTTTTTTTTCTCACAGAATGCTTTATTTCTCTATTGGTGTTTCTAATCCATTGACTGACTGAACTTATCTCTTGAGCACAGTAAGAGACAAGAAATTCTTATGCTCTCTTTTTGCAATGCCATCTCTGGAGGTAGATCCAGAATATTGATATAAAGAAACTCACCAAAAGCTTATTGAAATCAATATGAAGACTGGCCATGGTGATAAAGGTACGTGCTACTAGCCAAAATTTTGGAAAATTGTTAAGCAACAGTTTTATGCTGCAATAGGACTTGACTAAACACTTAAGCACTTTGCTGCACTGAGGTTACATCCTGGAACTGGTGTTTATATACCTGCATTTATCAAGCACAGTATGGATATACACTTGCAGGTGTGCATGCATGTGCCCAAATGAGCAATATGTGGAGAGTTGCTATGCTTTTATTACCCAAAGCAGGTTTCTGAAAATCCATCAGTCAAATAACAAGAACTGCAAAGACTCACTGGTTTCTCCAACTGAACCCTCCCCTTTCTCAGGAAGACAGTTATGTTGTTAAGTTTGCCATCTAAGTTATGTTGTGCTGAACACTCACATAGGATTTTTCAAACTATGTAATTCTGTCATCTGCGTAAAATCTTTTCCATGAGAGTAGGGTATGTAGCAGATTTATATAATGAAGATTAACTAAATTATAATGGATTAATTACCTCCTGCTAATCTTAAAATTCACTTGTGTTTGTTTCAGACCCCTAAATTTCATTGTGATATCACAGATATCACAGAATGGTAGGGATTGAAAGGGAACTCTGGAGTCCAGCCCTCCCTGCAGGAGCAGAATCACCTAGAGCAGATCATACAGGACCACATCCAGATGGGTTTTGAATGTCTCCAAAAGACGAGACTCTACAACCTCTCTGGGAAGCTTTTGCCAATGCTATGTAACCCTTATTTTTAGATGGACTTCCTATGTTCCATATTTGTGCTTTGTGCTGTTGCTGGACACCACTTAGAACAGTCTGGTCCCACCCTCCTAACACTCACCATTTAGATATTTATAAGCATCCCTCAGACCCTCCCTTAGTCTCCTCCTCTCCAGACTAAACAGCCCCAGGTCTCTCAGTCTCCTCTCCTAAGGAAGATGTTCCAGCCTTCTCAATCATCTTAGTGGCTCCAAACATGAGCAGATCTACTCCCTTGTTATCCAAAGGGGATACCCAAATAAGCCCCTAACCATAAGAATTAATTAATGCTCCAAAGTTTTTGCTATGCCATAGCAGCATGTAAGCTATAAAGTTAGCATTTTAAATATAAGAGAGAATTCACACCTTTTGCTATGAAAGAATTTTGGTAAATGCTGAATGACAAAAGGCTGTCGGTGCCTATGGATGTAAGAGATGGCACACGTCACTATCAAGCAATATTAAAACAAAAAACTTGAGAGACTGGATCCAAAGATTACTTTAAATCTTCTTCACATGAGTTTGTTTTGTTATTTTGGAACCATAATGCTCTTGACAGTGAGAACAGGGATAAAAATACTAAGTTACTATGGAAAATGTTCTGAGACAGCAAAGTTCATTTACTGCTACAGTGGTGTACTGTACCCTAGTGGGGTTTTCTTTGTGACTTCTCTGTGCTAAATTACTGTACTACTTACATATCTTATCACTTCTTTCCACTTCTTCCCCATCACTCAGAAAAATGCCTCTTCAATAACAATCTGAAGATAACTTGTCTATTTCTCAATCATTTTGCACTAACCAGATTTTGTTTAATCGTCTAATAGAAGCAAATTCTTACTTGATGGATTGTAGTACCATATTAATCCTGAATTATTTTTCTGAAATAATGGCTGTGCAAGAAACTACACAAATAAAATTGTATTTGCCTGGAAATTACATAAATCTGTACAAGGATAGGAGTTTATTCAAGAGATAGATAGGAATGGTAGACAGACCCAAAGTTATCTACACTTAACTTTGTCCAAATGGAATACTTGAGGATCAGAGAAAATATAGGAGAAGAACTTGTGATTTCTAATCTTGTGTTTGACACCACTTCCCTCTATGGCCTAAGGCAAATCACTTCACACCTCAGTTCACCATTTGCCTCTAACTTTGAGTCTTCAACAGCATCTGTTTTCACTTTCTTTGGTAATTAGGCAAATGATCTCTTGCTTCAGGACTGGCACTAAAAGTTATCTTTTTGCTTAAAGGAGAAAAGAGAATTTTGACATCAGCCACTCATTTTTCCTGGTTTCAAATACTTTTTAAAGATTCCTTTTGGCATATCTTGGCACGTGATAAAATAACCGTGGTATTTAGGTTCCTGTTCATGTAATAGCTGAGCTGCACACACATACTAAATGCACTACATCTGCCACTGCTCCAGCCTCAAGAGGACTGAGGGAACACAGGTGAGGATTTCAGGAACATCAGTATGACTTTTCTATCTATGAAGTCAGCTATTTGATGCTGGTAGTTCTACTACTTGGGGGTTAAATAGGAGAAGGTTAATTGGCACAGGATAAAATCATACAAGGGAGAGGTCTGTATGAGTTGCATGAGAACTGAGTGCCATTCTCAAGCCATAGACCTGTTTTATTTGCCTTGATGGATGCGGACATGACTCAGGGAAGTAACTTGACTACATGGTGAAGCATCATTTGAAGTAATAAAGTCTTTTAAATGTTATAGAACACTGTCTGTAGATCACTGGGATACTTGTAGTTCTAAAAGTAATAATACCTAAGAGGCTACTCTTTAGCAATGAATCTCAAAAAGTACAGGTAATAATGTGCCATCATGTCCACTTTACAGATGGCAACCCACGACAAAAAGAGAAGAAATAATTTATCCAGAGTCATCCAGCACACCTGTAAGTAGGACTCAGAATTGTGTCTCCCAAGACCTGTTGGGTGTTCTATGCTGTCAGAAAGATGTCTTCCCACAACTAAACTGTGTTTAGATTTTATTTAGGCATCTATATTGTGCTTTATATTTTTATAAGTTTACCTCTGATTAAAATAGTTTTAAAATAAGGTAGCAAGTCCCAGGGTGATTCATGACTGGTCACAGTTACTCATAGAAGCTTTTCCCAGACCTGTTTCTCAGGTGTCCACACTGCTTCTCTAATTGCAAAGACTGTTTCTCCTTTTTGACATAGGAGAACAGTGCCTCATATCTCAACAGTGCCTTGTTCAGTGGCACTACCTACCTAGTAAATATTTGAATAGCATTTATTTTTGTGGCCATATCAACTTACAGCCTTGTCATCAACTAGTATATTCAACAAAATCCTTCTCCCTGGTCATTTCCAACTGAACATATGCATTTATGGAAGATTTTTCTTTATTGATCCCCAGATGCATGTACTTGCCCTCTGTACCATTGAATTTCAACACATTTCTATTACACTTTTTTTCAGACTCAGCCAGTTTCTCCCTGTAGATGCTCTGAATTTCTCTGTATTATAAGCAAGCTTTATTAATATAGTTTCACTTTCTCTGCCAGGATTGCTAGTGACTGTTAAGTAGTATTTCTCCCAAAGCTCCTCTATCAGTCTTTCTTCAGGTCTTCCAGTCTCAGCAGAAGCTATTGTAGTCTGTTGGTTGACTGACCTGTGGGCAACCCCACAATTCTGTCACTTTCACTGTTTAACATCTTCCTGGTATATACTTCAGCTTTAGATTTTATATGGTTTTGCTGAAGTTAATGCTCTTTTGCTGAGGTAATCACTGCAGTTTGGGTTGGTATTTTTTATAAATGACAAATGATTGGATTACTTTAGCAAGATCTTTCACAAAAAAAATTGTATTTTACTCTGTGTCCATTTTTATAAATATTTTTAATTTTGCCTTTCCTTGAGCTTTGATTTAAAACTCTTAACACTGTTCAGGAAGGACTAACAAGTCTTTAGTGAGTTGGATCATTTTCCTTTCTACTTTCTGAAAATAATCCCTGCAACTTTAATCATTTATGCTTCAGAGATTTAGTGCTACTGCCTGTACAACTTCCTGTTTTGTAATTCAGGCACATCAGGTCACCACGAATTCTCTTAAACCCTCATTGCTTCTTAAAAATTTCCATTTCCTTACTTTGGTGTGTATAAGTCCTCCTACGTTTACTACTCTGTTCTGCATTGTTGCCCTCATCACCCGCTTCAGGAAAAGTAAATAAAGCAGAACCTTGGCATGAGCTCAAAGACTGACAAATAATCACTGCTGTCATTTAATTGTAGCATTTTTGATCCACGCAAAATTTTTCTGACAGAAAATGCCCAGCTCATGGACAGTTCTGGTTTCACATGTGGTAAAGTCAATTTTCTGTGCTGTGTTTTGGATTTATTAGGAGAATAATGTTGATAACACACTGATGGTTTATTTGTAATTAAGTAGTGTTTGTCCTATGTTAAGGATTTTTCAGTTTCCCAGGTGTTGCCAGCAAGCAGGAGCACAAGAAGCTGGGCCAGGACAACTGGCCTAAACTAGCCAAGGGGGTATTTGACACCATAGAAAGTCATACCCAGTTCATAAACTGAGGGGAGTTGGCTGTGAGGGCCCTGTCATTGCTCAAGCATTGTTCCAGGGTTTGTGAGCAATGGCATTGTCCATCATTTTTCTTTTCTTGGGATTTATTTATCTTTTCTGTTGTCATTATGGTTTTCATTACCAATATGATTAGTATCTGTAATAGTTTAGAGCGAGGATCTAAATCTGTTTGGGTTGGTGCCTGCAATTCAAACACAGCAACCAGCTCTCACCAAGAATTCAGCAGGCAGTGAAGCGACTTTGCTAAAAAGAAAAGAATCTATTGAACCCATCACCAATAAGAAAAGGAAAAAATCCCCAAATAAGTAAAAGATTCAAAAAGATAAAACAGAAACTGTATCACAATGCCTTCACACACACTCTGAGAGAAATGGGAGACAGCTAACACATCGGTTTTGGCTTCAGATGAGAGCTGTGAGAAAAGAGTGTACACCAACATTCATAACCATAAAGCCGCCACACACACACACAATTGCATCCCACTTCGGTGGCAGGTAGGCAGAAAACCTTTACTCACTGCCACCCCCCCCCGCCCTGGAAGGGTGAGTGGCAATGGAAGCTGTCTTGCAGAGGAGCACTCTCTCTTTTACAAAATGTACCAGAGAAGAAGGGAAAAAAACAGGAAGTGTATTCCCTTTTATAGACTGTCCTCCAATCACCTGTAGGATCAGGACACTGACGCAGGGGTTCTGGTGGGAATGCTACCCACAGTTTTAAAATAAAATGCTTTTTCAACATAAAAGCACCAAAATTAACTTGAAAAACTGATAATTTTCAAACTGCAACAGTATCACTATTATATTTTTATTATTTTTTAAAATTTCTTTTGCTTATTAAATTCTTCTTATCTCACCCCACAAGTTTTAATTCTTTTATACACTCGTCCTCTCCATCCCACTGCAGTGGGGGTGGCATAAGAAGCTGCATGGTGCTTAGTTGCTGATTAGAGTTAAAGCATGACAGCAAAAAATCCAAGTAAGAAATCTGGATGTGAAAATTCTACTTTGGGAGTCATATCAATACGAGCACTTATTCCACCCATGTACAAGATTTTAGGTCCATTTATTCATTAGCGTTGATGTATTCACTGAAACCAAGGCATTTAGATTTGTTCATTATCTTTCTACCAACAACCACCAATTCTTACTTTGCAGGGGTAAAAAAATGAAGGCAGGTATTCAGCAACACACTAAGTTCAGTGCAATTCTCAAAACAGGATGAAATGGAACCGGATGAGAAACACAGAGACTGGATTTCTGTATGCCTTTATAGATTTCTTTCTTTGTCAAACCTATGGCTTGTGAGCATCTCCCTGCTTGAGTCTTATTTTATTCTCAAGATGTTGTGATTTTATCTGTTTTCTTGTTTCTTTTGGACAATAGACTACTTAACTTTTCCCTACCCTTTCCATTCCCCATAGTGTTGTCTCTGTTGTCTTTTTATAGCTTTGTTTGGCTGACTGGGGTTTGCGTGATTTCTCACTCCAATAACTTCTTCCTGCAGTGGTGAGAGGGAAGGTGCCATGGAGGGTGGAAAACTCCTTCTTCTTTGTTGTTGCCTACTGTGTGATCTGACAGGCTAAGAGAGGAACACAAAAGTGGGAGGGATTGAAATGGGAGGCACTAGAGCTGCTAGAATTCCCCCCTTTTAATATTTCTGCCAGGTTTTCCAAAAACAACATGTCCTTCCCCCTTTTGTTTGAGCCTTTCAAGTGGAGAGGGTGGGACTGGGGGGCAGTAGCATGAAAGGACGGACAGAGAGAGAAAATAGTTATAGACTAGATGAGACAATTTGGGTGTGCAGATGCTTCACCTAGGGTAAATCTTTTTTCAAACAACCCTGGCTAGCTGTGGTTTGGATGTAGGTGTCATTTAGTGCAGAATGGCTTGTTCTAGGGGAGCAGGGTGAGAGGAGGGCTCATTTGGATATTTTGGTTTGTGGTGTGTTTAATCTCAGCAAGGGGGAAAAGACTCCAAGGAAGGACAAAAAGGAATGATAATAAGACTAATGTTCGGTCTTCTGTGGCTAAGATTCTGAGCTATTATGACACCAAATAGCACAGCCAAGCCCTGTCACTGTTTTCTCTATTTTATGACAAGCACAGAGCAGCCAGAAACTAGTGGCCAGCTCAACCACTTTATAGCAGCTTTGTTTCATCTTCACATTCAAAAATGCAACAGAGCATTGATTTCCTCCATTTGACCATGAATATCTTTATTCATTTGCAGTCTCAGAGTTCCTTTCCCTCCATCCACCTGCTCATATGTCACTTGCACTAATATTCCAGTTGCTTACCCCATAGTTAAGACTTTTCCCACTACCCTCATGGTGCTGCTCTTAAAATATTTTTTGACACATTTTTTTCGTCACTTTTCTTTTTCTTCGGAAGATGCAAAATATATACTGGCTCAGGACAGCTGCCCACTTGCCAAACTGCCTACCATGCCTTGTTCTCCAGGCCACTGAGTTTATACACTTTGCATAGTTAGACAGTTGTTTACAATATTACATTAAACCTCACTATTACTAGCAAGAAACAACTTACATCAGGATAAAAAAATAAATGTCTCTTGTGAAGTCAGTGTTGCTTCAGATGAAAACTTCACACTTCATAAAGGTTTGTTTCTTTTTCTGTGTTACCATCTCACATCCATTTCCACAGCCCAGCTCTGAGGGACAATGGAAATTTCACTACATTCCTCTCTTATTTTGTTTTAGTTTTATAGCAAGTAATTACTGAGGATTCCTGTTCACTACAGCACAGAAGCAGCAGTCGTCAGTAAGTCTGTAAGGATGGCTTCTGGTTGGGCTCATGAGAATCAGCCTGTCTCTCCATTGTTGCTCCTCTCTGATATTTAGTGGCTCTTCACAATCACTTTTCTAATTTATTTTCAGGAGATCTCTCTGCAGGATCCTCCTTCATTACTTGGCTCATTTTCTGGCACTGTTGTTCACTAGTCTGGAGAGGGAATGATGATGGCTCAAGTAGTTCATGGGTTTAGGGAGAAATCACCCTCCTGAAACCTCAGAGTACCACTGCATGGCAGCTGCACCTCATAGACATCAATGCTGGAAATAATATGAGTTCATTGTGCCCTTGCATCAGGGGTTTTGCATGCATCTAAAAGACCTGCTCTGCCTCTGCTGCAGGAAAATCTATGCTTTTTTTCTGCAAAACAACTTTTCACTGCAATGTTTAAGGTCTGAGCTTGTAAAAACAAATTATAGATCTCTCAGAGATCTCAAAGACTTAATTAGAAATGCTCTAAATATAGCTTTATTTTTCCCTAGGCATTTTAATAAGTATATTGGGTGGCTTATTCCACTTTTGAATCCATAATTCTCTAATGCTTTGAAGTCTTTTTTATGAGCCTGTAGAATTGTCTGCCATCCCATAATAAGTCTTACATGGCCCCAAAACACCACTTGCACTAGATAGTGAATTCCACCCCCCAAAGTAGTAAACCCCAGTGGTCTGCAAGGTGATCCAAGAAGCTACTCCTGTTGTGCATGATAGATGTCATCTCCGGACCATGGGGGTGACACTCTCTGGGGACAGCCTTAGAAGGAGTCAGGAAGTTCTTTCTCAAAATGCAGTACTGAGGTTCATCTGTCTGTCCTGGTACATATGAACTTCTTTGTTTTTCTAGGGAGGAGCCTTCAATCCATGGCTCAACACATGCTTTTGTCTTTTGTTTTTCTTTGTAATCATGAATCCCATCAGTTTATCATAATCTGGAGCCTGTGATCCAGTGTGTCTAAGTACTACATCATCAGCAAATTCTCATTTAAATGAGAAAGATGGAGTGGATATATTTTTTAATTCTTATGCCATTCTCCTCTGACAGCCTTGAAGATTTTCTGCAGTGTCTCATCCTTCACTGCAGTCCTTGTAAATTTATTCCATATTATTTCTGAGACTGGATAATTGTTTCTTGTATTTAAATTATTACATTTTCTAGGTTTCTCAATCTGTACACTTCCTGCATCAAACCTAGGGTATACCTGTTTTTAAACCAAATATTGCCTTTTTATTACTGTAACTGTAACAGACATGATGAGTTCCAGTTAAAGCTAAACTTCACATAATCCTTTATTCAGAATCAGTTTAATTCTGTGTATTCTCAATTATACTTGTCTTTCCTGTATGTATTTACATTTTCCATTCATTTTTTCCAGGCGATCTATGTTTAGTTTATAATTTATCAGCATATCATTATTTTTTAATGAAAAAAAAAAACATTCTCTTCTTCAACATTTTTCAGACATCTCCTACTCAGAACTCCTCTGTGTTGCTGTCTGTGTTCCCCTCTGGAAGAAGGCCTGGTAAGCATGAGAGCTCTCCTCTCTAGGTTGGCCTCCTGAAAGGTGCTACCTGTCCCTGCAAACCCTATCATTCTGCTCTCCTGATCAGTGACTCATGACGTATCTTTCATTTGTTCCTGATACTGTGGGATGAAATCTCTTGTAAAATAGTTGTATTTATTTGTAAATGCTGGATGTGGTCTGTGCATGTTCCTACTTCTCAAGCACCTTTACTGTTTTGAAATTTTCTTATTGTTTACTCTACAGGCTCTCTTCCAAATTCCTCATTTTGCTGTGACCTCCTGCTTCTCAGCTTCCTCTTCTACTGGTCAGTCAAGAGTACCTGCAGACTGTTTTTCTTCCAAAATTTTCCTCCTGCCTTGAGCATTTCTTCAGCTTGGTGAATCCTGTACTTTCCCTGACTCTAGATCTACATCATCCAGCAGTCTTTCCTCACAGCACTGAAACTGAAACCGGTACTGGTCACTACATTATCTCTTCTAATGCAGCCTGACAAAATGTTGTAGTTACACATCTAACCTCCTAGTTTCAGATCAGTCAACAAAAACTTCAAAAGGACTCCTCCACTATGTTCAGTTTCCAGTTAAACCTCTCTCTTTACAAAGTTTCGTATTTCTTGGGAAGACAATTTTCCTCACGTGTTTAAAGCCCACTCATTCTTTTGCCTCAATTGTATACTCCTGAAGCCAGCAAAGACAGGAAGAAGTACTGTAAGCTCTAGGTCAATTCTGTGGATCTAGTTCAATATGAACTAAATATCCTGACAGTAGTCTTAGCAACTGACAGTGTTAAAAAGGAGCTCTTTCAAAGCTCATTTGGAAGGAAATATTATGGCATTTTGTGAACATATACATCTCTATATTCCAGTTTTCCAAAGCTGGGACCTTTAGAGGTCCATTCCAACCCAATAGATTTTATGACTGTATGAGTCTACAAAATATTTGACCAGGCTGCAAATGGAAAAGCTCTGTCTTTTTAGGATGACTCATTTGAAACCAGTGTCTCTGGAATAACAAAAAATTAAAAAAAGAAAAATTAAAATAATGAAATTAACTAAAATATCAAAATTAATTATATATCATAAATTCCATAATATAAAATGTAAACTATAAATATATCATTACAAATTGTGAAATCTAAACCATAAACCTAAACAAGTCAAAGTTTCATGTCTCAACTTGCAAGTTAGAAACAGTCATTAAAAAAGAACAGAGGGAAAAATCCAGAGACTAGAGTTCTCATACAATCTCTTGATTCCAGCTGTTGCACCACTTAAAAATACCTTGTACAAGCTACAGTAAAACTGTAATACTGACTTTAAGACCAGAACTGGAACCTATTTATTGCTTACCTGTGAAGCCACTTAAACATAGGAAATACCAATTACTTGAACAACTGTGATAAATCTTTTTTATATGTGAATATTTATTTACAGAATAATTCTTTGAAGGTAAATGCTGTGTGAAGTAATCAAATGCAAAGTACAGAACTGCCTTTATAAGTGGTCCCAAGCAACGCTTAGGATCCTGGAAAACTTTTACATCAGTTTAGGCTTGGATGACCTTCTTGTATTCAAACTGATAAATCTGTTCTTACTTCAGGGTTCTGAAAAAATTGACAAGACATAGTTTTCCATAGTATTTCCATTTTTTTAATTCAAAACAAGATGCTGTCATGAAATGAAACTATAGAGAAACAGCACAAGTAAGCAATTTTGGGGGGCTTCCAGTTTTGTTCAGTATTTTCATGCTTTTTCATTTTACAGTGCTACCTAAGCTGAAAAGTAACTATTTGAACTACAAAGATTCACCTTGATTATATTGAGACATATAATAAAAAGTATTTAAAACATTATTAAAGTATCATTTTATATAAACAGTATACTGCTAATAAAATTAAGTAATATTCCATTGATTGAAAAATCCATGCTTCTGATGAAGGTTAAAGGCAAATTTCATAAACAATTACATTTTTCTGCAAAAAAAAATAATATTGGCTAGATTGTTTCATTAGCATTGAGACACCCTTCTGGACAAAAAAAAACCCAACCAACAACAACATCACTAAAGAAACACATTAACATTAAAATTAAAATTAAATCTGTGTGATTACTTCAAATATGTCCTTACTAGTAGCTATATAGATGATCATGGTTTTTCATGTATTTGTGTTTAGTTCCCAATTATCCACAGTTTGTTAATTAGTGTTATATGGGATGAATATTGATGATACAATCTGAATATGATTTCCATACCAAAGGGTCAGGCATATCTACTGTCCATCTACACAGCAAAGTTACTCACAGGGCTGACATTGACATTTGGCAGACATGTTATGCTATAAATTGTCTCATTATACAGATATGCCTGAAGCATGCATGATGGCAAATAAAATCAATACAATTAGAGCAAAGAAATAAATAAAATTTAGAAAAGAAAAACCCCAACCCCTTACAAGGTGGTTCAGTTATTTACTTTATATAAACTTCTTGACAAAGAGCTATGTGATTAAGATCAATGTAAGAGTAGCATGACTCTTTATAAGGCCAGCATTCAGTATTAGTTATCCAGATTTTGACCTAGACTGAACTATTAGTGCTTTCTGTGAGAAAAAAAATTCTTGCAAATTCAGATCTGTGTCAATTTTCCCCAAGGAGAAGGTAAGAATCCCATTTTGAGCTTCTCTGTTACTTCAGGCACTGCCATGAGACAAAGTTATTCAGATGGGAAGATAAATACCTTTCAGAAACAGTCTAAAAACAATCACCTCGTTCATTTATTTCAAAGCATTTTTCTTTGTTTTGTCCTGGAAGTGACCGGATTTGAGATCAGGGATGACAGAGTCAAGAGCCTATGGGTTCACATTACTGGGTTACCTAATAAGATCAATATTGTGTTAGGAGTGTGCTACAGACCACCCAATCAAGATGATGAGGCTGATCAAATACTCTTCAAACAATTGGAGGACATCTTGAGGTCGCCTGCCCTGATTCTCTTGGGTGACTTCAGCCTCCCAGATATTCACTGGGATCTTAACACAGCAGTTAGGAGGCAGTCTAGAATGTTTGTAGAGTGTAGTGAGGACTGCTTTTTGTCTCAATTGCTCGGTAAACCTAACAGGGGTGAGGCTTTTCTTGATTTTTAGCCTGCAAAAGAGAAGGCTCAGGCGTGACCTTATCGCTGTCTATAACTACCTAAAAGGTTGTTGTGGTCAGGCTGGGGTCAGTCTTTTCTCCCTGGACACTGGAGACAGGGCGAGGCGTCACAGTCTTAAGCTCCATCATGGGAGGTTTAGACTTGACATTATGAAGAGGTTTTTACTGAAAAAGTGATCTGATTTTAGAGCAGGCTACCCACGAAGGTGGCTGACTCACCATCTCTGGAGGTGTTTAAGTTTAGGCTGGATGAAGTGCTGAGTGGCATGATNGTAGAGTGTAGTGAGGACTGCTTTTTGTCTCAATTGCTCGGTAAACCTAACAGGGGTGAGGCTTTTCTTGATTTTTAGCCTGCAAAAGAGAAGGCTCAGGCGTGACCTTATCGCTGTCTATAACTACCTAAAAGGTTGTTGTGGTCAGGCTGGGGTCAGTCTTTTCTCCCTGGACACTGGAGACAGGGCGAGGCGTCACAGTCTTAAGCTCCATCATGGGAGGTTTAGACTTGACATTATGAAGAGGTTTTTACTGAAAAAGTGATCTGATTTTAGAGCAGGCTACCCACGAAGGTGGCTGACTCACCATCTCTGGAGGTGTTTAAGTTTAGGCTGGATGAAGTGCTGAGTGGCATGATCTACATGTCAGATGTTTAGGTTTACTTGGTCGGTTTTAGGTTGGACTGGATGATCTTTAAGGTCTTTTCCAGCCTCATCATTACTGTGATACTATGATACTTGACTACATTGGATGGGTTAGTGTGTAACAAAACAAAGTATCTCACACTGCGATAGCTGAAGGTGATGAGAGTCTGATCAACAAGAATATAATCTATGAATAACCAAGAAAGAACCTCAAATATCTCAAGGGAAACCTTCCAGATTACCCGTGAGTCAACATCTTCATGAGAGTGTCCAAACTATACTTAAAACAGGGATTCATAGAATGGTTCAGGTTGGAAGGGACCTTAAAGATCATATATTTCCAACCCCCCTGACAACCCCCCACCAGACCAGGTTGCTCAAGGCCCCATCCAATCTGGCCTTGAACACTTCCAGAGAGGGGTCAGCCACAACCTCCCTGGGCAACCTATTCCAGTGTCTCACCATCCTCATCATGAAGAACTTCCTTGTGACCTCCTGTCTAAACTTTCCCTCTTCCAGCTTGAAACCATTACCCCTGGTTCTACCCCACTACAAGCCCTTGTAAACAGCCCTTCCCCAGCTTTTCTGTAGCCCCCTTCAGGTACAAGGCCACTATAAGATCTTCCCAGAATCTCCTCTTCTCCAGGCTCAACAGCCCCAACTCTCTCAGCCTGTGCCCATAGGCGAGGTGCTACAGCCCTCCAGTCATCCTCATGACCCTCCTCTGGACACATTCCAATAGGTCAATGTCTTTCCTGTGTTGGGGGCTCCAGAACTGGACGCAGTACTCCAGATGGGGACTCATAGGAGCAGAACAGAGGGGGAGAATCTCCTCCCTCCACTTACTGGTCATATTTCTCTTGATGCAGCCCAGGATGCGGTTGGCTTTCTGGTCCATAAGGGAGCATTGCCAACTCATGTTGAGTTTCTTGTCCACCAACACCCCCAAGTCCTTCTCCTCAAGGCTACTCTCAATCTGTTCCTCACCCAACTTGTATTTGTGCCTGGGATTGCCTCGACCCAGGTTCAGGACCTTGCACTTGGCTTTGTTGAATCTCATGGGGTTGGCACTGGCCCACCTTTCAAGCTTGTCGAGGTCCCTCTGGATGGCCTTCCTGCCTTCCGTACAGCATGTCCACCACACCACACAGCTTGGTGTCATCGGCAAACCTGCTGATTTTTCCTATTCTATTAGCCCTTTCAAACCCCTTCCTTTTAACTGAGAATTTTGACACATACAATGTCTAAAGGAGAACAAGACATAGTAAATCTCAAACCAGTCTGCAAGAAAGGTTTTTCTCCTAATCAGAGACAAAGCTGTACATCCCTTACTATGGAAATACACAAGAAAGAAGTACATACCCTGATAGGGGAATGAGCCAGCAAAACAAAATTGTGTCCTACCTCTTATTCACCCTGGCCACAGTGTGCAATGTGTGAGATACTCAATTTATTCAAGCATTTGACATTCTTAATGGATTTTATTTTCTTTGGAAATGGCTCAACTTATCACTGAAATGTAAAAAAATGCAACTACTCTGTAAACATTCAGAAAGCAATATATGAAAAGGAAAAGCATTAACATTTAACTTGCATTTGAGATGGTCTTCACCTTTGATCAGACACCAAAACATTAAAAAAGTGTTACTGAAATAGTGACATTTGCAATCTCCAGGCAATGTAATATTGCATGTAAGATGGAGAACATTTCTGTCCTTAATTCTTTTTGCCAAAACATTGCTTTTTTAGTACAGTTCAAGTAGTCTATAAATTCAGCTACACTTGTCTGACTTAATTCTAAAAAAAATTGAAGACATTACATAAAATAATATTTAAATTTTTTTGTTATAAATGCTGTGAGTTTTTATAAAATACATTCATTATACCCTTACTTTCTCTTCAGTCTGAAATAGAGCACATTTTAGCTTAGAGAAAATATTGTGTTCTAAACGAAGTGGAGTTTTTCACCTTTTAATTTGTTGCTATTTTTTCTTTTCCATTCAGTACAAAAAGATAGTTAGAGATCCATTTCTTCATGTAAACAATGCACAGCAACAGAAGATCATATCTTCTAGGTAATTCTCTATAATGTATATAGAGAGATCTGGTTATATCTGTACCAGTAAGGCTAATAGGATAATAAGCACAATACAAGCACATGCATTTCAAATATCACCATTCCTGCTAAATTGTCACTACGGTCTCTGGCAGGATTTTAACAGGTTTAAATCATGTTTTCCCCATCAATGCCTAAAGTTGGTTCAGGGCTTAGCTTAGACAAAAATAATTTTGAATAGGTAGCTGTCTTGGGTTATGGTATATAAAAATTTGTATTCTATTCTCATCTGTTGAAAGCAGTTGAGAAGCTATGTGGTTTTGTCTCTTGTAACTCCAGGGGGATGGGGGAGTGAATGCCTTTTATTGGCCCAATTGTTAAAACCAGGTGGGGCAATGTTTCTTATCTATCTTCTGCTGATGGACCATTAAGGCTCATATCATCCCATTGTG
>VZRI01005334.1:26555-39417 GCA_013397515.1 Upupa epops
CCCCGGTCCCCCAGGAGTGCCGGGAGCCGACGGCATGGACAGGAAAAGAGCTACATAGCTACCACTGAACCTTCCGAGGAGGAGCAGGCCCCTTTTTCTGCAGCATCACTGTTTTGACAGAGCCATACCCATCGCTCCAGGAGGACTACAGCCACCACCCTGACTAACAGGGTGTCAGGTTGACTCTGTCAGGGTCCCTAGGACCTTATTTTGTTTGTTTGTTTGTGTATACTATTGGTAATTTTAATATTCTTAGTAAAGAACTGTTATTCTTTTTTCCCAAATCTTTTTGCCTGAAAGCCCTTAAATTGCAAAATTATAATATTCTGGAGGGAGGGGGGTTGACAGTCTCCATTCCAAGGGAGACTCCAGCTTTCCCTAACCGATACCTGTCTTCCAAAACCGAGACAGTAGCTTACACATATCCATTCAGATGTAGACAGCAAGAGTAAGTTGACTTACTAAATGCATCAGAATTGCCCCCAGTTCATTTAATTTTCTATTAAAGGCATAGCCTCCAAGGCAACATTTATGGTCGTTCTTAGTCTCTATATAGAAGCTGGATCTGCAAGCCTGGCTCCAGGCACAGCTGAAGGCTGCCTTACACAGCAGATAGCATACCATCAGCAACTCAGAATCATTTAATAAAAAAAGTGGAGTGGATAGTGGCATAAGCATACAGAGCATACACCTCTTACATGCAGACGTGGAGCAGAAGTATCCCATCTCAATAAAGCTGCATTAGGAAGCTTTGCAAACACTTCCACGCTCAAAGTAAATCAAGTAAACCAGTCTTTGTGAGGTTTCCATATGATGCAGGTTGGTAGTGCTGAAGAGGGAGAAAAAGAAGACATGATGGCAGCAACAAGTTTAGGACAGGAACACGGTTTAGTACCAAATCTTACCTTGCCATAGCAGCTTTAATGGTGCTAAAGGAGGGACTTATTCCACCAGCAAATTTGACTGTCACTGTAATAGAGTAGTGAAATATGTGCTCTGGTAGCCAAGAAAGCCAATGGTATCCTGACTTGTATCAGAAATACTGTGGCCAGCAGCAGGGAAGAGATTGTTACCCTGTTTGTTACTGCTGAGCCCACACTGTGAGATGTTATATTATGATTCGTGTCAAGGTAAAAACAATATCCCCCCTTGTCATTGTGGAAAACTATTGAATGAACAAAATAAACAGTGAAACTCAGCAGGACAAACGGTAAACAGGATGGGGGGAGACTGAGCAATCTAAGACCTGTAAAGTGTTGTGAAATGTATGGGGACTTAATCTCTTTTAAATAAGATTAGGCCAAGAACATTGTCTTCCACCTTATCTTTGGATCCCGGGTCTCACTAAGAAGTGAAGATGTGAACAAAGTGAAGACTAATATAGGGGATCCTTTGAAGTGATAATGTGTATGAAATAAGGTATAAAATGTTGCTGCCTTAAACTGTAAGGTGTGCGTGTTGGTGGAGTGACCAACTCCCACGCACCCGGTGCCGCTTGCTCATTCCTTATTACCGCAACCAATAAATCTTTGTATTTTATCAAAGATTTGGGTGTCTGTTGGATCATTTCTAACAACACTATGAGTATTATGTTCAGTTTTAGGCACCTCAATATAAGAAAGACATTGGCTGCTGGAGTGAGTCCAAAGAAGCACAACAAAGCTGGCATAGTGCCTGGAGAACAAACTTTATGGGTGTCTGAGGGAGCTAGGACAATTTAGTCTGAAGAAGAGGCTGAGGGGAGACCTTATTGCTGTCTACAGCTATCTGAAAGGAGGTTGTAGAGAAGAGGGGGTTGGTTTCTTGTCACAAGTGACAAGTGATAGGACAAGAGGAAATGTTCTCAAGTTGCACCAGGGGAAGCTAAATTTGATGTATTAGGAAAAGCTTCATTGAAAGTATCATCAGGCCTTGGAACAGGATGCTCAGGGAGGGGGTTTAATTTCTGTCCCTGGGTGTGTCTGGAAGTCATGTAGATCTGGAGCTTAGGGACAGGGTTTAGCAGAGGGCTTGTTAGAGCTAGGTTAATGGTTGAACTCAATTATCTTGAAGCTCTTTTTCAACCTAGATGAGTCTGTGATTCTCTGTCCACAGAGTGGAAAGGGCTTAGGTTGCACTCTTGGCCTCTTTCTGTGTTTCTCTTTTTTAATCATCTCTTCCTACCATCCTCTTTTGTAACTGCCTCCACATGGTCTGTGTACGAATATCAGAACAATCTGCTAACCTCCTTATCTGTCTATTGTCTCTTCTCTGTCAAATTCACCAACAGAAGGAAAAGAGCTCCAAATACTTATTCATGAAAGACAGAGAACTTAGCTGCAGAGTCCAAAGAGCCTCCTTTATATAAGCATGTTTCTTTTTGGTTTTATGACAGAGGTGGTTATCTTTTCAATCTTACAGATCTCTGAAAAGACAAGTAGACTTGCCAAATGTATAGGCTCACACATTTCAGTCTTGCACATCTCGAAGCTATCAAACATGTCACTTTTTATTTTTTTTAACTGATTATGGACTGCAGGCACTTGTGACTTATAGGCAGAACATAGTGGTTGTAATAAGAAAGTTTCAGATACAAGAATTAGCCTCGTAATCCTTCAGCTTCTTGGGACCATTTTGGATTCTCTCAAAAATTTAATATCTGTTTGAAGCATTCTTTATATTTTAATTGATAGTACTTTTTTATATATAATGAAAAGAAAAACAAAACAATTTTGTATTAAATTCTACAAAATCCTACCTATGGGAAAGCAAAAGAAAACCTAATTAAACACAACAGTGTGTAACAATTTCTTTTTCTTACTTCACAATAACATTTATGGCAAGTGGCTTTAGCAGTCTGCAAACTGAGCAACAGATGCTCTTAAGTACTAGGAGATCCTAAGCAGAAGGACCAGAAAGTAGCAGTTCCTGGGTAGTGCAGGAACCATTTCTGGTAACAGATGATACCAAGTATTCAGGACATTTGTGCTTCTCTGATCATCTGTAGTAGAGGCTTCAGTCTTTCCAATGCCAAATAGATTAAAACATTGGGAGTTTAGTGTATTTCTGTTTGTTTTAAGAGAAGTTAATTGGTTGTGCTTATCTAGAGTTTTTAATGCTTGCTACTAAAAACAGAGATGAGGTTTCAAAAGTTGATGGAGACCACATATTTTTGTAGAGTTTTTCTTACAAGTACACCAACTAATTTAACAAAGTGCACTGAACTAGATTAGCAAATACAAGATTTCACCAGTACAGATTAAAGCTTAACTTGACAGAGAACACCTCTGCAGAGAAGCATGTGGTGGTCCTGGTGAGCAAATTAACCATAAGCCAACAACATACCCTTGTGGCCAAGAAGCCAACAGTATCCTGGGATGCATTAAAAAAACAGTGTCAGGCAGGTCAAGAGAGATTGTCCTCCCCATCTACTCTGCCCTGGTTAGGCCACCTGTGGAATCTGTATCCAGCTCTGGGCTCAATCCTGTGCAACCTGCTCTGGGTGAACTTGTTTTAGCAGGGAGTTGTGCTCAATTATCCCCAGAGGTCCCTTCCAGCCCCCATTATTCTGTGACAAAGCTGCCAACAGATGGGATGTATGATGTATCATATGCAATGACAGGTGTATGATAAGTCTGCTATGCAAGGTCAGAGTAGATAAAGTTTCTGACTGCTGTTTGAGGTATCAACTCCCAATTCTTCTTATGGGGTTTCACACCTTTAGTGTAACCTAGCAATTAACTCTGATGTACTGGGCATTTAATCATTTAATTGAACAAAAACTAGGACCAACATGACTCAACTTCTGTTTCAGTGCCCTAATTACCACACTAGTATCTTGTTTTTCATTGTTTAAAGAACTATTTAATTGCCTCATGCAATACAAAATAGCTCCAACAATGACATCTGAGAGAGCACTGTCAAAGAAATACAGATTTGGTGCTCCAGGCAATATTCTGAGTGGCAGGAAATGTGTGAAAAATTTTAACCTGAATATTGCTTTCCCTCCTATTTATTTATTGCAAGCACAGACAGATATATTAAAGAATGTTAAGACTGACCAACCATTCCTAGGACTGATTTGTGAACCCAGCTCAAACTCCTCCTTACCAGCCAGTCCCACATGGCAAATTCATCAACAATATGGAGAAAAACCTTGTGACAATGAGTTACATTTTTTACCTGGTGGTATTCATCAACTCTTCTTTCAGGAAAACAGTGTGAGGATTCTAAGGTACAATACTGTATTTTTTTCTTTGCAGAAAAACAAGTGAGTGCTTTGAAACATGCTTTGAGTTTTGTCTCTGATCCGTATGTTGGTGATCACTAGCAAAACGGGTTAGAAGGTATGTAATAGTTGAAATAAGTGACAGAGGACTAGAAAACCTGGATTGTAAATTTAATTACAGAGCCTGTCAATAGCCATTGATTCCCACAGATGGATCGCTTGAAAGCATTTGGAAAGCAGGAAATAAAATGGAGGAATGCTACAGAGCTCTCAAAGGAGTAAATAGCTTTCTTCCATCTCTTCCTCCAGGTCATGTACTTACATAGAATCGTACAATCATACAATCACAGAATGTGCTGAGTTGGAAGGGGGGTCTAAAGGTCATCTAGTCTAACCTTCCCCTACAACAAGCAGGAACATCTCTAACTAGAATAGATTGCTCAGAGCCCCATCCAGCCTGACCTTGAATGTCCCCAGGGATGGGACCTCTACCACTTCTTTAGGCAGCCTGCTCCAGTGATCCTCCACTCCAGATTAAAAAACTTTTTCCTAATGTCCAACCTAAACCTATTCTTTTCCAGGTTGAAATCATCAACCTTTGTTTTATCACCAAAGTGGAGTGTCTGATAAAATTGTATGGCTCACAACTGGATAATCGAGAATCTGATAATATGAACAAAAAATAGATATTCATGAGTAAATAGTCAAGAGAGGTCAGGATGGAGTGTGAGAAGTGTCAGATTCATAATCACCTTGTGTAAGAGCCTTTAGTCAGTTTTTTTAAATCAATGTTCAATGAAATGTACAAAACCCAGGAGAATAAGAAGAATGCTGACCATTTTCTCCTAAGGTTACAAAAATGCCTCTAAAGTGTAAGATGCTCCACCTGGAGTATTTCATTGAGTTCTGGAACCCCCAACACAAGAAGGATGAAGATATGTTTGAATGAGTCCAGAGGAGACTAAAAAAACTGTCAGAGGGAAGTAATCCCTCAGCTGTGACAACAGGTTGCTATTTTGGAGAAGACAAGGCTTCAGGGAGACCTTATTGAAGCCTGTCAGTACTTGATGAGGGTGCATAGGAAAGATGGGCACAAGCTCTTCAGCAGGGTCTGTTGACAGTACAAGGGGTGGTGGTTTTAAACTAAAAGAAGGATATTTCAGAAAGATATAAGAAAGAAAATTTTTTTTTCATTATTTAAGTAATTAGAAATGGTCACAGGTTTCCCACAGAAATGTCCCATCCCTGGAAACATCCAAGGTCAGGCTGGATGGGAATCTGAGCAACCAGACATGGCTGAAGATGTTCCTGTTCACTTCAATGCGGTAGGGCTAACCTCTAAAGGTTTCTTCCAACCCCAGCTATTCTGTAATTCTATGATTTTAACAATTTTCTCTTGCAAAATGTCTTTGCTTCCTTTATCCTTCTTTCCCTAAGCCCTGTGTCTGGCTTTGGTGATATGAAAGAAATTTTTTAAGAATCCAGAAGTCTTTCTGCAGTTTCTTGATATTTGCAGCAGAGTATATTAAATGGTGTTGAAAACATCAAGCAAAGATGAACTGTAGACAAGAAGCGGAGGAAATGTAAGCTCATTGTGGAAGTCACCCATCAGGCAACAAAAATGTGAATATCTGTGACTACTAGTCAAATAGTAGCTTGGAGGAAAATTATTGCAATTAGTGCCAGTAGACAAAACCCTCTTTTCTGTGCAAGAAGTGATAGGGAACCAGCCAAATATTTAACAGCAGGAAACAAAAAATGGGTATCACAGACAATTGTCACTATGTATATCATATTACTCTTCCATCTTCTTTTTTTTAAACATTCTCTTCCTTTCTTTAATAGTTGCCCCTGTAAACCTTTCCCATGTTTGGTTTTTGGTTTTGGGTTTGTTTTTTTTTTTTTTTTTGATAGGCAGGAATATAAACTCTATTCCATCTACTTTGTGTTATTGAGATATGACAACATAGCTGAATTTCAGCTGGAAATAACCAAGGGGAAATTACCTTCCTGTTGATTTTCTTTTCTGAAGGCCAGAATCATAGCATAACACTGTGGATTGTTGTACTAGGTTTGCATGGCAAGCTTTTGCTAGTTGTAGGAATACAAGGGATGCTTCTGTGAGAAGCTGCTACTACTAGCAGTTTCTTTGCCCATGTCAAATAGAGCTAATGGCCAAAGCTGAGCCCATGGCTGATAGTGGTAGCTTCCCTTGGTAACGTATTTAAGAAGAGGAGAATAAGTACTACACAGCACAAGGATGAGGAGAAGAGCTGAGAGTGTGTGAAATAAATATGCAAACACCACCATCAGTGAAGAAGAAGGGGGAAGAGGTACTCCAGTTACCAGAGCAGAGATTCCCCTACAGCCCATGGAGACCCCACACTGAAGCACAGGGATGTGCCCAAAGGAGGCTAGAACCCCATGGAGAGTCCATGCTGGAGCAGCATCCTAGCTGAACCTGTTGATCTTGGAGACAGGAGCCCAAGCAGGGGCAGTTATGCTGGCAGTACTTGTGACTCCATTGGAGGTGCCAACAGTGGAGCAGTTCATGAAGAAATGCAGTCCATGGCAAGGACCCATACTGGGTAAGTTCATAGAGGACTGTCGTATTTTGGAAGGACTGCATGCTGAACAGGGGAAAACTGTGAAGAGGAAAGAGTCGCAGAGAGATGTGATGAACTAACTGCAACCTGTATTCCCCATCTCCCCCTGCCACTTGCTGGGGAGGTGGTAGGGAAATTGGCCATGAAGTTGTATCAGGAAGAAGAGAGAGGTGGAGAGAAGGTGTTTTGAAGATTTCAGTTTATTTCTCATTACCTTACTCTGATTTGATTGGCAATAAATTAAATTAATTTCCCCAAATCAAGTATCTTGTGATCATGACAGAACTGATGAGTGATCTCTTTGTGTCTTTATCTTGACTCATGAGTTTTCCATTATATTTTTTCTCCTCTGTCCAGTTGAGGAGAGAAATGACAGAGAGCCTTGTTGGGCACCTGATATCCTGTAAAGTTCTACCTACCACAGCAGTCTTCCAGTACTTTTCTTTCCAGAGTATTAATTACAGTAGATTTAGAACTAACATCATTTATGCTAGGTGAAGTTTTAGAAGAATTAATACTCCACTTACATGGCTCATCCATTGTAGTCTAACTCAGGCACACCCCTTCCCGAGGACTAATGGCCAATGGACTTACAATCAAGAACATAAAAACTACCACAACCTGAAAAAACATTGAAATTCCTTTCTCAGACAATTCAGATTTGGATTCCTGGATTTAGTGACAGCCAAGGGTATGGTCTCCTGTTATCCAACTTTCTACTTTGAACAAACTTCACAGCACAGGGCTAGAAGAAGAGCAGACAAGCACCGTCACCAAACAGCGCCCAAAACACAGGATTTTTTTTCAGATTTACAGACAAAATATGAATTTGTTTGACTATCCTGTGGGAAAAATGGAGATTTCCATTTTATGTTAGCCAATGAGATGAATTTTCTTTAAGCAATGCACAGAACATCTTGACAGCACAAGTACTGCAGAGACGGATATAAACCAAGTAAACATATGCATTCAAAAGGAGTGTATGGATACACTTTACTTTCAGTAACATCTGCAAGATAAATAATTCACTGTGGTTTGTGGCTAGTAAATAGCTTTGGAAATATCAAAACCGTCACATTGCTTGCATGGATAAGAATGAATACTTCCGCAGTGTCAGATTGCCTGAGTGTCTGGCCCTTTGAATGCAAGCTCTTTAGAAATCTTGTCTTCCTTAACGTTTGTGAAGTCCTGGTATCAATCTAGCAGAAAACAGGTGTGCAAAATGCACCAGTAAAAAACAATCAGCTGAACATTTCACCCAGATTTCAGAGCAAGATGGACAGCTAGGGGAAAACAACAAAAGTGGTAAAAATAAGTTTAGTCACTCTAAAAATCCCCTAAAAAACTCTTCAGGGTATTGCAAATTCCTGTAGACATGGAGGCTACGTGTGGCTGTGGATTTTTCTGTAGAATTCCAAAACACTTTAGGCTTTGGCAGTGCGTGCTTTCTAGCTGTATCACTGGAGTATAAGTAGACAAATATGGTTTTATTTCTCAGCACCTTCAGTATTTTCCACTCGCTTTATCATTTTCCCTTATCTTTCATTAATCTAATCATAGGCTTGCAGTTGCCAGCCTGTTGGACTTGAAGAAGCGGTTGTTAAGTAAAGCAAGCTTGCCCCTTGAGAGTTCCTCTCATAGTCAGATAACAAATCTAATAATAGCAATGTATGGGGAGGGGAGGAAGACAATAATTCGTGCAATAGAATATAGCATTCATTATGTTAATTTACTCTAAAGTATTTATGCAGTGTTATTTGGCACTAGGAAATGAAATTCAGCCGATCCCATTCATGTGAGGAGTACAGTACCATCATGTGAATCACGCAGGGTTTAATTTAAGAAAGGCAGGGAAATGGTAATATTTTTAATCCCATGTCACTTAAAATGTACATTCCAAATTTTGCCTACCACAAGTGAAAGAAGTTGCATTCTTTTCCTATTAGCCAAGCCCGTTTGACTATTTGCTTATTGTATAAAAGGGTGGCAAATATCGTTATGGGTAGCTGTAGTGATTCAAGAGAGTCTCGGAGCTAGAAAAATTTGTGAGGAAGAAGACAAGGAAAGATAAAACATGTGATTTAACAAGAAGGTGTAGAAATTAGTGCTAGTGTTTTCAAGTTCCCTGGCTGGTTTCTGAATAACTGAGATTTTCCTCTAGGACTTTCTCAGAAAAGAAAGCAAGAGTCCACTGTTGTTTTCAATGCATTGGAAACATCTTATATGGGTGCTAAGATGTCATTTAAAAGCTCAACATTACAAGGTTGGAAGCCATGCCTTGGTGTAAAGAGACTTCTCAAAGCAAAGGTGTTCCACAACGGTTGTAATAGATATGCAGGTTAAATGTGGGAGTTACATGAGCATCCTCTTTAGTGAAGAAATCTTATTAAAAGTTGAGTCTACTCTGCTAGTGAGAGGGCATAGATTTATTCCAGGCCTGACTTCACCTCCTTCCTCTTCCAGTGGTCCTGGAAGTGTGAACTTCCAGAACTTTATGCTTCAAAGTGGACTTCTGTTTATATGTAGAGCCAGGGCATGGTGGAGGTGGTGAATATCTACATCTCACTCTGATGCTGGATCTCATTTCACACTGTTATACTTTTATTTTTTACCCGAATGACAACTCAAAAACATACCTGTGACTGCTAGCTCTTCCCCACAGATTTTTCAGATGCACTCTACTGGTGTAACAAGAGCTAGCTATTCCACCCAAATAATAGTCAGCTTTTGAAAACAAAAAAAAAAACCTGAAAGTGGCTCAAGCAGCTCTTCTCTATATCTCTGCTCCCCTCTACCTGTTTGAAAGCAGGAACTGAGTAGAATCCTTATTATTCCATTGAAGTAAGTGAGCAGTACTTACTAGTGTGCTTCCATTAACTGCAGTAGAACTGAGTCCTTGGTGCATACTATAAGCAATAATTATTTCTTTCTGTTCTCCTCAGAATTTAGAGAGGAGGAATGAAAATATAAAAATATGGTATAATGGAAGGGGAAAAAGGAAACTGCCAACTTACACAAGTAAAACAGATCTTTAACTGCCTGAAAATACAGCAAATCTTCTGGATCTACATCAGATCAGTGTCTCACTAATAAGGAGAGGATGCGAGAAGATAAATGTTTACAATTGCATGAGGCTGATAAATTTCTTGATAGTGATGGTGGTTGCTTACAGGCTGCTTGTACTGAACTACTGACTATGGCTGTACCAAGTGTGTCCAAGCAAACCCACAATTACTTTGAATTGCCTTTACTCAGGTAACAGATCCTGGTAACCTATGAATCAGTGCACACAATATGAACTCAGCCATGGTGCTGGGTACATTCATGGACTTCTGGCTTGCTCTGAGCTCTGTAATGACTCAGCTCCATTGTATCCGAGCTGGGTAGTGAGAAGCAAAGCCAGGATTGTCTGTAGGTGTTACAGCTGTGGTTGGTTCTTGTATCAGAGCATCAACTCAAAGGGGAAAATGTGTGTCTGGACATGGGGAGGTGCACAATCAGGATCTCAGTTAAGCTCTCTACAGTGGTACTTGTTTGGTTGCATGGTGGGAAGTACTGTGCACAATGTGAGCCACAGCCTCAGCTCTCAAACTTTTTTAAAAAATGTTCGGTTCGACCACCCCTGGTTAGGAAAATATCAATGCAAGGAAACAAATATGCAGAAGTTATGTAATTTCTTATTTTCTTTATAAATTGCATAATATTGTACACATACTGCCAGTGTAAGAAATTGTGTGAGCAAGTATGTGGGGACTCATATATAATAAGCATTCATAGGCTTAAAAAATGATTCCTCAGATAGTTTAAGACTGAGAAGGTTTAAGACTTCCATTTAAGACTTCCATTTGAAAATAATAAAATTAATCTTTAATAGAAACCAAAGCAAAGACTTTTTAGGTATCTGATCTCTTCAGTGCCATTTCAATTCCTGAACTGGGGCTTTTTGGGTTCCTTTTTATTTATTTTTTTTGTTGTTGTTGAATGTTGCCACTGAAGTTATTTTCAGATCATATGGATTTTTCATTGAAACATCTGTGTTAACTTTTATCATCCTTGCTCTGCTTTGTAATTTTGGAAACAGACATAAAGAATGAGCAACACAGAGCACAGTAATATAGTGGGAAGCATCCTTCATAAGTCAATTGAGGAATTTAATAATCTCTTCAGAAATAAGCTCTGCAGCTATGAGAAAAATGTGTGGGTTAAAGGCCTTCCAATTAAAAAAGGTTTCTCTGTGGATTTATAGGCTGGTGGTTAGCTCTTCCTGTTCGTGTTTCCATGGCAACTGTCAGGTAGATTTTCTGCTACTTGCTAGGAAGTTGGAAATGTTGAGCCTGGTTGAGCCTTTCAATTCACTGAAGCTTAAATTAAATTCTTTGCAAGGAACCAGCATTTAGCCTGGGTCATTTATTCCTATCTAGGAGAGAAATCAATTATACTAATCAAATGTGCAAATTTTTTTTTTATTGGAATTATTTAGGGAACAAAATTGTTTATTATCATTTTACCACAATCTAATTTTAATGCTGGAATAGGGAAGATTTGAAACGAGGCAACTGGCCTCTTTGCTGCTGGCTTATGGCTTTAATTACAGCCCAAGACACACAGAGACAAGTTTCTTTCTGATCTGCTTTTACAGGCTATAATCACTCCTGGTGATATTCATGATACCAGCTTGAATACTGTAGACTCATTAGAGCTGAGACACCTGTACAGTGAGAAACACAGCTTATTTCCTTGTCTTATTGATTTGTGTGAATTAGACTTGAAAAAAGTAAATAATTTGTTTGCTGTTATTCAAACTTTCTGAGTACATTTTTTTTTATTCCACATCAGATTCTCTCTGTTTGCACAATTCTTTGTGCTTCTTAAAATTTTCCATCCCACACTGACTGTGGCTTGACAGCCCCATGCAAGCTTCATTTTTTAATTCTCTAAGATCAGATGTATAGGTGTGCATGGTGTGTACCTACATCTTCAGACTTTCCATAATGTGCTATCTGTACCACCCAATGGTCCTGCAGACTTCATGTCAATAACAGTGTAGACTTGTTGATTTTTCTTCCAACAATAAAAGCCAGCATGGCTTGACCCAGAGAACACAAATTACCCAGACTGAGGCAGGTTGTTCTTCTGATTAATAACTTTGAAAACCTGGGGACTTGCTTCCCTGTTCTACCCCTGGCTTCCAGGGAAAAGGGAGATTCATTTAGGGACAAATCCTAAACTCCATCGAAGTCCTCTCATACTGGAGTTAATGGAGCTGTGAAAATTTATGCTAGCTGAGATTCTGCTCCATTACCCTAGCTTTACTCCAGCTGTACAATGAAATAATACCAGTGTCCTACCTCAGAGAGATGTCATGAGGGTAAATAGTTAGACAGGTGTTATAATCTTATGACAATGAAGAACAGAAAAATATCTGTGACAGACCAAAATCAGCATAACTGATCTGATATTTACTTTTATTCTTTCAGTCCTTCTGCCACAGAGAAAGTGTTAGCTTGACAAAGGAAAAATAATGCCCAGTCCCTATTTCTCCTGTTGCTTTACTTTGCTTGTTTTGCTTGCTTGACTTCTTTCTTTTTTTCTTCAGATTTAAACTTTAAAAAGCTGTTAAGAACTAACCAACAAATATCTGGTTTTTTACCTTCATATTGTCCTAACATATAACACCTGGAATAGGCAAGATTGATCTTCCATTACCACTGTAGAAGGTGGTCATGGGACCATGACCTTGGAAAGATTTAAAGTTATCTCATATTGTGAAAGCAGAAGGTATGATCTCTTTATTGTGTTTTGGGAAATTTTAATATCTTTTGGATTGCAATTCCAAAAAGCTGAAGGCTTAGGGTTGTAACTTGGTTTTCTTCTGCATGTCTCTTTGTGATTATTCAAGCACTGGGTACAGGCACACACAATGAAAGAAACCAAGTGTCTACTTCAGCCTAGCACAGCACATGGCCAAGAAGAACATGGGGAATATCTCCAATGTGCACTATATAGTGTAGCTCACCCAGTAGTGGTCAATTGAAGGACATCTCAAGAT
>VZRI01005335.1:0-46768 GCA_013397515.1 Upupa epops
CAGCACCGTCACAGGAAAGAATTATTGTTTCCACCTGTTCAACCTCAGTCTCCCCTNCCTCATAGGGGAGGTGCTCCACCCCTCTGATTTGGAGAACAGGAAGCTGAGGGGAGACCCCACTGCCCTCTTCAGCTACCTGAAAGTCAGTTGTAGAGAAGTGTGCGTTGGCCTCTTCTCCCATGTGAATCATAACAGGAGCAGAGGGAATGGTCTAAAGTTGCAGCAAGAGAGGTTCAGGTAGAACATTAGGAAGAAATTCTTTCCAGACAGACTGATCAGGCACTGCAACAGGCTGCCCAGGAAGGGGGTTGTCACCATCCATAGAGGTGTTTTAAGAAACGTGCAGACGTGGCACTTCAGGAGCTGTTCTAGTGACAGAGATTGTAGGGGGTTTAGTTTGTGTTTTATCTGATTGAATGCGTTTGGTGCTGGTGTCTGTGTGTGTGGTTGGACCTGGTGATCTGGGAGGTCCTTTCCAACTAGGAATATTCTGTGATTGTATAATCCCACATAATAAATCCCACTGGAGATGGGGAAGACTGCTTTCTCAAGCTTCTTCATGATAACACAAGCTTCATTTACTAACACAAACTCGATTATCTGGAAAATCCTGGTGCCCTTCTGCCTGTGTAGCACAAGTTTCAGACATCTTGTCAGAGAAATAAAATGAAAGAAATGAGGGTCACAGGCCACAGTTAGCAAGCAGCTGCACTTTCAGTCAGCTGGTAGTTCAAAATCTACTTGCCCAAATGAGTAAGTTCCATTCCACAGAGGACTGGAACAATTCCCAGCTGATTCACAAGTACAGAAATGCTAATGTTTGCCAAGTTTTTGCCTCGTCAATATGAAAAGTGCCCTCAAGCCAACACTGCAAAGCGGCCCTACGGATAATCCCCAGCAAAAGGCAGAACTCAGGATGGGAAGACTTGAGCTGTAAAGCACTGCCTGATCTACTTAAGCTGTCCCTCGTTTTTCTCCTTCTTTCTGACAACCTGAGGTCTGAAAAAGGATTAGACCATGGGAAGACCAATCAGAAGAGTTGAGGCTGATTTCTGCCTGTTAGTCCACAAAGCAATTAGAAAACATCAGCGAAGCAGAGTGTCTGTACAGAAAGGCTGTTTGACACAAGAACTGGGCAAACGCACAGAAAAAGGGCTGCGGGGTCACGTCTCCGTGGGTACAAGCGGGCATGGTGGATACGAACGGGTACAGTGGGTACAAACCCGCTCTGCATGGCAACAGCCGGTGTTTTCTCAACCTGCAGCTGACACGGTGCGTTCAAACGACAGGATGGAAGGATGAGCCACGATTTTTCTCTGCCTTGTGATATCTTAACCGCATTAAAAACAACCCACAACCCTTTCCAGACAGCACAATTCAGTGGGCTGAGAGACAAGGAAAAGCCCCAAACACGAGTAACAGCGCCGAGCAGCTGGGGTAGATCCGCACAGCTTCCACACAGCGCTCCTTTAATCTGCCGGGATGGCTCGGCAACGGCTGCCCTCTCCCCCCGCAGAGGAGGAGTAGGGGCTGGTCCTCACCAGCAGCGCTACCGTAACCATTCCCGGAGCGGCGGGGGAGGCTGAAACACAGTCCCAGCAGAGAGCGGGGCTGGAGAGATAAGGGGACGGAGCTCCGGTCGGTCACGGCCCCTCCTGCGGGTCACAGAGCGCGTCAGAGCAGCGGGGGATGGCCGCGGCTCTGCAGCGGGGCCACCTGCCCTCGGCGCCACCCGCCCGCGGTCCCGCGCTCCGGACGCTGCCCACCCTCAGACCTGGGGCCGCGTTCACGCAAGAGCAGCGTTGGGCAGCGAGGAGCCGCGCACCCTCCTCCCGGCGGGGACCCCGCAGCTCATCCCGGGGCCTTCCGCTCCCCAGTCCCTACCTGCTCCTCGCGCTGCTCGGTGCCGCTGCCAGCGAACAAGGNGGGGAGGAGGAGGAGAAGAAGGGGGCGGCGGTGGCGCGGCCCTCCCCGCCCTCCTTCTCCTCCTCCTCCTCCCCCTCCGCCCCAGAGGCCTCTGGCGCTGGCGCTCCCCGGCGGCGGGGTTAGCAGGTCCGGTGACAGTGAGGGAGACCGGGAGAGCGGCGGCTGAAGAGGGCGCTTGGCTCCTCATCGCCAGGCTTTATCCGTGTCAGCACGTCCAGGGCCGGGCTCCAATTCACCGTCAGACTCAGCTCAGCTCAGAGTCACCGGCCGACTTGCAGAAACACAGAACGATATAAAAACTCTGCTAGGGTCACGCAACAGGCGCCTTTCAATGATGAATTCTGACCACATTTATCTGTGACCTGTGATTTCGTGTAACCACCTCTACTACCGATGAACAGGTGTCTCCTCAGCTCTTCTGTCAGACCCGGCTCAACCACGGATCAGCAAATCTCCCCTGTGCTGGCATCAGTTGCCACCGAAAGGGTGAACTGCCATGTCCCCCCCAAAGGGATTTAACCTGTTAAATCAGAATTATATGGATCAGGTTATTAATCTTACTTCTGCCTTTGTCTTTAAAGAGTTGAGGTTGCAATGTGCATCTTCAAATGCCCTTGTGGAGGGCTAAATTCCTAACTCTGCTGCAATTCCAAGGTTGTGGGTGAAAGGCAAATAATGGGAAGTGGGTGCATCCGTCACACGATGAGGTCACACTCAGAGCGCCCTAGGACAACGAACTCTGCAAGCTGAGGAAGGTTAATAACATTTGCAGTAAATATTACCATAAGTAGCGGGGTCTGACTGTGGAAGAAAGAAAAAAATCAACCAGAATTTGCACGTTTGACTCCTCTTTGAGTGAACAAAGTTTCTGAAAGGAACACCAGCAACCCTCCCATGAGAAGGGTCTGGTAATGGTAACCAGTATCACATTTGCAGTGTGGCACATGTGGTTCACTGGATTCTGCCTCGAATAGGGTTGTGAAGGTTTGTGTTAGTGCCTCCTGAGCTGGAGACCCACTGCTCAGTCAAGAAGGCAAAGCCCCTGTAATGGGTGGGGAATGTCCTCTGGCACGAAAGGCTGACAGGAGTGCCAGCTGGAGGAGAAAACAGCACATATCCAAACAGCCTTTGCAGATCCAGCACTACAGAATGTTGTTTTCCCCAACAAAACTCGTCTTGAAGAGTCATATGTACTGCCTATGAGTCCAAGCAGAGCTGAAGCTGGTAGCCACACTTATTTACATGCAGAGAGGTTAATTACAACAAGGACATAAGATAGTTCTGCTCAGCTGCAACTGGTGTCCTTGTTTCTTCTCATAACTAATTTAGGAGCAAAAGAACTATAGATTAGTTTTCCAATTGTTTCTTGTTATCTCCTCGATCTTTAATAAACCTAGGATCCAGAATAACCTAATCGACCTCTGATACAGTGGACCAAGACAGATTCTGACTGCCAAGAGACACTGAGGCTGTCCACCCCTTCCAGGAGTTGGGTTTTCTCTCGCTTGTTTTCTGAATACCAGCATCAGGATCCAGAGCAGCTTTCCACAGCAGGACTATGAGCCTCTAGTCACAAATGCAGCTACAAATGCTGTCACACTAGAGTCCAACAGTGACAGCAGTTGCCCTACTGCTAAAGGATAGAGTGTGGCATTTCATCAAGACCAGAAATACAAACTACATTTCCCATCCTTTTGAAATACAGGCTGGGGGGAGATGACTGTGCATTCCAACATTATGGGCACTGTTAGTGCAGCATCACACAGTCCAGTTTAACACCTTTCTTCCACCTGCACTCAGAAGCCATTTGTACTTTTATGTTTCTAAAAAACTTTTGCAAATGAGATCTACGAGGGAAGGACTAGCAGGTAACACAGATATTACAGGTGTGGGGTTTTCTCATGAGTCTTCTCACAGTTGAAACCATAGTCTTGTCAGCCTGAAGTAGTCAGGCAAGTTGGACTATCCAGTCATTGTAGACTCTTTCCACTGAAATCTTCTACATCAGAGAATCAGAATCAAAATCACTCCATTTGAGTAATTACCTATTCAATTTCTGATTGAAAACCACTGCTCATACACCAGAAAGACAACACAACCTGAACTTTCTCCTTCCCCTCAGGAGAAAAAGTAAGTTAGAAATAAAAAAGCACATTCCTGAGAGGCTTGGTTGCCTTCATGGAGTAGTTTGGGTTTGAAGAAGAACAATTATGCCCATCTGTTTTCTATTTAATAGATAATTTGGGGGGTTTCATGCTAATATTTCATTACAAAAACTATTAATATTAGTAAATGACACCTTGAGAAGCTCTTAATGATGCTATTTTACTCTAGTAGAAACCAGTGGTTCCCACGCAGGCTCTACCACAGAGCTAACAAAATCCATAAGTGAACAGAATTAAATGTCTTTCGTTGCATTAAATGAGTCATAGAACAACTGGAATTAGAAAACGGGTTTTTTTCTGGGGTGGCAAAAAAAGTCTATGATTTGGCATCTAGAGATTTGTAGCAATAAATAATTTCATTCTTGTACTTCAGATAAGGCATTTTAAATCAACAGAGTCTGGCTTTTGTTCTAGCATCTGTCATAGTACCACAGAGAGGACTGACGAGACACCACTGAGGAAACATTTTAAAAGGGGACTTACACATGGTTTACTTTCCCTATTAATTTTCACTATTTACCATAGAGTTTTCTGCTAGAGGGTGTTCTGCAAAGCGTTTGCAGATAAAAGCTGTATGTTATGATACTAATTATATTACTGCAAAGTTTCTACTATTGATGCATCTTTTGGAGCTGAAAGAGGAACAATGTAGAAATAATCCAACTTTGGGGTGGTTGTAAACTCAAACACATAACAACTAAACCTCCGAACAACAGGCATCAGAGGATCTGACGTGCAGAAAGCGTATTTCATCTCTCTAGGGAGCTTTTCACTGATTGCAAGGGAGCAGAGCAGGCAAACATAGTTGATACAGAGCATTTGCTCAAGTATTCTAGTTGAGAGGTAGTGCATTAATGAAGAAACCCTTTTTTGTTGCTCTGAGAAGTTCCTACTCACTTGCATCCTTTGCCTTCCACGGTGTAGATGCAAGTTCCAGTAGAAAACTCAGTAGGGCTGTTTGTTTAGCGAAGGTGCAGAAAAAGCCAGCACAGCTGCATGCAGTGAGATCACCACATTTATCTCACTGGGACTGAATTCTCTTACTCTAGTCACCTCCCTTTCCTGCAATGTTTCCCAGATTTCAACAATCAAGGCAGAGTCTACACCACGTATCAAGGATATGAAATCCTTGGGTTATCCTATAACAAATGAACAGGGAGCATCATGTCCCAGATTCCACGCTAAAATGTATGCTGGTGGGACTGTTCTTCCTCGTGGACTGGATGATCCTATAATCACTGTGATCATAGCGACGACACTAAATATAATCCAGAATTTTGACTGCTTTGATGCTGCTTTGGATTTGGATCGGAAGGCAACAAAGGGAATCAACTAGTGAAAAAGCAGCCTTTGAATTCCAGGCTGGCTCAATATCTGATAAGTACCCCATTTATAATCTCGTTACAAGCCTTAAACTGGAACACAACACCTAATTCTCTGGTAGGTTTACATCAGCTATTGTGAAAGCTGAATCATAGAATCATTAGGGATCGGAAGGTACCTGGAAAGATCATCTAGTCCAACCCCCCCCTGCCACAGCAGGATCACCTAGGCCAAGTCGCACAGGAACAGATCCAAGCAGGTCTTGAATGTCTCCAGGGAAGAAGACTCCACAACCTCCTGGGCAGCCTGTTCAAGTGCTCTGTTACCCTCACTGTGAAGAATTTCCTTCTGATGTTTGTACAGAACCTCCTATATTCCAGCTTGCACCCATTGCCCCTCGTCCTATCATTAGAACACCTTGGGAAAAGCCTGGCTCCATCCTCCTGACACCCACCCCTCACAGATTTGTAGACATTAATGAGGTCAGCCTCCTCTTCTCAAAGCTAAAGAGACCCAGGTCCCTCAGCCTTTCCTCATAAGGGCGCTGTTCTACTTCCTTCATTATCTTTGTTGCTCTAGTATTGGATTATAAATCATCGTCAGAAGCACCCAAAATGCCAGTAATTAATCGGATTCTAGTATGTGGCAAAGCCCAGAAGTAAGACTGGACAGAAACAAACACTGTAAAATACTATAAGAGATTCCAAGATAACTGGGTAGTTCAGCTATTTCACCAGATAATCTAAATGGAAAAGTAATTTTAAAAGAACCTGCTACCAAACATTTTCACTTGCTTTAGTGGGAAAGAATTTGTGCTTTCAGGAAATCTGGATTTAACTTTGCAAAGGTGGCCAGGAAGCTGTGCCCAGCAAGTCCCACATTCCATCCACAGAGCATATTACAAGACATGCAGTCAGACGACTGATGGGACAGCAGGTTGGTGAGCAGTAGATATTTAACACCCCAAGGGTTGTAATTACTTGACAGAACCTTTCCAGAATCTACCATGATTTTGAAATTTGGACAAATAAGAAATAGAGGATTGAATGATTTAATATTGGTAAATAATTGGTAATTAATATTGGTACAATATTAATTGGTATTAATAGTGGTTTGTGAGCAGGAGCTTAAGTTTCTGAAGCTCCTGCTCACAAACACCCTCTTATCAGTATATACATATGTAGATAAGAATAATTGTATTCATTTGTATATGCATCATCTCCTCACACATCTATACATCTCAATACACACACATACCCTCCCCATAGTGTGACAATGTCCAAGAGGGTGGAAGTAGCTCCCTTCCTCACCTCTGTGATCCAAAATAATTTCTAACTGGTCTAAGTCACCATGTATTAGCTGATGCCCCTGCTGGCTGCAAACACACACTCACCAGATAACATTTAAGGCAAAATGGATCAATTGGAAGACATACAACTATTTTTAGCAGGAATCTTGCTCAGTAATTTAGCCACCTTCGTGAATACTAGATGAGCACAGCAACAACTGCATCTCAAACCACAGGCTCTTTTGGAAAGTGAGGGATGGCCTCACTTAAGTTTGAGCTATATCGGTCAGGCTCAAGCTGGTTTTAGTTTTAGTTCTGCTTCTTACCTGCAGCAAGAGCTACTGGCAGCAGCAGACCACACAAGGAGCCTGCAAATACTTCAGAGAACTAGGTAAGCTGGGCTGATGCTCGAGACAGCTCACCTATTGATGTTTTCCATAACCATTATTAGCACTGCTCCCCCACACTCCTTATGTCTCCCTAATTGTTTCCTTCCAAGTTAACAAGCACCTTGGAAAGCAAAACAACACAGCACATTTAATTCAAGGAAGGGGTCAGTCTCAACAAGTGGAGAATGAAGGGAAGAGGGTCAAAAGAGGTTTGAAAAGCAAATGTCAGCGTGGAGTAGTGCCTCCTGTAGCAGCAGTTTCTAGTCACTGTTATATACCTGTACTGGCACTGAAAATGAGACAGCAATCCTAAAGCTACTGGTCACGGCTGTGGAATCCCAGTACAGACGCTGTACACATCGAAGAGAGCAGTGCACTACACATAGAGAGCCAGTTTCTTGCACAGATGAAAAGACAGCTCATCGTTTTCTATTTCATTCCTGTGCTACTCCTAAGTGAAAAGATTTATCTCCTGAAGAAAAGTGAAGGAGCACAAGTGTCCCTCTGGGGGGCAACGCAGTTGGCAGTGGCACACAGCAGCACCTATCACATTGACAGCCTCTGTTGTTACAACCACTGCGAACACTGAGGGTAACCACACATGTGGTATCTTTATTTCACAAGATTAAAGATACAGTACAAAATGAATCTGTACATCTTTCTATGAACAGCGTTTGTTTACACAGTTATATTACATTTCACCAACCTTTATACTGATACAAAAAACATGTACAAAACTCCTACAAGAGCCTTGAAAGAACTGCAGCTGATAAAAACATAGGGTTGCCCCCAATAGTCCCTCTTGGCCACATGCATTTGCAGTAGTTCAAAATCAAACTAAATCTTTTGTGGTTTAATATTCTCTGAAACAAAAATAGAATCATTTCAGTTCTTTGCTGCCAACCTAAGAAGGAAGCGACTCACAAAAGGTGAGCGTGATCCCCTGTGACGGGCCAAACCCAGCATGTAAGAGGTGGAACCTAGCTAACGCTTAGTCTTCAAAGTTCTTTCGCAACCCACGGTTTAATGCTTTCCCCCAGAAAGAGAAGCCTTTGCTTTTTGCTTGCTTGGGATTTTTGTTTTATAAGAGCAGCTGACATATGGAAGAGAACTAAAAAGTGAGTAAACTGTCTCAGAAGTTTTGTAGCAAAGGTCTTATTTTCTATTACACCATCCCATGACAGACAAGATAAAGCAAGAAAAATTCTTTGAGACAGTTCTGGGACAACTTTCACTAGAGGGATGAGCTAGAGTCAACAGCTGAGCCTTTCCTTCAACCAGCAAGAACAGCCAGTGCATTTGATTAATAATCTGAGATGCAAAACAGTAGTTCCCCTCATATCTCTACACATTTTTCCTACAAACAGAACTTCCAACAACAGTTACTGCTCTCTGCACGGGGAGAGAAGAGCATGTGTCTGGGCAGGTCAAACAGGCAGGCTCCAGATTACATTACTAAAAAGAGTAGAGTTTCTCCATTCAAAGCAGGCTGCACACCCAAGGAAGGCTGCTTATATATCACACTTCCCATCTGAAACACTCCTGCCTGTGAACCACGTAGGACAATGCACGCGCTGCCGAAAGGGAATAGTGTTTCACTGCAGTCAAATGAGCAACATAACTCCTTCAGGAAAAAAAGCTGCTTGATAAACTGGGCATGCGAGAAACATATTGCTCATGAGCGTTAAACAGACATCGCTCACAAAGGCGGCTTCAGAACAGAGGAGCAAGGGATTGTCGCAAAAACTGAAGTCATGTTGTAGACAACTGATAGAGAAAACTTACTCGTTCCTTTAATCCCTGAGTTAACTTGTTAGTACTTGTTGTAAGTACCTTTTCACTACTGCCACTGCAGTAAACTGAACGAGCTAGCAGCAGTAGTTTGGTGGAAGGAAAAAAAGCAGAAGAGACCCTTTCTTTCTGCTCTTCCAACAAGCAGTTATTTGAAGTGAACTTCCCTACACTGAAATAACTTTCAGATCTTTCACTGTTTCCTTCTGCTGCTTTCTTGCATGTAAAAAATGCATTGGGTTCAGTGAGAGTCAGCTTTGAGATGGTCACAGAGCAGCAACGGTGAGAGTCTCATGCAAACAGGATAGAGCTTTTAGAATTTAGTTCTAGTAGCTCAAAGGCCTCAAACACATTAATAGTGCGGTAACAACATTGTTAAATGCCCTAGGAGACCAATACTGATGGTATTGAACTGAAAAACACTTTCCACATCATCTTTAATTTATTCATGCCAAGCTAAAGAGCTATTTAATTGACAGAAGCAAAAATACTTCAGAGGGAGTGTTCAGAAGTCACAGGTATCTTAGAAATACAGCTGGGAAGTGCTGTACATTTTAGACTCTACAGTGAGGTTGAATACTGTTCCATCTGCTAATGATGATTAAGGCTGAAGGACATATTCCTCTACCACACGCTGCAACGCTCTTAAACAAAACAAAAAGGTTTGCCTTCACATAATCAGCATTAAGTATTGTGAAGTTCTACCTACATTTTAATACTAGTCATCCATGACATCTCAGTTTACAAATGAGTGCACTGCTTGTCTTCCTTCCCAAACTACAGATTATTGTGCAAACAGTATCCTTACAGAGATACTATACAGGAAACCATACCACAGAATGTCATTTCTAAATCAAGTGTATTGATATGTCATTGCCAATCCACTGGAAAATTAAAAGATTTGATTGAAAGGAAGCCCTTAACCCTTTAAACACGACAGCATTTTTTTCAGAAAGCAGCTAAAGCCCCTTTGTTTGCATTCATCTTTAAGAGTGTATTCAGAGGGATTAATGCTAGGAGAGAAACAAATACTTCACTGCCATTGGTGCATAAGGAACAGAAACATCTGCATTTCTTGCCTTTATACTACTTCCCACCTCCAGTGCCTGAAATTACTAGCTCAATGAAAATCACTACTAAGAGATGACTCCTCTTGCAATTTACAGATTGTATTCTTTACACTCATTCAAAGACCTTTGCACTGACCTGGTGGAATCAAGAGGCCATAAACATAAATATTCTTTCTCTTTGGATTTTCTTGTTACAAGGGGTCCTGGAGATGGCATAACCAGAGACGTTATCCTGACTCTCTCGTGTATGTCAGGTACAAGAGAGGTTGGTGAGCACTGCTGTAATCTAACACACAATTAGTACAACCCAGCTGAGCTTGTAAGCAGCATAAGGCCATGCCCTTCTGCAGAGAGGATGCATCTTCGCAACCCTTTGTGGTAGATGCACGACTACCACCCTTCCATCTTGCAGTGCAGACCATTTACAGGACTGCTGACACTGAAATACAGAACCTCTAAAGACAAACACACACAAAAGGAAGGTAACTCACTGAGACATCTGTGTCTGTCCTTTCTTCGGTGTCCACAGTAACACTGGTGTTTTCTGCAATCTAAACTCAGTCTCCTTGGAAGAGTAAGATTAAATCATTTCAGAACACTGCCCGTGTGTTTTTACATCATGAAGTATCACAAACCACACAAGCTTCCAAAACTTTTAGAAGGAGGCAAAATCTGTGCACCAAGGTTTGTTGTTGTTTTTTTTTCCAACTGATGGACTTTGCAGATCCAGTCTGTCCCAGTCTGCCTCCTGGGCTACATAACTGCTGTGAACTGCCTAGTCTGAAGGGAATGGAAGAAAACACTCAAAACAAAGAAGCACAAATGGAGAGTGGCAGGCTCACTGGCTTGGTTTGACAGAATTTATAAATAATCCATATTAAGCTATCCAAGACAGCATAAAAGACCGAAGTATAAGAAAGATTCATGAGACAGGGACAGGAGAAATAATGGGGTGCAGATCAGAATACAAGTTCATACGTTTCTAGTCTTTTTAGAGTTTGAGTAAAGTTCTGCTTCTTGGACTTCAATCTGCCACAGAATAATTATTGTTATTACTTTTCTACAGGGCAACTGCTATATCAAGCAGCCAAACCCTTCCAATGCTAGCCTTCTGCTCTCGCTAAGAAATGAAAAGGATTCTGAATAAAGATGAACTAGATACAGCAGGCAATATTTTTGTAGTAGCACTCTTGTGTTTCCATGACAAAAGCCATAGTGTTATTCCATTGGCACTGAAATAACATTCCAATCAGTTTCAACAATTTGCTTATCCCTGAAAGAAGGCATCATTCTAAGCAGCTCACAAACATTTTGGTTTCTTAAACCTCTGTGCCTCTTTTGGGGGAGGGACCATCGATCAAAAGTCCTAAATCATAATGAAAATTGTTCCTTTAGGAAAAAAATCCAGTTTTCACTGAGGCTCTTGCTGCTATTGCGGTGGTTGATGCTCTGGTGGTGGTTCTTGTGGAGGCACAGCTGGCCGCAGTCCTGCCGGTCTGGGAATGGCCTGATGTTGCCTCTGTCTGTAAGCTATAATTGTTCCCAGAAGCAAGGCGATGATGGTCATAAGGTAAAGGTCCCACTCAGGCCCCAGCAGCTGGTCCATATCAATATGTGAAAATATTTCCCTTATCTGAAAAAACAAGAAGTCCACATCATCATATCGAAGCGAGAGAAGAGGAAGTCAATTCTTGTTTACATTTAACTTAAACATTTTCCACATACAAGTATCAGTCTCTAAACTTCATTAGCTTTTCACCTCTCTGAAAACACAGCAGCACACCAGTGATAGGCTTAGTTTCCAGTCACTAAATGCCAATGAGACACAGCAACAGATCATTAGGGGTTGGAAGGGACCTCCAGAGGTCACTGAGTCCAACCCACCTGCTCAATCAGGACCACAGAACCCAGGGCAGGTCATACACGAATGCATCCAGACAGGATGTGAGTCTCCTGAGAAGGAGACTCCACAACCTCCCTGGGCAGCCTGTGTCAGTGCTCTGTGACCCTTACAGTAAAGTTGTTTCTCCTCATGTTGAGGTGGAACTTCTTGTGCTCCAACTTACACCCATTGTCCTGTGTCCTACCACAGAGCACGAGTGAAGAGATTGTTTCTTTCTTCTTGACACCCAGCCCTCACAGATTTATAGACAGTGATTAAATCCTCAAAGAGCCACAGTGTATAGGATGAGCTACTCTATTTTCTGTTCTAACGATGAAAATTCTTGACAGGTAGCTTTCATACAGAGAGCGTTCAAGGATACATTTTAAATCAGAATGAGGTATATAACTGAAGTGGTGATGTTAAAGAAAGGGAAGCAAGTACCATGTAGGCAAAGGCAGTGAACTCATCAGTCAGCTAAAGTGGAATCTATCAGCAGACCACCACAAACAGCAGCACATTCAGCCCCAGGGTGCTTGTGTGATGCAACACTGACATTTATGCAGATGGGGTCCAGTGAAGTTCCAATGACTTAATGTTAGCTTTGACCGCACTGTCTTTGATCAGACTTTAGGCATTAGCCTACACACAGCATCACAGAAACATGTAGGTTGAACCTATAAGATCACCAAGTCCAGCCTTTAACCCTACTCTTTATCACCCCTACAAAAAAAATCTCTAAGCACCATATCTACACAACTTTTAAACACTTCCAGGGATGGAGACTCAACCCCCTCCCTGGGCAGCCTGTTCCAGTGCTTTACAACCCTCTCAGAGAACAGATTTTTCCTAATGTCCTGCCTAACCCTCCCTTGATGCAGCTTTAGGCCATTCCCTCTAGTCCTATCATTGCTTACTTGAGGCCAGCGCCTACCTCTCTATAATACCCTTTCAGATAGATGTAGAGAGTAATAAGGTCTCCCCTCAGTCTCCTCTTCTTCAGACTGAAGAGCCCCAGCTCCCTCAACTGCTCTTCAAAAGGCTGGTTCTCAGGCCTTTCACTAGCCTCACTGCTCTCCTCTGCACCTGCTCCAGCACCTCAACATCCCTCTTGTACTGAGATGCCCAGAACTGAACCCTGTACTCAAGGCTGAGGTCTCAGCAATGCCAAGCAAGTACAGGGGCGATCACTTCCCTAGACCTGCATACAACACTATTTCTAATATAGGCCAGGATGTTGTTGGCCTTCTTGGCAACCTGGGCACACTGCCAGCTCCTTTTCAGCTGCCTGTTGATTAGTACCCCAAGGTCCCTCTCTGCCTGGCAGCTCTCCAGCCACTCTTTCCCCAGCCTGTAGGGTGTTTCTGTAGCCCAAATGCAGGACTCAGACCTTGCCCTTGCTGAAGCTCATACAGCCCATCGATTGAGTTTATGCCTCACTGCGGTATCAGATGGTGCTACAGAGTCACTGCTGATTTCAGTGCAGCAGCAGAGTGAAAATTTGGAACAGCACTAGTGCATCTGTGGCTGCGACAACTGTATTTGCCCAGCTGATTTAGAGCTTTTGGAATGCTCTGTCCCCAAAGTCCCACTCTCAAAACTATTAAATGTTGCCCAAATTAGCTGGACTCTGTCTGCTTTGAGCGGTAATAATAAATCAAACAATACGGAAGTTAAGTGATCCAGAACACACTGAGTCATCAGAATATTCAGAAATATTCCAGACACGCATGAAAAGGCTTCTTGTGGTGCCACGGCCCAGCAGAAATTCTGCACAACAGCTGAACTACCCCATACAGATAGAATTTATTCCCCTCCTAGGAATCAAAAGAACTTCAGCGGGATTGTTACAGCTGAGTATCAAACAGAAGGAGATGCTCTTTATTCCTGCACTGCCATTGTGGCTGTAACCACCTGCCTGACGTAACAGCAGATGGTCATTGACAGGATGGGCAAACAGGATAGGGAAATTCTCTTCAAGGGCAGGACAGCACAGAAAAGCACTGGCTGCGCACACCTGAGCTTCACACACTGACATAAGTGAGAAATAAGCAATCACAGCTTCAGTAACCGACACAAAATGCATGCATCCTAAGCTTCCAGAAGGCTCAAGCAGGACTTGGACTACAGTAACATTACAACTCACGCTTCTTTTAAAAGCAGAAAACACATATGTTGGTTTTCCCTTTAATTCTGCATTGCTTACATTGATTTCTTGAACATACTGCAAGGAATAAATCACTCCAAGCTTGCAAAGTGCCAGGAAGACTGGAACCTGAGCATCTGGACTTGCTTCAGCTGCCATGTCGTAGAATCGCTTGGCAAGATGAATATCCTGAAGGTAAGAAAACACAAAGGTCAGTTTTGAGGAACTTAAAAAATTAACCATGAAATGGCAAAAGCACAGACAGAAGCAGTCAACCACTTCAGGAAAGGCTGAAATCGGCCTTCTCTGGTGGCTGAAACAAGAGAGCAACTGAGCAAAAAAAACAAAACCAAACCTTTCTCCCTCTCTCCAACTCCCTGAAGGGAGGTTGTGGTCAGGTGGGGGGGTCAGGCTCTTCTGCCAGGCAACAGTGCCGGGATGAGAGGGCAGGGCCTGAAGTTGCAGCAGGGGAGGGTTAGGCTGAATGTTAGGAAGCCCTTCCTCCCACAAAGGGTGATCAGACCCTGGAATGGACTGTCCAGGGCAGTGGTGGAGTCCCCATCCCTGGAGGTGTTGAAGGACAGCCTGGCTGTGGCCCTTAGTGCCCTTGTCTGGTCGATGTGGGGATGTTAGGTCATGGGCCTCGGATGAGCTCAAAGGGCTTTTCCAGACTCAACAGCTCTATAATTCTATATCTGAACAGTTTAATTCTATATCTGAAACGTTTAACTTTCATTGTTTGTTTGGGTTTCTGTTTTCAGCTGCACATCAAACACACACTGTGCAACATGTGCCAAGGACACCTTGACTCAAAGCACCAGTGTTCACTTAGCAACATGAAAGCCAATCCTGTGTTAAGACCAGCCCCTGCAGGTCTTCCAAGACTTTATGCCACACAGTCATTTCATAATTATATCTTGATTGTGAAATACTAGACAGGTTTTATGCTCACTGACAGAACATAGCTCAGCTCCATAACACACACAGGGGAAAAAAAAGCACAGGAAATCAATGTCTTGTGAAATGGTATGCACTGTCCCACATTTTAATACCTTAATTCAACAGGATCAACTCTGAATACTCTTTTAGGCTGGAAAGTCTATCTTTTGTAGATCTGTGTACAAGGGTTTTGCTACTTCCTTTGCACCGAGCTAGCACTAGTGTGGAAGCAGATTACATATCGTGGCTTATTTTCTTTTCCAATTAACTAGCACTTAGTTCTGCTTAGTTCTCTCATTTGACAGACAAGCAAGGAGTGGAGGAGTCTGAGCTTTAACAACACAGAAGTGGTACTGAAATTCCACACCAAATCTTCAGAGAAGATGATGGGAAAATAAAATAGAGAAAACAAATTCTTACTTTGAGCTGTATGTGCAAGCATTTCTGACATGTGGGTTCAAGAGTTGGACCACTACATCTATGGGAGGTGCGTAACTGTAAAGACGTGAGGTTTCTGCAGGGGTTTATTATTACTGACCGGGTGTGGGACTGAATGCCATTTGAATTCCAACAATCTCTTTGGTTGGAAACCTTTAAGATCATGAAGTCCAGCTGTTGAGCCAGCACTGCCAGTTCACCATGAAACCATGTCCCCAAGCACTACAGCTACATCTCCTTTAAACATCTCCAGGGATGGTGACTCCACTGCACTACACAGAAATACGGCATTGGCTCCTATACTGAATAAATAGCTTTTCTTAGGTAAGAGAGAATAAGGCAAAAAAGTGTTTGGGGGAAAAAGCCCACACCACTAACAATACTGTATTTATTCAGCATTATCCACTGCTCATTAACAGCAACCTGAAGTTGTGCAGAACTGGATTGTTCTCTCCTTAACTCCAGAGTGCCTGTGGTCTTAATGATGGGGACATAGTTGGCCAGGGATTAAAAATATCCACCCCCTTCTGGAAGAGACTAAATCCCCACTTAGTTAAATTCTATAGGGGAGAGGGGGAGGGAGGGGAAAAGAGGAGGTCCTATATTATCTGTCCCCTTTTTCCTTGCAGTTTAACTCATCCTTCCACACTGGATCTGTGTGAGAGGAAGGTACTATTAGATCTCCATAAAGCAAGGCTGCAGATGCTTATCAGGAGCTCCTGAGGACCCATTTCAGCTATCCGTGCTTATCCCTGCTTGAGGTTGGAGAATACTCTATGCAAATTACAGCGTTAGGGCTCCTGTTTCTCAAACTCTGCTGCATTAGAACATTTTGGAAGTTTCTATTACTTGCATTTCATTGGAATGTTTTCCAGGTGGAAGCAAAAGAAATCTCCCAACCTCAGCAGAGCTGCTTTGAGCTACAGGCTCGTTTTTAGAAGTTAAATGGATTTGAGAACTCTGTAACAAAGATCAGTCCTAAAATAAAACATGAAGATGAGCTTTAGGAACAATGCTGTTTGTGTACTGATTATGGACTTAATGTAGTATCAGTAAATGCACTTCAGTGAAGCAGACTCTCAGACCACAGCTTACTCACCTGTTTGATGCCCAACCCCTTCTCGTGCATGTAGCCCAAATTAAACATTGCTTGGGCACTGTGCTGTTGCTCTGATGCTAGTCGATAGTGAATAAACGCAGTTTCGTAGTCGACATCAGTCCCAAACCCATAAAAATGGTAATCTCCAAGTTTAATTCTTGCAACAGTATATCCTATAAATCAAGAAAAAGGAAATGTAATAGCTAGCAAAGAAAGCATTTCAGTTTAACATGAAGATGCAGCAAGAGCTTTAGTGTTACTTTTCAGTTGGCACAAATAGTTTGCTGTTTTCCCCACCTCTCCCATCAAATGCTTTTCTTTTTGTTCCTGCGTTTGGTTTGTTGGGTCTTTTTCCTTTTGCTTTTAAATGTGGCTTAGCTAATCAAAACACAATCAGCTTCTGTTTTTAGTGAAGTCCTTCTTCCAGCAAACCTACCAACATTTTCATTGCTATTTAGTGATAGCGGCTGAAAAGCAGTGCTGTGGTTTGCATGGTCACTTTTGCTATTGAAGTCTTGAGTTTTCTTTTAAAAAAGAGATGCACTGAAAACTTAAAATCCAGTCTCTCATCATAACTTGGTAACTGAACCCTTAACCATTCCATCCTCTCCATGTCTAACTTTTTACTAAAATGTACTAGAAGCCAAGCAGGTCTGAAATTTTTGGAGCAAGCTATGAGGTTCCATTTGCATGACAAAGTTGCTCTTAAGTAAAAAGCTACTAGGGAGATATTAACACAGAAGCACCCACAAGACCTCAGGAGGTCTTGAATTATTAAGTTCAGTTTTGCTGACTTTAGGATATCATCACAAGCATGACAGTAGAAACTTGGGTTGGTTGCTCTGCTTGCTTTGAATCTGAAACTGCATTCCTTATAAACAATGACAGCTACAAAAATCCTTGCCCTGAGTTTGGAAGACCAGGTACTGAAAGGTAATCTGTATCTCTTTTTCCAAGGGGAATTATTTTCAGACATTTCAAATGTCCCTACTATTGTTTGGAACTGCTGTAGAATTCCACAGGAACCAGCAAAAGAAATACATGGTACATCTGTGTTTGAGTCCTTTTAATCTTCAGGATCTCAGAACGGCCCTCAACCACAGGCATACAGCAACAGCATCACAGCAAACAGTGGAGCAAAGAACAGCAACTACCCTAATGTGGAATGGAGTTAAAGACAGTGCAGAAAGAGGTGCGCTTTTCCTCACAGGTTCATAAAAATCCCCAGGACATTGTACTGTAATGGTTCTGCTAAGATTAACTGGAATAGTGAGGTACAGACATACCTTGAGAAGCTGCTCTATTCCAGTGCAGCAAAGCTCGAGGATAGGTTTCATTTTCTCCTACTATGCTAGCTTCTTCTAAAGAAGAAAGTGATTCAGTTAAACAGCAGCACAGTGTATGCACACAAGACCACAGAAACAATCCCATGCTTATATTCACTCTGCTGAAATGCATTCCAAAGTTGAAGTAATCTGTGCTATAGCACAAACAAGATTCAACCTATCTGAAATTTATTAAACCTCCTTTCATTTATATCACCTTTTCACATAAAAGCTACAAACAAGCTGCATCATTTCACCCTGAAACGTTGCTCAGCAAGTGCTTCTCTCATTCCTGCTCCAAGAGATTGTGAAGCATACCTGAAGAATGGCAGAAGATGCAAGTCTTATGAGCACACAACTTGGGCTCTGACACAGATGCACTCAAATACAAGGCTTGAAGTCTAAGCTATTTCAGTTTGGCTGTCTAAAAACCAAGACTAGTCAAGTAGAACAAAGGCTTAAACTCCTTAGCCAGACAGAGATTACACAGTTTACACAGTAGTGCCTCAAATACTTCAGAACACAAGTCATTTTATGTCATAAAGTGAGGTATTGCTGAGGTATCAGACAGTGCCAAGGATTTAGCACCCTTTTCACTTAGGCTAAGTACTGTATCTCACAGCTGACATTCAGCTTTTACCTATGAAATGTGTAATGCAACTTCAATGTTTCAGGGGAGACGCAGACATATCTGAGTAAGCAGAATTTTAACTCAGGGAAAGATGCTCTGTCTTTGCAAGAAAGCACTCCCAGCCAAGACAGTCATCGCTGTAGTTTATCTAACAAGTCACTACAGCACCTTTGAAACCTATTAAATGAAAACCGAGCTGTTAGATTAGCTTGCTTATCAGCCATGAATAACTGATATTATGATAACTAAGCTCTAAAACTAGTAATGAGAGTCTTAGATTTCTGGGTTCAGGTTCCATCAGGTTTAAAACACTGGGTTTTGTAGTTTTTCTAGAAAGATTTGTCACTTCTAGCTCCACTGCACCAGTGTTCTGTGGCCTCAAACTAAGAAATCAAAGTTATGGCCACCTAGCTGCAACAAGACCTGAGACAAGTATTTCCAAATAGAAGTGAAAATTCAAGCTGACTGCTTTCCAGTGCAAAGAGCAGGAAAGAAGACAGGGGTCTTGCTGAAGTTCTAACAGAAGAACTATTTCAATGCATCTTTGAGCACTAGTGTTCAACCAGTACTAGGGGTACTACAGGTGAACTCCAAAAAACACCTAGAGTACAAATTCAGGTCCTTACTCTGGTCAAGTATGAAAGCAGCATTGCTTTGTGCAACTTCATAGCCTTGTTCTGCCAGAAGAAGATACTGAACCACGGCAGAATTGAAATCACCATCTTTATAGCTGTTGTAGGCTGTCATCAGTCTTTCAGACCAACGCCCCCGTTCACACACGTTCTTAAATAACTGCAGGCGAAAGACAAAAAGGTGGGGGAGAGGGCTGTTTGTCAGGAACTTCAAACATTTGAGTTTTTCCCAAGGTAAAACTTGAACATATAAATGCTTAAAACATTTACATTTCACAGAACAAGCCTGATAGACATACAAACTGCTTAAGACAGGTTTAAAATAACCAGCACAGCTGACTGAGCAAACACATTACTCTCAGAATTATTCTTAAGATCAGCTTTTTTGATAACTTAAACCCAGTACTTATAGAATATAGATGTTTTGTTTGCATTACATTCACCTTATTTTCTCAGACGTTCATCAAGCAAATAAGAATTTGCCACAATAGAATAAAAAAGGAAATACTTATCTGGGATATGAAGGGGTTTGGTAACACCCAGCATTTTTCTTTCGACAGCTTTGGCTCTGCAGTCACCAGTATATTTTTGCTAAGACAAATTTCCTACCAAAGCTCATGTGAGCATATCCAGCCTTTTGAAAGTCATTCCATCTTTATAAACGAATGATCTTACCTCAACAGCAGTATGACAGGACCGCATGACCCCAGTGCCAGTGGCATGCATCTGAGCCAGATTATAAAAAGCCAGAATGTGGCCACCCTGGGAGGCCAAGTTAAAGTATTTGAAAGCTTGTTTATAGTCTCTCTTGACTCCGATGCCATCTAGAAGAAAGAGTAAGCCATTACTATTCCTCCCTCATGAAAAGCAGGTGTATAAAATACAGTATGCACTTACTTATTAAAATTATGATAGAAAAATGTTGTGAAAAGGTTAGGAACTAACAGAAAATGTAAACGTAACACAGCAAGAGAACTACACAGTGTCTGTACACACTTCTAATGCCACTGAGTGATGGTTACTGAAAGGTAGGTAATGTTTCAACTGAAATACAGTTCTTGGATGTCACTTACTGTAATACATGGAGCCAAGCTGAAGTTGTCCATCAACCCATCCCTGTTCTGCAGCCTTCTGGAAATACTTCAGTGCTAGCTCATAGTTCTGTAGGAAAAATTGGTCATTACAGCCTTGCCATGCAGTTTAAGTAGAGTCAGAGTCACAGAACAGTTATGGCTGGAAGAGACCTTCAAGATCATCCAGTCCAACCTTTTCCTAGCCCTATCAGTACCACTAAATCCAGTCCCTCAATGCAACAGCTACCCTTCTCCTCAATGCCTCCACAGTCAGGCACTCAACCCTCTGCCCAGGCAGGCTGTTCCAGTGCCTGAGTGTGGCCTCATCAGAGCTGAGTAGAGAGGAAAGAAAAACACATCTGTGTGGTGCACTTGTGTTGAGTGTAAGGATGTATCTACGCTACGGAAACATGACAGTCAGATGCTCTAGTGCTGGAATATTCACCTGGATAACAAAACCTAGAAACAAAATATTCAACAGCCTATAATGACATTAGCATGTCTGAAGCATACAGCTACCTCAAAGGTGGCCCCCCCCAGACAGCACTGCTATGAACAGTTATGCTTAACAGATGTCCTGTTCTGCTTCCTGAACAATTATTTAACTAATTTCCTCAACTTTGGGCTGATTTAATTTCTGAGTATCTGTTTCCCTTCCTAAATATACACCATTTGACTAGGAATCTCGTTGTGGGAAAAGCAATAAGGTAGATGAAGTAAAAATTTCCAAATGACCCTCCATTCCTATTGTTTTAAATAACAATTTGAGCCAAGTTCAAAACCCCTGCTAAATATTCACACTGCTGTGCATTTCTAATATCTTCAGCTACATTTGCAAACTGCTTGATGGGAACTCAGTATCTTTCACTGCTAACCCATCATGATTCCTTGTCTTTCTTGTATTACAGATTCTAGAATGGAATTTTCAATGTGACAGAAATCTTCACAATTCAGTCTTTTACGTGACTGCCCTCCAGAGAACAAGTGTGTTTGCAACGAGCAGTTAACACAATCCCCCACACTTAGAAAGATGCCAGCTAAATCTCACCACTGGAACGCCTCTTCCGTAAAGGTAAGCCATTCCTAAGCCACTCTGCCCAACTGGATTGCCCTGAAAACACAAGAAAACACTTCAGCGAAGGCAAGCAAAATTTGCTGCTCTTGAACATTACTAAACTAACTAGTGCTTCAGCTAGATTTGCTTTGTAATGTTGCTCCTAGTAATTATTTGTTTAGGGAGAAAACAGCACCTTGGGTAACTGTGACTCAATAACTACACTGGGGATTAACAGGAAAAAAAGCTTAAACATTCACTGTTAACGTGTACTACGCACTTCCAAAAGGTCATGTGAGGTGTACAACCAATACCCACAGAAAGGTGAAGCATTAACAGTTTCAGCATCTTTAGTTTTTCCAAGCACAAGATGTTGTGGATACTACAGAATCTCCTAAATCACAACAGGAACTCTGAGAATCTGCCTTCACTTAAGGACAGGTTGGTGTCTGTCCTGTGGGGCTGCATTACTGATCACTACCCCCACACAACCATGGGTTAGGGTATTCCTTCAGTGCCAGGAAATGGGGCATATCAGTGAACATTAGTAAGAAAGCACAGAGATCCTCACTCTAGGACAGGCTAACTGGGGAATGCAAGAACCCTAAAGACTGTTCTCTCTCAACAGGGCTTTTAAAACTTCATCTACAGTGTTTCACATGCCAAACATCTTTTCTGGAAGACTAATCATGCTTTAACCATACAAATGCTACCATAAAGGAATTGATCCAAGACAGACACAAGGGATTTACAGCTAAAAAGCAAAAAGAGACTATCAGGCTATTTATGTGGACCATATTTCATAGTGATGCCTAAGAATTAAACTCCTTGTGCTGAACACAGCTGCATGAAACATTATCACCAGAACTGAGGCAGTTTCTGACATCATTATGTGAACAAGGTTTAAACTATGAGACAGAAGCTGGGAATAGGTGTGTGCGCGCATGGCAGTGCACCCAAAGCAGCATTCATAGCATTTCACTGACTCGTTGGTGTACATGCTATGTGCCTAGCTCACAGAAAATCATACCATATCAGCAGCTTTCTTGAAATAATGAAGAGCTGTTTCATTGCTCTGAGGTACCACATCACTTCCTTCGGAGTACATCTGGTGGAGAAAAGCTTTATTGAGGAACAGCTGAAGAAGTCAGCTCAGAACAGAGATAAAACATCTTCATTTTAAATACAAGAGGAAGCCTATTGTACTACTAGATTATTCTGACAACTGCATTACTGAATAATCATTCAAGAACCTGTCCAGAAGCAGAACACACTATACAATTCAGGGGGTTTACACTTTCTAATAGTGAATGAACTTTTCATCAAATTAAAGTGTTTATGAAAACTTCTCATCAGGCAAAATTTATTTCCACTGAGATCAGTGGAAATAAAACTATACTGGAGGTTAAAATATTTGAAAACAAGGCAAAAATTGGTTCCTAAACCCTGCTCGTGTCGGCATTCACCACATACAAACCACTCAAGGGGGAGCCTGCCATTTCTCCCATCAGGTGCTTCAAACAGCACGTGGTGCTATTCTTTCATCCAGTGCAGATGACATTTTGTATTCTCTACTGCAGCCACAACCTGAAAAGGCTGAGCTAGAGTTTCTGCTTACTGCAGTCTAACCTTAGAGGGTACTCCAATATAGTAATCAATAGAGTACTAAGGATTAGCTCTGCACAGAGTGAAGGCAGCCTGCAACCAAGATCTCAGGCAAGCGACCTAGAAACCTTTCTAAGCAGAGACACATTAACATCCCCATTGGCTGCTTGTCAGCCACATTTTAGACTGAAAAAAGGACTTAAATCTGAGAAAACTAACAAAAAAGCCCACCCTGCAGGCAGAGTCAGGCTTTGGCTGAACAGATCAGCCCTGTTCAACACCTCTGACTCAGCTGTCTGAACACAGTAAGAACACAGATGTCTTCCCCTTTTTTTCCTGAACTTCCTATTTCCCACTAAGCAAAACATTGAGAAGCCTAACTTTTCTCCACACTCTACAGAGGAGCAGAGGTCTACTCTTGACTTTTGAGCTCTACCACAGAAAAAGGACATTTAGATACTTAACTATTTAACTTCAAAAAATTAATAATCCTTTTTGTAAACAGTGCTTAAATGGAAGTTGCTAAAATGAAGGGGGAAAGCAGTGAAGTTAGATTAGTCAGAAGAGATGATGGCCAATCTTGCAGGACAATCCCAAACAGCAGCAAGCCAGAGATATATGGATTCCAACACTGAAGTTTTGCTCTGCTTGATCCCAGAAAGAAGAAATGTGTTATTCTTCATTGAGAGGCAGTCAATTTTCCCTTACTTCTGAGAGTGTTCATGCCTTACCTTTCCTAGAAAGGCCATGGCATGTGAATTGCCAGCATTGGCTGCTTGATTGAAGTACTCAAACGCTCGCTGTAGGGAAGGAACATACTTTGGTCACCACGACTACGATCTGAGTACATTTGTTTGCAAATGGAGCCACTGTTTGCCAAGTTATCAGGCTCTCCTGAAGATAGAAGAGTTGTCAATCCCACATAATTCAACAGGGTTGCCCAGCTACAATGGGAATACAGAGAGCAAGCCCTCTCAGTTTACTCCAAAAACCAGAGACACAAAACCTCAAAACAAAGAAACTCTGACTGCTCCTATGCACAAGCTAACAAGCCTTACTTCCTCAGTGACCCCTTAACCTTCTCAGGAAGGAAGACTGGAAAGGGAACTGGAATCGTTCCCATTCCAGTTTTCAGTTTTACACAGAGCTTGGTTATGCTTATTCTGACCACTTGATATAATCTCTGAACCCTTCCAGGGCAGACATTTTATGTGTGATCGACCATTAAATGATTTCTGGTTGGCAGTCAAGTGTCAGGGGACTGAACACCCTCAGCTAGCCACTATTTTCAGTCACAGAAACACAGAACAGTTTTGGCTGGAAGAGACCTTCAAAATCATCCAGTCCAACCTAGCCCTATCAGCACTACTAAACCCAGTCCCTCAGTGCAACGGCTACCTTTCTCTGCAACGCCTCCAGAGATGGGGACTCAACTCCCTCCCTGGGCAGGCTGTTTCAATGCTTGACAACCCTTTCAGGAAAGAAATTGCTCCTGACATCCAACCTGACCCCAGCTTAAGGCCATTTCCCCTTATCCTATCACTGACCACCAGGGAGAACAGAGCAATCCTGCATCTCTACAATCTCCTTTCAAGCAGTTATAGAGAGCAAGAGGGTCTCCCCCCCTCAATCTCCTCTTCTTCAGGCTAAACAGCCCCAGACCCCTCAGCCACTCCCCATATAATACAGGTTCCAAACCCTTTACTGGCTTGGTAGCTGCCTCTGTCCTCTTTCCAGCCCCTCAACATCCCTCTTGTAGTGAGGGGTCCAACTCTGGACACAGGAATTGAGGTGTGGCCTCACCAGAGCTGGGTAGAGGGCAGTGATCACCTCCCTGCTCCTGTTGGCTACACTATTCCTGATGCAGGCCAGGATGCCATTGCCCTTCTCGGCCATCTGGGCTCATGTGCAACCAGCCCTCTATCAACACTCTCAGATCCCTCTCTGCTGGACAGCTCTCCAGCCACTCCTTCCCTAGCTATTTCAACTCCTTTAAGCAGTAGCTAGGTTGGCTTACATCAGCACAAATTCTATTCTCTATACAACTTCATATCCCCAGTTAGCAGACCATTGTTCTGCTTCGTCCACAGAAACTAAATTCCCACAGCCAACACATGCACAATGCATTAAGACGACTCTACTACACGTCCATAGCTCAGCCAGCTGCAAGTACTACTTGATAAAAACTTCCTCTTTGTTTCTGACTTCCTCATTTCTAAGTGAGTTGTGTAAGAAAAACACAGTCATTAAATACCTCAAAGTACTTTAACTTCACTGTGATCTCAGCTATACCTCCTCCCACCTCTTCCCCAAGTGGAACAGCCAGAGAGATACAGAAAGCGTACCTGATGATTTTGCTCTACTCCTCTTCCTCCATGCAAGTGCAGCTGTCCAAGGCCAACCTAAAAATCAAGTTTATATTGTGAATCACTCACTTTTCCATCAAGAATTGTTTTTTCCAACAATGCAGCTACCAGTGAGCTAATTACACATGCAGAGCTCACAGTGGAGTTAAATATGCCACAAAGTCTGAAGTCACGGATTTCCCCTCAGTAACTAGTCTTAATTTTCCTGTTGGAAGGTGGGATTTATCCTATATAGGAGGATGATGTGAAAATAACAACAGATGATGCCAAAATAGTAACTGTTCACTTCAATTTCTGCCTGCCTAGTTGTTAAAGTCATAGGTAACTTCATACAGGAGAGGCTGAGGAAGCTGGGAGTGTTTAGCCTGGAGGAGACTCAGGAGGACCTTATCCCTTTCTACAACTCCCTGAAGGGAGGTTGTAGCCATGTGGGGGGGTAAGGCTCTTCTCCCAGGCAACTGACAAACAGGGCAAGAAGGCAGGGCCTGAAGTTGCCAGGGGAGGGTTAGGTTGGATGTTAAGAAGCCCTTCTTCACAGAAAGGGTGATCAGACAATGGAATGGACTGTCCAGGGCAGTGGTGGAATCCCCCACACTAGAGGTGTAGAAGGACAGCCTGGCTGTGGCCCTTAGTGCCCTGGTCTGGCAGCTGTGGTGATGTTAGGTCCTGGGCTGGGCTGGATGAGCTCAGAGGGCTTTTCCAGCCTCAATCATTCTGTGATTACCAAGCTAAACAGTGACAATCTGCCTGTGCTGTGTCCTCCCCTCCTACACTTTGTGTAGAAGAGGTCCATTAAGACCAGAAGCAGCAAGAATCTAAGGCCTTACTTTAGAGCCAGTTCTTGTGATCAAGGCTTCCTCTACATCATCTAAATCTATCCTTAAACTAGTTTGTCTGGGTCACAATGAAAGCCAAGGTTTTCTTTCTTAAGAGGATCCTAAACTACGTATTTTGGATGTTGCAATGTTTTGCACACGTTTTCTGCATAAATATGCATTTTCTGTCCAAGTTTTACCCTAAAATCACTAAAATATAAGCTCCTTCCCATAAAAATGAATCAGGAAATAGCAACCAGGTCAACATAAGAGGAAGAGAAATAGAAAGCTCCAATCTCTTTCCGTATTTCATAAAGTTGTTCCTGTAATTCTTGAAAACCCTCATGTGCCCACAGGCGAACTTCATCTTACCTGTGCTTGTACATCTCCCTTCTCCGCTAAAAACTGGTAATACTGAATCAAGTCTTCTTCCAGCATCCCATTTGCCATTCCTGGGTTTTCCACTTCATCTGGTAAACGAATTCGATGAACCACTGTGCCACCAGTCAAAGAAATGTCACTAGCAACTGGAGAACAGGTAAGACCAGAGTTTTGTTCAGTACAATTACTACACTGCCATTGGATAGAAACAGATCTCTACAGAGCTTCAAAGTGCTGCTCAATGAATTACTTTGACACTCCCTAAGAACTGAAGACATTCTGACAAGTAACAGTATACTGTGTCATGATCCTGAGCTCAACAGATATTTAACAGAAGGAATTTTCTGGGTTTATACTGTTAGTCTATAGTCTAGTTCTTGTCTCTTCTTTGTGGGTGATACAGAAATACATAGAGAGTTGTCATGGTTTGAGCCACGCTGGAACCTGGTAATGGGGACTGGGACACTGCAAAACACTTCTGCATGTTTCTGGCCAGTCTCTGGATCAGCCAACCAGCACCTCTGAATTAATACAGTTGGGTATGGAAACATGTTTTCATAGGCTTTGGGGCTGATGGTCCTTTGCTTTGGTGGGGGTGGGTTTTATTTTCTTTTGAGAACTCCCATTTTTATTTGGGAGCGGTGGGTTTGAGGACAGCTGCACTGCAGCTCCAATTCTGTGGAAAGAGGAGGAAGACTACCTTGTGGGCAAATCTTTACTCAAAATGTGGTGAAAGGTGGTGGTCTGAAGCCCAGCAGAGAGCTAATGTGGAGACGAGCCATCAGTGTCAGGCACCAAGTTCTTGAAAGAAAAGCCATGGCTCACAGACACATCCCTATGCAGATCAAGACTAGACTGAGGGAATGTCTCTGGGCAAGGGGAGGGCTGTCACACTCGGGCTAGAAAGGGCTGTGTTTGGGATTTATTCCTCTCATGGTACTTACAGACGTTGGACTCCAGCTCCTTATCTCTCTCTGACATTTTGTATGACCACCAATTTGCTCTGTTTATTGGGGAATTATTGGCTTTGTGTACTGGGGAATGTCCTGGGGGTTGCTTTTGAAAGGTAATTACAGTTGTTTCTTTTTTGCCTGTTTAACTCCTAAGTGGCATGTTAGCCCCTCCTTGTTTTTCAGTGCATTAGTACTTTTTTCTAATTAGACTACGTCCCAGACCCGTGACAAAGTCAAGAACATTAGAGTAGTAAAAACTTGTTACCATGATTAGCTACAAGTCGGTAGTGAGTGAGAGCAGATTCACAACTCTGAAGAACTCCTATCCCAGCCCAGTATCTGTAACCCTAGAAATGAAAACAAAACCATGGGACTATCAGTTATTTGAGAACACGCTGCTTGCCAAGTTGCAATCCTTTTTCACATCCCTTGAGCAAGACTTGTTGAGGCTACGTGCAAAGCAAAGGCCACATACAAGTCCACTGTGTCTGAATTAAAAGCAATCAAGACTGATCCTATTAAAAGCGTAAGTGTAGCACATATACTTCAGACATTACTCAGGAAAAAGCCAATAAGCATAGAGATACTCAGAAATGATTTATTTTACTCTGTCTTAAATCTCATTTACATCTCATTAAAACATCTTCTGTAAAGATCTCTGGCTTCCACAGTTCTTATTAGCCAGTTCAAATTAAAAGCCTGACCCTTCTGCTTTAAGTCAAGAGATGTAAGCATTGTTCATCTAAATTCAAAGAGAAATGCAGCTTAAAGTGAGTAGTTTTCCTTCAGTTAACAAGGAAACAGGGAAGATACTACTGCCCACCCAGTCCACACATTTACCTAATACTTGGGCAGCACGCTCACAGGAAAAGAAACCCTACATGAACAATGCCAGAATACAAAAATGCCATGCATATTAATTCTCTTACCAAGATCATGTGGGCAATCAGGTTTCCTCCTAAAGCTCCAAAAGTGTAATACACCAGGGCCTAAAAACAAAGTCACTGGTTATTTAACATCTGCCTCCACAATAAAACACAAGAGTACCCCCTGCAGATTTCTCCCTTACCTTAGCTTGACTAGAATTGACTCCTAGACCAGATGCATAGAGAAATCCAAGAGCCTAGAAATAAAACAGCAGCTGTCAGTACTTTTTTTAAAGAGCCAGGATCAGTCTACTTTGAATACAGATGTACAAGAAGTCAAATGGCAACTCAAAGTTGCAAAGAATGTGTTGTGCTCTCCTATAAAAGGGTCAGGGAAGGGCTTTGATAAAGCATGATTCTAAATGATTCTGTTACCTAGGACACTCAAATAAACACATCTCACCAGAAACCAGACTAGTGGAGCAAATACTACTACTTCCCTGAATGGCAAGTTTATAGATCCAAAGGTCCTGAAGAGTACCTGTCTCATTACTCATGTATCCTGCTTGTCCATATACCAGTGCAAACACACATGAACTACCATCTCTACAAGAGCCTTAGCGTTTGATTTGCTGTCTAGCAGACATTATATACACAGATCACAGATCACTGGGGGTTGGGAGGGACCTCCAGAGGTCATCGAATCCAACTCCCCAGCTCAAGCAGGAACATAGAACCTAGGACAGGTCACACATAAACACATCCAGATGAGTCTGCGAAGTTAGAGAAGGAGACTCCACAGCCTCCCTGGACAGCCCATTCCAGTGCTCTGTAACCCTCACAGTAAAGAAGCTTCTCATAGTGTTGAGATGGAACTTCCCATGCTCTACTTCACACCCACTGCCCCTTGTCCTATCACAGGATGCAAGTGAAAAGAAATAGTCTCTTCTTAATGCCCAGGCCTCACAGATTTATAGACAGTGATTAAGTCCCCTCGTAGCCCTCTCCACACTAAAAAGCTCCAGGTCTTTTATGAGTTTACTATTTTGCATCCATTCTGCCATTGGTTAACTGCATTTAGGACTATACATGTAAGGAATTAGAATGCAGAGAGCTGTTTGGCTAAGGTTTCTTCAAAGGTATTTTTAGTCTTAAAATTTACATAGCTCCTGCTCTAGCTGTGACACCTGTTACAGCGGGCTGCCTCTGAGAAGAAACCAGTAGTGTGCACATATAAACATACACCCACCCCCCATATATACACATGCGTGCGTACACATACACCTATGCACGCACATACACACACGTCCCACATACACGCACCTGAACACACCTCCACCACACACACACATATAAACACACACATAAACACCCACCCACCACATATACACACACACACACACACAGAGATTTGAGTAAATTGGAAAAGTCACCAAAAACTCAGGTGCTGTTCATAGAATCATTAGGGATCAGAAGGGACCTCAAAAAATCATCTAGTCCAACCCCCCTGCCACAACAGGATCACCTAGACCAGGTAGCACAGGAACTTATCCATGCAGGTCTTGAATGTCTCCAGAGAAGGAGACTCCACAACTCCCCTGGGCAGTCTGTTCCAATACTCTGTTACCCTCACCGGGAAGAAGTTCCTTCTCATATTTATATGAAACCACCTCTGTTCCAATTTGCACCCATTGCCCCTTGTCCTATCACCAGATGACACTGAGAAGACCCTGGCTCTGTCCTCCTGTCCCTCACAGATTTATAGACATTAATGAGGTCACCCCTCAGACACACACACAGGTGTCTGCATTTCCGAGTGTTCCGAGATTATTCTAGGCAAATCTGAAAGCACACCAAAAAACCATTTCATGCAGATGGTATCAAGTCTCTGGAGAAAACACATTTCTGCTTTCTATGGTGAAGTAGCAGTCCAGCATGAAACAGGGCGCAGCAGGAGGCTTGGTAGCCAAAGAGCCAAAAAACTTGCCTAATTCCTCAAGAATGTAACACTTTCAAAAGAAAAGAGGACTAAAGCATGAATAAATGCAGATGCAGAGACATTAAAGCTGGTAACATACACATTTTATGTTGTTACATAGGAACCGTTCTGTAATTGTTGGGGTTGGACTAGATGATCTTTCAAGGTTTCTTCCACCCTATGATTCTGTGACAATGTTCAAAGGCACCTGGGAGATGTGACTCTCATTCCACTACAAAGCTTTCAAGGTTCCTAGGCACTCATAACTTCCCGAACCATAAACTTTTGTGTGCCTGTCTAGCTATCTCAAAGATCAAGCTGCAAACGAAAAGCCACAACAACCCACGCAAACCACAAGAAAAAACTAACATGGAGTTCATGAGAAGATCTGTTGGCTGCAACCACCTGTCTCTACCTGTGGTTTTGACTAAAACAGACAGTCTAGTCAGTCATACAACAGATAAGAAATGAAAAGATCACCACCACACAGTATTATTGGTAGTTTAGAGCTCTTTTTTTATAACCTGAAGGCCTGTTTCCATGCTTTTACCCTGCAGTTTACTGTTCCCACAGTAGCACCAGAAGCATGCAGAAGCCAGGTAAAGCAGAAGCATTTGGGGGACAGTCTGAACCAAATCAAGGCACTGGAATTTTAAAAATGTAAAGGCAATGAACAATCAAGACTGGCAAGTCCTTAGACAAGCAGTAATAAAATACATTTCCTGAATCAAAGCCTGAATGAAATCTTTCCACCAATTTTTCAAACAACTCCAAAAAGCACCACTCTGCGGTCATTTTTAACCAGATAACAGACACCACTGACTTCATTCTGTGATGGGTGAAACAAAACTCTACAAAACCACCTTACAACAAATACATTCTATAAAACAACTTCTAAAGCTCAGACTGCACAGAAGATTTTTAAGGCAGACATACCATTTGTCCTTTAGGAGAGCCTTCTTCTGTTAGTTTTTCAAAAAGTTCTTTTGATGACTGGATGTTCTGCTTCAAGTAATCCCCAAACAACAATGCGTAAGACACCTTCTCCATTGCTTTGGTATGATTCATGTCAGCTGCTTTCAGAAGGTATTGATAAGCTCTTAAAAGAAAAGAATTTCTCAGTCACTTTCAGGCAAAGAAGTAAATTGCATTCATAAAGCTGAATATTCTGGGGAGGGGGTTTCCCCCCACACTCTGTTTTTGCCTTAGATGCTTTTGTAGCAGATAATCTACCTCTAGTCATTTTTTTCAGCCATGATCCACAAATCAGACAACTCAGGATTTATCTAACAGACAAACAGACTATCAGTATGCACTGTACTCCATATGCAAAGTACTAAGCATTTCCCCTGCTGCAAGATACACAGTCAAATGATCAGAGCTTTGTAGGAACAATATTAAGTCCTGCACTAGGTATCTAGGGAGTAGGGAAAGGTCACTAGTCTGACTGTAGTATCACTAGTATCACAAATCACAACATCAAAAAGGAACTGGAGAAAGATTCCCTAAACTCTTTGACTGGTTGAGTACAAAATCACTCCAATGAGAACACTAAGTACTGTGTCCAAGAGAACAGCATAAATGATCAATTTTGTGATGAAGCAGTTAGGCTAACAATGAGATAGTTCTCTGGAAATTCCCATACTTCAGCCTCAGAACTTATCATAGTCCTCTGTAGAAATTACGCAGCAGATGTTTTTGCAGCACTATGTACTGATGAAGTTGTCAATGTTGAGTACCAGGGAGTTCTAAATTAAGAGTTACTTTCAATTACAGTGGCAAGCTGACAACTATTTCATCAGTAATTGGATATATACAGAGTAGGAGGTAAACAGACCAGAACCAGCAGAACACTTCACCTCATCCTTTTTCTTTTCATTTTGTCAACAAGCTTTACCTATTTCTCCTGTACAATATTAATTATCCCAGAGTTAACCATCTGTTGAGACTAAAGTGAACAAACCCATCAGCAAGTAGGAACAAAACCAGAGCAGGACAAGAAGTGCTTGTTTTTCCCCCACTTAATCTTTGCAGCAGAATGAGAAGCAGATCATCAGAAACACTTGGAAAAGGACTATCACCTCTTGTCATTCTCTTTCCTTCTTTCCCTGGGCAGTTGCCAAATGTAAGCTGTGGCTACAGAACTCGGATTAAGTCAGTGTTTTGATGACATCCACCCTTCAAATATTACTCTTACACAACAGCAGTTTCAGAGGAAAGCAGACACAAATTTGCTTTCCTAAATACCCTGACATCAATTTGCTTTCTGTACTATCGCTGTTTGATGCTAAACCTAACAAAGCGAGGAGTCCCAGGGCAACTCATGAATGTTTTTAGTTTTAAGTCAGTGATCAGCCATATCATCCTTCTCTTATGGGGATGCAGAAAGCAGACTTACTCTCTCTTCTGAGCCTTTTTACTGCTTCCATTAAGGATTTTCATTCCAGTCTGATAAACATCCTCAGCTTCTTGCATCTGCCTTCTCTTATTAGACTGTTCCTCAGCTAAAAAGAGAAAAAAAGAGTACATGAAAGAGCTCAAATTACACAGCTCAAGACTATTCTCACAAAATTCCTATTAGTTCTAAAGGGAAAGCATAGCTAGAAATACGTTTCTGAACACTAATGAACAACCTAATTGATTACAAAAAGCTGACTGAAGGAGCTGTTGAATATCTTGGCAGACAGCTCTTTATTGTGTGATGGCTCTCATGTAGGAATTTGCTGTTACAATATTCTTTTTGGTGCTCCAAATCAAGTGTCCAAGGAAGAAACCGCCAGGAGGAGGTTTCCTGGAGAAGGGTTGCCTTTGTGCAAATAGCTTTGGGAGGCAGCATCTGCACAATCAACTTTCCCATCATGAGAATTCTATCCATGTAAGTACTTGTATATCCACTGTAAAGTGGCTGTTCATATGTGACGAGGAGACCACAGTGCTCTCTACAGTTACCTAGAAGGATGTTGTAGCAAGGCTGATGCCCATCTCTTCTCTCAAATTACTAATGATAGGATGAAAGGAAATGGCCTCAAGATATATCAAGGAGAAGTTTAGACTGGATCTTAGGAAGTAGTTCTTCACAGAGAGAGTGCTGGGCAAGGCTACCCAGGGAGGTGGTAGAGTCACTGTCTCTGGAGGTGTTCAAAAAACAAGCAACTAGAGCAGTTGAGGCCATGGTCTAGTGGTTAGAGAGATGCTGAGATGAGGGCTGGATGTGATGATCCTGGACGTCCTTTCCAACCATTATGATTCTATGATACTGTGACAGGACTTTTAGATCCTGTATTCGAAGTCATTAAGAGGACTAGAAACAGTAGCTGAAGCAAGCACTTCTCAGACAAGAACAAACCATCAGGTTACTTACTCTCACAGAAGCCCCACTTTTGATCTTCCTTATAATCATAGGTTGTCGCACACCAAAGCCTGCCGTCTTCTCGTCCATCAGCAGTGCATTCTGTGTACTCCTTCCCCATGAACAAGAAGGGCAAGTGGCAAGGTTCACCATCTGCAGTGCCTCCAATAGCTGTTAAAACTGAAAACACATACACTGGAATCAGACTGCTTGCTTTTATTCAATCAATTCAGTAATCTGCTGCAGACAGGAAAGTATTCCTACATTGGTTTGAGTTTCACAGATCTGCTGGAGGGTATCCAGCATAAAGCAACGAAGATGATGAAGGAAGTAGAACATCTCCCTTATGAGGAGAGGCTGAGGGAGCTAGGTCTCTTGAGCTTGGAGAAGAGGAGGGATGACCTCCTTAATGTCTATAAATATGTGAGGGGTAAGTGTCAGGAGGATGGAGCCAGGCTCTTGTCAAAGTCATCTAATGATAGGACAAGGGGCAATGAGTGCAAGCTGGAACACTGGATGTTCCATATAAATATCAGAAGGAGCTTCTTCACAGTGAGGGTATCAGAGCATTGGAACAGGCTGCCCAGGGGGGTTGTGGAGTCTCCTTCTCTGGAAATGTTCAAGACCTGCCTGGATAAGTTCCTGTGCTACCTGGGTCTAGGTGATCCTGCTGTGGCAGGAGGATTGGACTGGATGATCTTTCGAGGTCCCTTCTGATCCCTAATGATTCTATGAACAGCACCTGAGGTTTTGCCAACATTTCCAGTTTACTCAAATCTGAAAAAGCCACTACTTTTCTAAAGAGCACATGAAAAAAAATACTATTCTATGTTTAATTAGGAAATTAAAGACAAGGTGTCTGTTTGCTTATTTTCCTTAGCTCCAAGCTCATTGAAGTTCTACTTTTTACAAATAGAGAAGGCCAATACCAGTTATGTTTTTATTGTCCACCAAAACAAACAGCCCTTCCTTTGCCTTTCTCCTTTGCCCTCTGTTCCTTGTGCAAATGATCACACCTGTGTGCAGTGCACACACTCTGCTTATCCCCAGGTTTAGCTGTAATCCTGACAGAACCACTGTCATTGCCAAATGTGATGCTGAAAGTACCTGAATATTGACAAGGACTACACTTAGAACATAAAATTGGACAAGACTGGAATGACATGGCTAGCACCCTAGGAATTTTCTATTCTTGCATTCACTTACATTGGAAACTTTTAAGTTTTCAATATATTTTAGTAACACAAAAGTACTTTGAACAGCATTTCTCAAGCACTAGAACCTGGAGGGTTACTGATCCCAACACTGCAATTTATTTTTAAAAGTAAGATCAATCTTCTGTACAGACCAAGAGTCACTCTGGCTTTTTTAATTCATATTAATTAGCTTAAAAAGAAAAGTCTTTAGAAAAGGGTTAAATACAGCAAGTAGGTGGTATTGTGGTAGAAGACATTTGTAACTGAGAATGTCAGTTGAGTTTTTCCAAGTTGAGGTTGTAATTATTGTAGTTAAACCAAAAGCTTCTTTTTTTGCTCCAGGGACTATGGTCATAAAGCTGAGAGCCCAATGCACTTTTCACTTTTTTTTTGAAGCATTAGTCAGTCTCCAAGATTAGTGAACCTGTTCAAACTGGTCTTCATAATTTGACTCAGAGTTTCAGAAAATAAGTGAACAGAAGGGACCTCACAAGATCATCCAGTCCAATCCCCCTGCCACAGCAGAATCCCCTAATCCAGTCGAACAGGAACGCATCCAGGCAGGTTTTAAACACCTCCAGAGAAGACATTCCATGACCTCCCCGAGCAGCTCCTTCCAGTGCTCTGTCACACTCACGGTGAAGAAGATTATTCTAATATTTATGTGGAACCTCCTATGCTCCAGCTGACAGCCATTGCCCCTTGTCCTATCATTGGGTAACTCTGAGCAGAGCCTGGCTCCTTCCTCCTGATGCCCACTCCTTCCGTGTTTATAAACATTAATGAGGTCACCCCTCAGTCTCCTTTTTTCCAAGCTACAAAGACCCAGCTCCCTCAGTCTTCCCCCATCAGAGAGATGCTCCACTCCATCATCATTCCTTGGCAGGTATTTCACCACACTGCTCCACACAGTGCTTTAACTGCCCTACTCCACACCATGAAAAATGTTGTTTTCAGAAATGGCATTAAGAAAATCATGTGTCCAGATGTAACCAGCCTGGAATAACCCCAGAGGAATAAACTCCTGCTCAAGATACACATAAATAACTGATGGGACCTCTTAGCCCTATCATTTGAACAGCCTCCAAGCCCAGTATTAGCACTGAGAACTTCCAAGTTTTGCCAGTGTGATTTACAACCTTGTCTCTCCCGGGTAGAAAGCAATTTACAAAGCATTTACACGGCGCTGTGTGATAGTTCACTGTGTTCAAATTAGGAAATCATTCTGCTCTGCTCCCTCACTTTGCCCCTTTTGAAATCAGAAATTCAACTACAACACTGGTTTCCCCCCCTAGATACTAACAGATATTCACGTGTACAACAACACAGCAATGACAACACAAGGCAGTACACTCTCTGAGGCTAATTCTTCTTTAAAAAGAGGAACAAGGCAGATCATTTAGTCTGAGGATCATTGTTTTTTGGTCCGAGTGAGCTGGTAGCAATCTACCTGTATTACTCATGTCTCAATAAAAAATATGACATTGTATTGTTATACTTCATCCTCACTCAATATCTCATTTTATACTGCAGGAAATCCAAATAAATATAACTTCCAAGGACTGCCAGCACTGCTGTAAGATTTCTGCAAACATGAAGAAATTGACAGCTCTGCATGAACTTGTTGTTAGTGTTCAGCCAAAGCTGTTAGTGGGGAACTTGACTGTTACAAAAATAAGCCACGTAAACGTAAAAGTGGTACTTCTTGTTTCCTACACACAAGGACTCCTTACTAATCAAACGAGTAAGACAACCTCACAAAACAGAATGCCACAGACTGGAAGCGACCTCGAGAGATCATCCAGTCCAATCCCCCTGCCACAGCAGGATCACCCAGACCAGGTCCAGGCAGGTTTAAAATGTGTCCAGAGAAGGAGACTCCACAAACCTCCCAGACAGCCCCCTCCAGTGCCCTGTCACCCGCAGTGNTATTGCCCCTAGTCCTGTCGCTACTTGAGATCCTAAGAAGCCCCTCCCCACTTTTTTGTAGGCCTCCTTCAGATATCAGGAGGCCTTGCTCCTTAAAAAGCCTTTATTACTGATTTTAAATTAGTAAAGATGTGGTTTTTCTGTTCAACGTGCTGCTACATACACATGGAAATGTAAACAGTAATTTTTATGTGCTTTCATGACCCTATACAAGAGTCTCAAAGTGTTTAGAAAAGCTTTCATCTCCCTTACTACAGTCCTGTCCCCAGCAGTTGGTTCAAGAGACCTAAGAGCTGTACTTCAGGGGGATTTCAGCTGTATTTCAGCTGTTGGGGTTTTTTTTGCCTGAAAGAATACAAAGTCCTTTTCTTCAGGATTGCTTTTTTGTTAACACCAGTCATCCTTCCACCCACACCACTTACTATTAGACCTTACTGTTCTCTACAGCTACCTAAAAGGAGGTGGTAGTGAGGCTGGTGCTGGTCTCTTCTCCAAAATTACTAATGATAGGATGAGGGGAAATGGCCTCAAGTTGCATCAGGGAAGGTTTATACTCTGGATCTTCGGAAGAAGTTCTTTCCTGAGAGACTGGGCACTAGAACAGGCTGCCCAAAGAGGTGGTTGAGTCACCATCTCTGGAGGCATTTAAAAACTGCATAGATAAAGCACTTGAGACCATGGTCTAAAGGTTAGGGAGATGTTGAGACGAGGGCTGGACTTGATGATCCTGGACATCCTTTCCAGCCATGATTCTATGGATTTACTTTGTTAAGAGGCTCCAAACTGTGCTCAAGACTTCCATTCGTGGTTTCCCAAAGTCACTGAGGGTAAACTGGCAGGTGGAGCTGAAAACCTCAGTCAGTGGGAAAGAAGCCATCTGGTTACAGATTAGAAATATCTTAAAGTTTACTTTAGAAATAGACTCTGTTGACTAAATATGGTGCTTAGCTCACTGATCTGTGGAAACAAACTAGTTAGTAGATTTTTATATTCCTTTCTATACCCTTATACACCACACCAATCACAGAATCGGTTAGGCTAGCTAGACAAGATCTTTAAGATCATGGAGTCCAACCTTAACCCAACTGCATGAAGCCCATCACTGTACCACATCCAGAAGTCATGTATCTACTTGATTCATCCGCCTCCCTAATGGGAGGCGACCCCTTGTATGTAGTTGAGTCCTACCTGAAAAAAATCAGCACTTCATCCACCAACAAAGTGGAACTAGAAATATTTGTGGAGCCCCCTTTCAAACAGATCTAAAAACCACCACTCAGGTTGTATTTACTATGTATTTGACAACTTTTTGGTGTTCATTTTGAGTGAAAAGGCAGCAAGTAGCATCAGAAAAAGAGCACATGACTCATGTTATGTGATCAGTAAGGAGCTGTACACACCAGGGGCCTTGGAGATCCTGACACACAGAAGGCAGAGGTTGCAGACAGACCAGACATACCAGAGTCGTAGAACAAAGTGAATCATAACCTGCATTCTGCCAGTGAATCAGATTGTCTTCTTTCTTTCTCCCTCTCATCCTGCTAGCAGCGTGTTTATACCTTCTGCTGCAGTCCTTCCTTCATTCTTTCTTCCCCCCGCCCATTTTCAATCTCATCCCCTGTGCTGGTCTGCTTCTGTGCAGAATCATAACCCTCTGTGCTACGCAGCAAGTGCTGTGGGGTACGGCAGAATTGGGATCTCACTTTTTCCCTTATTCTCTCTGAAAGCGATGGGGTAGTGGGCTGCATTCAGCCGAAGCTGAACAGTTGGGGCAGTCTCGAGCAGTGGGCCAGAGCGTGTTAGTTTTTGGTTTGAGGTCGATTCCCTTCTCCCTTCTGTGGAGGACCAGCACTTGCATGGTAAAACCATTACAATCAGTTATTTCATATGTTCAAAAGTGCCACTGTCCACATGCCAAAGCAACTCAGATGCATCCTTCCTGCCACTCACTCAGAAGTCCACAAGCAGTTACCTGGAGTCTGTATTTCTGATTCTTCCAAATCCTTACTCAAGAGGCTTGACATCTCTAAAGAGTTCAACTCTTCCAGCGAATTCTCTTTTTCCTCCTCTTCACTGTAAACGTTCTCTTCGTCCTCTGCTTGAGAGTCTGACTTCCTTGATTCAAGGAAAATCTGGCCTGCTACCACTCGAGTTCCTGTGGAATGGTCCTTTACCTGATCCTCTGCAGATAAAGTCTGAAGGAAAGCACCAACATAATTTAGAGCATGAGAAACTGAACAGCAGCAGCTGGTAAACATACATTACTTTTTAAAGGCATGGTTAATTAAAATATTCATTCCAATTGAAGCACTGAGAGGAAGCTGAGCTACCTCTATCAACTCCTGCTAACTTTTTCAGTTCTTTAAAAAAAGAATCATTTTAAAGAAACAAGGAAACCAGAATGACTAAAGACTTATTTCCTCACCTTTGAATCCAGGGATTCATCTTGCTTTCCCTCTTCATCTGGAACAGATATTTGAAGTCAATGAACAGCTTTTTCACCAGTAATTTTCTCCAAAATAAGTTTAAAACACCATGCTTCTGAACTATTTCAGTGTGCTAAGGTGACTCACGCACTACAGAAAGCCTTTGATTGTATAACACATTTTGATTCTTCCTGATAATACTCAGTCCTCTTCTACTTTGCCATTTGCCAACACAACTGTGTGGCCAACAGTGGGGAAAAGTGTGGATTTTTTAAAATGAATACATCATCATAGAGTGGTAGGGGTTGGAAGGGACCTCTGGAGATCATCTAGTCCAAATCACCCCCTCCCACGGAGCTGGTTCTCTTTGAGCAGATCACACAGGAACATGTCCCTGCAGGCTTTGAATGTCTCCAGAATCTGAGACTCCACCACCTCTCTGGGCCTCGCCATCCTCATCAAGAAAAATTTCTTCCCAAGATCAAATCTAAACCTCCTCTTTTTTAGCTTGAACCCATCCCCCTTGTCACTTCACTACCTTATAACAACTCCCTTTTCAGCTTTCCTGCAGCCCCCTTCAGGTACTGGAAGGTTGCTATAAGGTCCCTCTGGAGCCTTCTCTACTCTAGACTGAAGAGCCCAAATTTCCTTGGCCTGGCCCCACAGGAGAGGGGCNTTTAGCTTGAACCCATCCCCCTTGTCACTTCACTCCCTTATAATAACTCCCTTTTCAGCTTTCCTGCAGCCCCCTTCAGGTACTGGAAGGTTGCTATAAGGTCCCTCTGGAGCCTTCTCTACTCTAGGCTGAAGAGCCCAAATTTCCTTGGCCTGGCCCCACAGCAGAGGGGCCCCCCAGCCCTCTGATCATCAGCTCCATGTCTGATGTACTGGGGACTGCAGAACTGGATGCAGGACCCCAGGTGGAGTCTCACAAGAGCAGAGGGATTGAATCTCCTCCCTCGCTCTGCTAGTGACCCCTCTGTTGATCCAGCCCAGGACACAGCCAGCCTCCTGAGGAACACCCCTCACAACTGATCTCTACAGGGACACAGAACCGTTGATCAATAGCTCTCCGAGTGCGGCCATCCAGCCAATCCACCAAGCAGCCCATCTGTCACATCCCTGTCTCTCTATTTCAGAGACAAGTATGTCCTGTGGGACAGTGTCAGATGCCCTGCACAAATCCAGGCAGATGACATCAGCTGCTCTGCCCTTATCTACCAACGCTGTAACTCTGCTGCAGAAGGCCACCAGGATCTACCCTTAGTGAAGCAGTGTTGGCTGTCACCAGTCACCTCTTTGTTTTCCATGAACCTCAGCACAGATTCCAGGAGAATCTGTTCCATGATCTTATTGGGCACAGAGGTGACACTGACTGGCCTGTAGATCCTCAAGTCATCTGTTCCCTTTTACAAATGGGGTTATATCTCCCCTTTTCCACTCATTCATCAAATATGGTGGAGAGTGGCACAGCAGTGACTTCAGCCAGCTCCCTCAGCACTCATATGGGTATCACAGCAGAGCCCATGGATTTGTGGATGTTCAGTGTACTTAAGTGTTCTTTAACCCAACCCTCTTCAAACAATGCAACAACTTCCATCCTCCTGTCTTCCTTTGAGGTCCTGAAGGGTCCAAAGCAATCCCCTTCATTACTATACAGTCTGAACTGTTCCAGTCCAGCTAAACTACTGCAAAGGTTACACAGTGAGTGAAAAAGGTTTCTAATCATCAAATCAGCTTCCAGAGGGAACAGCTTCAAGGGTGACTGCTTGTTCTTTACTGAATATCAATTCCCTTTATCTGACCAGCTCATTCAAACCTCCACAGAACCTGAGAGGGAACTATAAGAAGTGAGTTTGTCTTGAAGACAGCATTCAAAACCTGCAAGCCTTGTTCAACTGTCACCTTTCTTATCTGAATGTGAAAGCCTGAGAAAGCCTGGAAAGAGAAGAAATGGTAAAAAAGAAACACTATCAGACAGAACTCTAGGGGTAATGATATGAAATGGAGGGAGAAGATAATCAGAAAAGCTTATTTACATCAGATTAAGGGTAAATTGCAGAATTGGGTCTATTTTCCTTGCTCCTGTAACTCAAATGGGCTACTCAGTGTGCCTAAAGCAAGTTGGTTTGTACCACCCTCTGACTGAAAGTCTCTGAAAAAGTTCAGGCTCGTGGTGGGAAGTCACAAGTTGTGAAACTCAGCTGCAGCACTACTTGGGATCCCCAGAGAGAAGCTGTTTTTTAAATACAGTGATATGCATGCCATCAGGATACTTGAAGGCTGTATTTTGAAGCTAGGAGACTTGGAATTTGCAGTGTTTCCCATCACTTACCTTCTTCTACCCTAAATACTTTTGATCCAGCATTCAATGCTACCCCTGCAACTTCAAACTCCAGAGCTTGTTGACAGATTCGGAGAGACTTCTGGAGCAAGGGAAAACTAAAACAGGGTTGAATTACCCAGTGGTTGTATGCTGATATTAATACAGAAAGAGCACTTACACAGCCCCCATTACCGCAGCAACCAGCACTGTGTTATTTTTAACCAGCTACACCAGCAAGGGTGTGTGTTTGTTTTGCCTGTGTGATTGATAGCACCAGACCATTCTAGGTATGTCAGAAAAGGCTGAAATGACTAGTGTGATTTCTGGAAGACTGGCTTTATGAAAATAACCAACCACACAGGGTCAGCTATAGGTAGCGTATGCACTCCTAACAAAACAATCACAGAACAGTTCAGGGTTGGCAGTGACTTCATCTAGTTCCAACCCCCCTGCAGAGGCTGGGACACCTTCACTAGATCAGGTTACTCAGGGCCCCATCCAACCTGCCCTTCTACACTTCCAAGGATGGGGCAGCCACAACAGCCTTGGGCAATATGTTCCAGCATCTCACCACCCTCACAGGAAAGAGCTGTTTCTTCCTGTCCAATCTCAGCCTCCCCTCTTCAAGGCTGTAACCCTTTCCCCCTTTCCTCTCACTATGCACCCATGACAAAAATCCTACCCCAGCTTTCTTGTAGCTCCCTTCAGCTATTAGAAAGCTGCTAGAAGGTCACCTGGGAGCCTCCTGTTCTCCAGGCTGAACAACCCCAACTTGTTCAGCCTGTCCTCATGGGGGAGGTGCTCCAGCTCTCTGGTCATTTGAATTGTTCTCCTCTGGACACCTTCCAGGAGCTCTCTGTCTTTATGTTGGAGACTCCAGAACTGGATACAGGACTCCAGGTGGGTCTCTCAAGTGCAGAGGGAAAGAATCACCCTCCTCGACTGACTGTCACTGCTTCTTTAGCTGCAGCCCAGGACACGGTTGGCTTTCTGAGCTGCAAGCACACACTGCTCCTGTTAAACTTCTGGCCCATCCTCCCCACACCAAGCCCTTTCTCCTCCCAGTCTATATTCATGCATTGAATTACCCTGACCCACGCCATTGTTGAACTTCATGCAGTTTGTAGGAGCCCACTCCTTGAGCCTGTCCAGGTCCCTCTGGAATGTTATTGTTACTTGGAAGCAAAATGTTTGCTAAATCAAAAGGTAAGAGACATGTGAGCAACATGAAGTAGAGCACGTAGAATATTTGCTCTGCTTCCTTGAAAGTACATAAACCTATTTCACTTCTATTGCATCACTTAAGTTCTCTCTGAAGGCAGCAGCTTTGTTACTAGGAAGTTGGACTGGAATAATTGTTTGCAAAACAGTGGTTCCAGAAGAGTGCTAAAGCAAAACCACAATACTATGGAGGCCAAAGCAGTGGCGGAGTGCTGCGTGGGTCCTTCTCTGGATCTCCCTCAGTGCCAATAACATCCTGGGTCAGACACTCCGACTCTATTTCAACCAAGAACTTTTAGCTGAAGTGCCAGACACAGAAGGAGGGTCTAACAAACCCACTGATGGATCTGCAGGCAGTGAAACAACTGACTCCATTTAGGGAAGACAGGCCTCAAGACATTTTAATTCACTCTCCACCACACATTAGAGGAAAACAACCCCACAAAAGATAAAGAAACCCAAACTAAACTTTTCTTCAGAAAACACGCAAGTTAAACTTAGGAATTCCACTCAGCTTTTAAAGCAGAGCAAAGATCAGTGGATCTGTTCTTAGCTCTGCACTTCCTTCCAAATTCAGCAGATGATATTGCAGCAATGACTGGTACTGTGACTAGAGCAGGGATCACTTAAGAGCTTTGCAATTTCAGAGCTGCCGGACAACACACAACTGTGACTCGCAAGAGAGCGTCTACGTTTGAGAGACGGTTAAGAAAGCTACTCTGAAAGTGCTTAGGAGAGACCTAAGGAGGTCACAGCTTGTCCTGGGATCAGTACATTAGTCAAGGCTCAACTGCAAAACAAAGTTACAGATAACCTGCTTGTGCACCTAATCCAAAGATTACAGCTGATACTCAAGTTTGTTTTTCCACAGTGACACTTTAAAAAGAAAGCAGGTTGGGTTTTTTATACACAGAATTATTGAGGCTAGAAAAGTTCTCTGAGTTCTTCCAGCCCAGCCCTGGACCTAACATCACCACAGCAGCTAGACCAGGGCACCAAGAGCTACAGGAATGGGGATTCCACCACTGCCCTGGACAGTCCATTCCAGGGTCTGATAACCCTTTCAAGGAGGAAGAGTTTCCTAACATCCAACCTAGCCCTCCCCCAGCACAGCTTCAGGCCCTGCCCTCTCACTGTGGTACTGGCTACCTGGAAAAGCTCCTCTCTGGATCCACTACAGCCCCTCAATCTCTTGAAGTGAGGGGCTCAGAACTGCTCCCAGTACTCAAGGTGAATGCCTCACCAGTGCTCAGTACTGTGTCTGTTACCAAGGCTGCCCAATTCTAGAAACCTCTTCTGAAAAGGACAATCTCAACATTTATTAATCAAATTAGAGGGATACCATCATATTTTAAAAGAAAAAAGTAAGCAAAACTGGTCATGGGTGAAACAGGCTACTGAGAGCATAGTACAGAACACTTTACCAAAAAACTGCTGGGTACCTTCATGCACAGCTAGGACCCCAGAGTTCTGAGAGCTAAACACTTGTTTCAACCACCCAACAATTCATATAGAACGAAAATGGGCTTTAAAATGTACACGTTCAGTTAAGAGAAGTTACTGTTCAGTCTATGTAAACACAGCACAGGCATTCTGGCAGCCTAAAGATCTTACTGTATGTGGTATAAACATCCTACCCATTTGCAATGGGTAGAGGGGCAGAACAAGAAGACAGTCCTTAGCTTGAAGGAACCAAGCAGTCACAAAGTTGTTCTGGATTAGAACAAATCAACCACTGGTCTGTGAAGCTAAAGGACTGCGACCATGAGGCAAGAAATACTATTAGTTTCAGTGACAGAAGGGTCACTCACTTCAGGGTAATCGCTAAAAAAAAAAATCACTGAGTGCAAGCAACTGGCAATCTCCCAAAGCTCTCACGATGCCCTAACTAACTAAGCAACACAGTCAGTGCAGCAGAACATACCTGCATTGTTTTGTAATGGAAACACTGAAGATAATCAAAATGTGGGGTTTTTTTACTAAGTGAAAGCCATTTGCTGGTGAAAGACCTTGAACTCTTCTTTGAGAGAACAGGTACAGAAGTTCCCTACAATAAATGACTGCTGGTCTGTCCTACCAGTTCATAAGAGAGTATGAAAGCCTCTGCCAGTCACTGAAGGCAGCCATGGAAGGTGCAGGAGTCAGAGGAAGAATCATTTCCTCTTCTCTTCAGACAGAATGTGAGAATTTCTACCCCTCAGTCTGCAAACAGCAGCAAAATTTTGAAAGAATTAAATAGTATCAGTAATTAAAAAAAAAGCTGACAGAGAACTTTCTCAATGAACGACCCACAAAAGACGCTGAAGGCCATCCCTGATTAAGCTGAAGATTAAGAAAAGATTTCAGCTTTCACCAGAACACACTGACCGAACACTTTTGTAGCCGCTTTAGCAAATGCTTATGGACTCCTTAACACTTATTCCACAGCCCCCAGAGCTCAGCTCAGTCGGGACCTGCATCAATACATTAAAAAAAAACACCATTTTTTTCCTGCTCCAGATTTCTTGCGTTGACCTCAATGTTTTCAATAAACTGATCTAAAGCAAGTTCATGACTATAGAGTTTGGGTTTAAAACTACAGTTAAACACTAACTACTAAAACATGCTCACTAGAAACTTATTTTGAATTCAGGAAATGCAATACTTGAACCATTTTCACTCATCTTACAATTCTTTCCTTCAACGTACTCCCATTCCAGATGATTCTTTCTATTAGGAATTAGGAAAAAGGATTCGAGGAAGCATTTAACTGTCTCTATAGGCTTCTATCACCCTCTACTGAAGAAAATGATACTGTCATTGTAGGAAATAAAAGCATCCATGATGTGATAACAACTTGTTTTTTTCAGAAAGGTTTTCCTGTTATAAGCTGCTGCCAAAACCTAGACTCCAACATTCTCTTCCAACTAATTCTAAACATTAATGAACAATTTTACCTCACAGTAACAACTTCAGTTTAGCAAGAGCACTATGCTGCACGTACCGTACCATATGCTTTCACAGACCTTTTAAATAGTACCAGTTCAAAGGACTCTAAAAAAGGTTTTAAAGGCTGAACTAAGCTACCAAAGCTTCATATTCACAGCCATGACTTAGTAACAGTGGAGATACAGCCAAGGCAAAAGAGTTGCACACTTGCACAGCTACAGACATACGCTTGGAATAGCCCTTTATTTGCTCACCTAACTTTCATGGGCACAACAGAAAGTTATCTGACCAATATTAGCTTTTTTTCTAGTGCACACTTAATCAGCGAGAATACAACACACAACAGCTGTCTGCACTTCAACCTACTACTGCATGAAAACGAATCCCAACCTCCTGGACTTACCTCTAGAGAGAAAACACTACGTAGTTTTCCTGAAACACCGTTGGCAGCCTAAAAGTCCTATCCCCAGCGGCACTGGATAAGGGTGGTTGTTAAAGCAGTACTGTCTGACCTTAAAAACCCTATAGGAGTAAATGCATCGCACATCCCCCGCCAGTCTCAGGGGACGGGGGGGTTCAAGAAGAGTGTGGGAGGTTTAAACCCTGAGAAAGGAAGTAGATGACAACATCTACAGCACACAAACTCAGGCAGCAGTAGAGAATGGGTTAGAGCCCAGACCGCGGTCCCCAGGAACATCCCCTGTAGAGACGGGTGGGTAACCAGCTCTGAGCGCGTAACCCACACCGCTAGCAGCTCACCGAGCAGACACCACCCACCAGTGAGGATTAAAGGTCTCGTTTCGGTTCGGAGCGAAGCAGACGTTACACAGGAGCCTAACGAACAGCTCGACTAAACAACGTTCTCCCACCCCCGCAAGGCCCACAGCACCCCACGCGCTCCTGCGAAGGCCGGCGGACTCAGGGCGAGTGAGCCCCACCACCCCCGACAGCTGACAGAAGCCCGGCTGCCTGCTATGGCCTGCGCCACCCCAACACACAGCCCACAGCTCCGGTGACGACACCGGGATCCCCTTCGCCACTGCCGCACAGGCCCTGTCCACCTCCCAGAGGCCAGTACTGAGCTCAGGACCGGCGGGGCGAACCCCGGAAGTCCCCCGGACTTACCGGCTGCCAGCGCTCCGGCCCAGAGCGCCGCGAGGCAGAGTGGCAGAGCCAGGCACAGCGGCAGCGCCAGGCGCCCCCGCCGCCCCATCCCGTCTCGCCGGGCTCCGTTGGGGCCGCCGCCACTGCAAGGCCC
>VZRI01005335.1:46929-75529 GCA_013397515.1 Upupa epops
CCCCGCCCCCCTCGCCGCCACCACCAATCGGCTGCCCGCGCTCGCGGCCAGGCCCAGGCTACGGGCGACCACACACGCAGGGCCGCGCGGAGCAGCTCCCTCTACATGGCCCCTTCCCATTGGCTCAGGCCTGCTTCGGCCCTCCCTCTTATTGGCCAATGACGCAGTTCCTTGTCTCTAGAACTCACGTGACTATCAGAGCGAGCCTCCCATTGGCTCACGCTGCCGCACCCACAGTGCCGCGCGAACGCCCTTCCGCGGGGTGGTGTCGCCCAGGGCAGCGGCTGCGAGCGGGGCTGCTCGGGTGCGGAGGGGCGCTGGGCAGCCTGAGCTGGACGGAGTCCCGAGGGAGTCGCATCTGCGTTGGGGTGGGCCCCTCGGGCCGGCCGGGCGCGCTGCTTGGCCTTCTGCATAGAGCAGGGGTCACAGCGTACGGGCAGCCCCGACCTCTGCTGCGGGGGTACCTGGAGAGGAAGATGTGGCTCAGCTTAGTTCAGCGGCTTCTCGTCCTTCGGCTTCTGTGTCACAGTCACAGGATGTCAGGGGTTGGAAGGGACCTGCAGATAGCAGAGTCCAACCCCCTGGCCAGAGCAGGATCCCCTAGGACAGGTAGCACAAGAACACACCGGACGAGGTTGAAAGCCTGCAGAGCAGAAGACTCCACACCATCTTTGGGCAGCCTGTGCCAGGGCTCGGTCACCCTCACACTGAAAAAGCTTTTCCTTCTGTTTATGTGGAACCTCCTCTGTTCCAGCTGATATCCGTTGCCCCTTGTCCTGTCATTGGATGACACTGAGCAGATCTGCTCCTGACACCTGCCTTTTCATATTTATTAACATCAATGGGGTCACCCCTCAGTCTGCTTTTTTCCAAGATAAAGAGACCTAGCTCCTTTAGCCTTTGTTCATCAGGTCAATGCGCCACTCCTGGAACATCCTGGTGCCCCCGTGAACTACAGGCACTCCTTGGCACCACTGGGATCACCTTGGAACACCCAGGTACCCCCTAAGAACCCCTTGGGAATGCCCTGGTAAACCCTGAGAACCTATCAAAACCACTTGGAACCCCAGGCACATATTTGGAACCCTCTGGGAAAATCTCTCTAATCCCTGGCAGCTCCTAGCAGTAAGAGAAACCACTAGGAAGACCATGGAACACCCTGGCAGGCCCTGGAACTGGCAGACACCTCCTGAGAACCCTTTGGAAGACTGTGGCACCCCTGGGAACCGACCAGAATTCCTGGGAAGCCCCTGGCATCCCTTGTGAATGCCTAGGAGCCACCTCACATCCCTTGGTAACACCCTGGCACCTCCTAGGAACACATTAGCACCCATTTGGAACATGTGAGAAATCCCAGGCAACTCCTGGGAAGCCTTGGGAACTGTGGGAAGATCCCAACTCTCTTATGTTAGAGACAGAGATGGTGTGCAGAATGCTTTGCCAGGGGAGGTGCATCCCCAGAAGAACAGATGTAGGAGCAGGTTGCAGGGCTTGCCCAAACCTCCTGCAATTCCAACCAAGCCAGAATAAAACTGGCCAGCACTCACCACTCTTTCTACTTTGTTGACCTCCTGTGCAACAGCACCACTTGCCATTTGTTCTTGGGGGCTGTTCCTGCCCATCTGCCAGTTGCCTGGGCAGGGACAGATTTGTCCTCTGCATATGGGCCAGTTGCTCCTGCAGTCCTTCTGCCTTCCTGATGGCATCTTCTCTCTCTCGGTTGTTCTTAAGCTGCTGTGTGTTGCTCCTTTGCCTGCTGCTGGGCCTGACCTAGTTGTCTTTGTGCCTTTGTCTCTTCCCAGAGGGTTTCCTTCAGCTCCTCCTTACTTTTTCATTCTGCCAGCTTTTCCTTGGGCTTTGCTCAGCCACCCAGGAAATGTTTCTTGCATCTTGGCCTGGCCCTCATTGAACTTTTCTCGAAGACAAAGCCATCACTCAGATAATCCATGAAGCATTTGAGTGCTGACAGTTTCAGAGGGCTGATGACTTGGAGGGTTCATAGATTCCTGTGATTCACAGAATGGTTAAGGCTGGAAGGGCCCTTAAAGATCGTATAGTTCCAACCCCCGCCTTGCCATGCACAGGAACACACCCCACTAGACCAGGTTGCTCAAGGTCCCATCCAATCTGGCCTTGAACACTTTCAGGGAGGGGGCATCCACAACCTCCCTGGGCAGGTTCCAGTGGGAAGAGGATGAATACAGCCCTGCCATTGGTACCTGGGCTCTGACATCTTCTACCTGTTCCAAATTAAAGAAATAAAAAGGAGAGAACTCAGGAAATCAGCCCCAAAGCAGAGGCAGCGGCAGCATTTCAGGTCACCTGAAGAGGTCTGTCACCACCTTGACGTCAGGTTGTACGAGTTTCCAACAAGTCTGTGTTACAGATTATTCATGGAAAAACCTTAATTTGCATTTGCTCATAACCAGATCCCCAACAAGAGGGCTCTCCTTTCCCATCTGTTTCTTTACTTACCTCCCCACAAGGCTCTTGCTCTCTTCAGTGGCTCCCTCATCTGCTGGCAACCGGGGAAGGCAGGCTGCAAGGACACCGACAGCTTCTCTGCTGGAAAACCACCTATCTGCCCACCCCAAGCGAGCTTGAACTCCTCAGTGCTGCCAGAGACAACCTAAGCACAAACACTCCCCAAGCCTGTGTGTGAGAGAGACACTGATCCAGACGCAGACTGCAAATCCCTCTGTTTTCTGCTGGCTGGGGATTTCTCCAAGGGATCAGCGAGAAGCCCAACAGGAAGGAGCATCTCAAGAATTCTGCTTCCCAGGGACAATGCCTGGCAGGTTCTTTTTTTCCAGGATCTTAAGCAGCAGCGCAGCACTGTTTCCAAAGAGACACTCTCTCCAGGACCTGGCCCCTAGAGTTAAAATATCTGGTGACTCGTCCCACAGGGAAGGTGCCAGCCGTGGTTGCTGGTGCTGGCCTGCACTGTCCCTAGGCAGTGTCTCACATGGCACCAGGAATACGGGGCTTAGCTTTAGCTGCCAGCCAGAACCATGTTTACCATGGGCTGTAAGAGGGCTACCACTGCTGCCTGCAAGTACAGCACTTCAAACTGGAGCTGCACTCCTTCTCCTTGCTCTCCCAGCAAAAATACCCAAGGAAGGAGAGCAAGCACAAAGAGGGAAAGAACAGGACAAAAAGAAATTAGTTTTTCCAGCTGCAACATCAGAAGCTGGGTGAAGGGAAGGAAACAGCGCCTGGGACAAACTCTTCTACTGCTGTAGCTGAAGTCAGACAAAGCAACTGGACCCCTTGCTCTGCAGCATGTAGTAAGCAGCTTCCCCATCTTTACTGCTCCCCAGCAAACAGGACTGAGCACAGACTGAAACAGCTTTTCAGAGGGCATGGTGGGGCAATGGGATCCCATCCAGAGGATGCCAGAGCATGTTGTGGTTCACATAAGCAGGAGCCTTTTTCTCATCCCCAGCAAACACACAGCAAGACACATATGCAGCCACCAAGTTCACTGCAGTGCTCAGAACAGTGGTAGGGTGGTGTGATCTTCGCTGCTCCCCTACAAGATAAGCAGAGCAAGGCTCCTCTAATCCACAGCTTACACTTGTGTGAGAACACCCTGTTCCTCTTGCTCTCTGTCCTGCCTACGGCTGCTGTCCATGTAAAACAGGTTCCTTTCTTGTGCTGTGGTGAACAAGCAAGCCAAGCTTTGAGTGAAATGCCTGATAAGCACTGTACCTGTATTAATAATTAGTATTTAATTACTATCTATTTAAAATGTATGGGTCATCTAACCTGCAAGGACTGAGAACATTTGCTCAGGCACTGATCCTTCAGCATCAGATCTTTTGATTTCTGTGACTGCTTTGCCCATTCACTCATGAGCATCCAGGACCAGTGGCAAAACCTTGTAAAGCTAGAATCAGCTACTGTGGATGTGGTTATAGTCAACCTCTTGTGCAGGGCTCACACGTGTGCCCTCCCCACCTCTTCCCCAGCACTAAACCGTGAGAAGCAGCTGGTTAAGGGTGTAAAACAATCACCATTCACAGCCTCATGTTTAAACAAGAGGTCAATGCAGCTCTCAACAGACACAATTTAGATCATAATATAACAGGGGGTGATTTGGGGTATCATTCCTTGAGTGACTATGGAATTCAGTGGAAGATGAAGCCTCAAAAAGTGGCTGCGCCTGGTTCTTAATCCTTAAAACTAAAAGGTGCAGGAAAACAACCTTTTAATTGCTTCACAGCCATGCAGGCTCTGCCACAGCCCTCCCAGGCAGCTCAGACATGTCCTAGTCACCAGAAAGTGGGCACCCCTCCACCGCAGAGTTGTACACAGCTCTGATTAAATTAATTCTTCCCTCCGTGTTCCTATCTGAGAAGCACAAATTCTCTCTCACAAGTGTGAAGTCTCTTGAGGAGTTGTTCCTGACCTGAGACACAAGATTCAGAGTGGAAGCACTCTAGCTTAGACAGAAAAATGGATTATGAGAATCACTGAATGCTGCAAGACCCCTTGCTCTCCTGGAGGATTTGCAGGACTGAGTAACTCGTTCAGTTCCCACAGAAGTTATCATCACCAGTGACACCACACAGAAGGTCAAAACGTTAACTAATCCCCAAGGAAATTCAGCTGGAGGATACAGACAGGAGAACAGCAGTGGTTTTCTCATCAGCGGGTGAAAACAGGAAGGCCTCTTTCCATAGGAAGGCTTCCCTTTCTAAATCACTACACCATCAACACTACATACTAGTTTTTTGATACTGAACAATCCATGGCAGATTTAACAGCTACACAGACCTCCCTTCTGAGGCCAAACCCTCAAAGGCACCAAGTTCCAGGTGAAAATCCATATTTACCTCAACTTTATCACCCACTGCATCACTTTGGGAACTTGGTAACTCATCTGCCCAGATGTAGGAGACTGCTTGAACAACAGGAAGTACCCTTCTCACATTTGGCAGCAACCTGGGCCATCATCATACCAAGCCCAGCAGCTCAGACTTGGCACACACACACTGGCCACCCACTGTGGCAGCTGTCACAGCGCATTCAGCCATTGCAGGGCCTGGCAGCTCCAAGATGTTCACCAGACACGGGCAGTTCCCGTTCCGAATACGGAGCTAGTAGGGATAAAAGGTCAAACTGAAGCGTGGCAGGTATTCACAATCTATTTAATAGTGGGACACAAAAGAAGTACTATACATTTTTCTTGAGCACATTAGATTTTGATTTAAACAATTGCAATGGATGCAGGAATTTCTCAAGAAGAGTCTTCTATAATTCTACAATCCACAGTTTACTCTATCAGCCTAATAAGTTCTATCATGATATACTGTTTGTGCTAACTGGTCCGGATAGTCTGATTGGCAAAATATCCTTCCCCCCTTCCTCTACCCCGCAAAAAAAAAAATGTTGACAAAACTCAGCCAAATCCCCCCCAAAAAATTGCCATACGACATCTTTTTAGAGCCTCTTTCAATGCCCTAAACACAATAGGAGCTACCAGTTACACACAGCTTATGAGAGATGGTGCGGTTTAGTTCTAAAAGTCTTCATGCTGATACAATAAAGTATTTTATACAGCAATCAATTTTTAACGCTTTATTCATTGATTAAAAGAATATACATTTAACATAAACCGTACAACATCAGTCATCGATTCAAACACTCAGCTGGTTTCCTTACGTTTTCTGTCAGGAGGTGGTTTGGTTTTCTTTTTTCATCTGGTCACGTAGATAAGATAAAATCTCACCACATCTGGCATTTACACACACTGTGCCAGCGGATCCACTCTACTGATGTACATATAAAATCAGCATGGTATGTGCTCACTGGAGACAAAACAGCGCACACCTGTCAAAAGGTCATTTGAATATAAGATGGTAAAACCATTTGTAAAACACATATAAACTTTTTCCATAAATAGAATCATATCTGGACATCTGTTGCATAAATTGTGTTTTCCAAAGCTTACAATAGAGCAGCCAGGTCTCAGCACTGCTGGGCACCCACGTTGGCCACTTACTTTATTATTGCAGACTGTCCTTTAAACATTAAATGCACAACATTCGTACCACTTAAAACTGGGGTCAGGTGGAAGTCTCACAGAGACCACGTCTGTACCGCGGTTGCCCTGAAACAGTTAAATCGGCTTTTAAAGCCTCTCAGATATAACAAGATTTTAAAACATACTTCATGGAATGTTCTTCATGCATCATAGCAGCTCATACCTGTGATAGAACAAGAGTCGCATTTGTTTCCTTTCCTTCCTTTACATTCACTATTCACAGTGAAACAGGTGCATGTTTGTTAAGAGTTCTGAGGTTGCTGACTGAGCCACAGCACAGCTGTGTACCACAGGTCGAAATTCGACCTTATATATTACAATCTAGCAGTATCTGGCTGGCCACGAGTTGGCCTGCCCCTGCCAGCATGTGGGCACTTCTTCGTTTTTAATCTATTCTTTGGCAGCTGACACAGGCGCTGACAGAGAAAATCCAGTGACTTGATTGCTAGGGATTTCACGACTAATGTTTGTTTGCAGGTGGATACCTTTGGACTGAAGTCTTCACTGTTATGCTTTTACCTCATCGGAGTGCGTATCGGGTTTTTCTTTTCAACTTTGGCCCAAAGCTAACTTTAAGGAAAGATGACAGAACATGAGGATAAATGAGGAGGAGGTTGCTAAGAATCCAAAAGACTACAGCTTACGGAGCAAATCTGAAAGCACAGGAACCTGAAAATCTAGTGTTTCAGACCATGCTGAACAGCTAGGAAAAGCCAAGGATGGGCATTAAGTCATGCTGTAGCATTGCCACGGGAAATAAAGCAAGATGAAAGCATTACAATGAATGGCCCTAGAGAGACTTCTCTTCCGTTAAGCTTGCCAAGTAGCATGCTACTAGGATAAGCACACAGTGACAGCAACAGAAATCCACTGGGCTACAGGTAGGTATTAAAAAGCATTGGCTCCTGAGCACAGAACTCCGATAGAACAGTAAAATCATTCAAAAATGCAGTTATTTGATAAAAAGTAAAGTTAGCTGGCAACCTCAGACAGCCTCTGGCTGTATCTCTTTAAGGTTTGGTAGACAAGTCCATTAACCGTGAAAACCCTAAACACTGCCACTTTCAGCTTCTAAACCAATACCCGACTACGTTCTTTGATCAAGAAGTAGAATACACATATATAATTCTATATAGCTAATACTGATTAAACACAGCACAAAAGGGGTTAATTCACGCTACTGAAAAAAACATAATAGGACCCTACTTGCATATGTAACCACAGAGTTGTAAGTAAGGAGCTAAACGCCTTCACTGAAGCTTTGCATCTCTCTGTAAAAGTGACGGGTTGGCTCAGTGAAGACACTAAGCAGCTCTATGTCCATGACTGCGTGCCAGGGTCGACCCAATCCGAGAGACACTTGTTCAATGAGATTGTGTACTGGATCCACATCCTGATCAGCCAGTTCTCCTTGGTCGAAATCAATGCTTTCTTCTGTGACTTCCAGAACTTTCAGGTCAGAGCCACGAAGACGAGCAATTGCTATAAGATTATGAGCCCAAACTGTGTAACCTGGGGTGGGGGGGAAAAAAAAGTTGCTCTGTCATTTTGCTACAAGGCATTTTTTACTGAAGTACTCGATACCAGAGCATCTCAACATCCTTCCCAACTTGTGCGGCTGTCTGCCACCCGGCAGAATCCCCCCTACAGCGTTTTTTTCAGGTGTGCTGCAGGCAGTAAAGCACCACTTTATAGTCTGAATAAGAGAGTAGTAAAAATATTTTGGCTAGTTTGACCAAGCTTTTTTACATCTATTGTTCTCACCATCTGTAGAGACACTGACTTCTTTCCTACAAATTCCCTGGTATCTACCATTTTGAACCCCTTGTGATCTACTGTGTAGCATAAATAATTAGAATTTATAAAGTCAGTCGTCAGTTAATCTAATTCAATGTATAAGAGGACCATTGCAAACCTGCTTGTGCTAGAAAGAACATAAACCAGAGCTTTGCTTTTTTTGCATTAGAGCTAGACTTCAAAAAACCCAATCCCAAACCAACCAAAATCCCAAAGCAATATAAAAAACCAAGACACACACACCAGAAGCCTCTCTGCGTAATCACTCAGACCAGTATACTTTTCAAACCTATAGTATATCTTACATTTATTATTCTAGGATTAAACCCCATTACAACATACCCTTCTCTTCCCACCAGTGCACACCAGCATCCTTTAAAAACAGACTCCCCAGTTATCTACTGGCTTTCTGTAACTGGCTAAGGTGCAGTAGCTATGCCTCATGCAGGTGCAAACCACACACCATCTGGGAAGTTCCCTTTTAGGAAGCTCTGCCAGCTCAGCCCTTCAATTCCACAAGAAAGGGCTTGCTTCTTCCATCACAGCTTCTGCAAGATGCCCACTTCAAGTCCAACAGAAGCTGCAGTTGGTGCAGTATTTTAACTGGGAATGTTAAGCTGCTGAGAAATCAAAGCTGTGGTGTGGTCACCAGTACTGCAGTGAACATGTTTTACACAATCACGTTTCAAAAGAAGGCAGCTAATTAAAGAACGAAGCAAAACAATGTCTAAGTAATAAAGAAAGGCTCACTTTTCATCCTGTGCTCTTTCATTGTTTCATACTGTTTGTCTCTAAGGTTTCCTCATGATACAAGCTTTGCTGGTGACACAAAGCTGTGAGGAAAGGCTGAGACAGCAGAAGGTTGGGCTGCCATCCAGAGTGACCTGGACAGGCTGAAGAGCTGGATGGATAGAAACTTGATGAGGTAAATAAGAGCAAGTGCAGAGGGCTGCATCTGGGGAAGAACAACTCCAAGGATCAGTCCAGGTTGGGCACTGACCTTCTGGGGAACAGCTCTGGGAGTGCTGGTGAACCACAGGCTGACCATGAGCCAGCAATGGGCCCCTTGTGGTCAAAAAGGCCAGTGGTCTCTCTGGGGTCATCTCTTCTGCATGAAGAAGAGTGTAACCAGTAGGTCAAGACAAGTTCTCCTCTCCCTCTACTCTGCCCTGGTGAGGCCACATCTGGAAAATTGCTTCCAGTTCTGGGCTCCCCATGTTGAGAAGCACTGGGGACTACTGCAGAGAGACCAGCTCAGAGCCACTGAGATGATCAGGGGACTGGAGCATCTTTCTTCTGAGGAGAGGCTGAGAGAGCTGGGGCTGTTTAGCCTGGAGAGGAGGAGAGAGGTGATGGGTTCAGACTACTGGACAGATTTTGACTACATATAAAAAAGACAATTTCTTACAGTGAGGGTAGTGAAACCTTGGATCAGGTTGCCAGAAAGGTGATAGATGCCCCATCCCTGGAGACATTCAACTTTGGATTAGATCTCTGAGCAACCTAATCTAGCTGATGGTATCCCTGCTCACTGCAGGGAGGTTAGACTAGCTGACCTCTAAAGGTCCCTTCCAACCCAAAACATTCTGTGATCCCGTAGGAGGTTTCATTTCAACACAGGGAAAAGGTTTTTCACAGGGAGGGTGACAGAGCCCTGGCACAGGCTACAGAGAGTCTCCTGCTCTGAAGACTTACAAAACCTGCCTGGGCGCAGTCCTGTGCAGTCTTCTCTAGAGAATCCTGCTCTAGCAGCAGGGCTGGACTAGACGATCTCTAGAGGTCCCATCCAATCCCTACCATTCTGTGATTCTTATAAATACACTGTTCAGGGCAGGTTTTGAACAGAGCAGCACCTGTACATCCCTATAGCTCATTTATGATACACTAACCATCACAAGAGCAGGAACTCCCAGAACTCTCATCTACCAATCCTTCACTTCCAGCACAACTATCCACGGAGGATGAAACTCTCAGTAAAGCTGTAGAACATTAAACCTGATGGAAAATTCCACTCCACTATTGGGATATGAAGTGGCTCTCAAAATGTTCCAGTTACCCTGATTGTAAAGAAATCCCTGACAGGAAAGTGCAAGGATAAAAGGAACAACTGCAGTTCAGGTCTCAGCACCATCCCTTTTGTTCAGGCCAGATCACCTACACTCTGAAATACCATTTTATTCTCAATTCCATCTCATTTTAAATTCATTCTCCTTTCAAAAGTTTCTCAGTAATCTTCCAGCAGCCAAAAAGCCTCTGCCCATCCAAATATTCAAGAGGTAAAAGGGAATGATTGCTTCACCACAGGTATTATTGAACAACAAATTTATGACGGACACACCAGGATTTGTTTTAGCTTGCCAGTAAAAATTTCAGCTTTAGTTTTGCTCGTGAACAGAATAAAGCTGAGAATTTCACAGGCAGCACAAAAGGTTCACAATACGAAGTTTTGAAGTATCCTTCTTTTGAGAAGGAAAACCAACCAACCAAAAATACCAACCCCAAAGCTTCAGACCTGTAGATGGGCTATGCTTTTCATCCACAGCACCAAGATCACAGTGCCACTCCTACTGTCCCCACCCCATCGCACACCACCACACAACCTTCACATCTTCATGCTGTAAAAACGTTTCTTAAATCCTTCAGCCAGCTTTCATCTGCTGCTGAAGCTGCTACCTTGGTCAGAGAGACAGGACTTTCCACAAAAGAGAGAATCAAGGAAAAGAGTGTCCTTGAGGTGCTTTTCCCTTCCTCTTTTGGATAGTGACAAGTGGCAGCCAAGACTACATAAATCAAAACCTTCTCCAGAGGAAATGAAGAGCAAAGAAGGGGCTGGGGTGGAGGCAGGAAACCCAAATAAAAAGAACCACAGGACAAAAACTGACAGTGGGTGGAAACTGAAGAGTCACTTCTTCAGGAGACAGGAGAGGAAATCTGAGCCCGTCTATATATGAAGTGGATTATGGCATCTTGAGCTGTGTTTTTCTGAGGGAGGCTGGACAGTACCCTCGTATCTGTGAGTGGACTAATAAAACACTAAGAGACTTCTCACCAGAAGTCACTAAGCTACAAGTAGTTTAGAATTCACACGGGATAAACACCTTCGTATTTCCAAACACAAAGATACCAGCAAGAGGCACAGCAGCACACACAGCAACTGTGCTGCTTACTTTTGACCACCACTCTACTAAAAGACATCAGGATTAGAAAGGCTGAAACATTTTAAGGATTTCAAAGTCACACAGTATGTCCATGCAACGTATTACCTACCATGAACAGCTAGAAGAGACAGTCTTGTGCACCTCCAGGCTAATAAGACAAGTGGATCTTCATTCCGGTTGTCGCTAAGATCTGGGAAGCCAGACATATCTATCACATCATTCATTAGTATAAAATGAGTGAGGAACTTGTCATACTGCCTGGATATGAGGTCAACAACAGCTCCTGAAACACAAGTGATGTAGCTGTCAAAATGAATCCTCTCTAAGGGGATACTGGGCTTCAGAATCCTTAACATATCATCACTCTTGACATCAAAAACCATTATATAGACCCGAAGATTAGCGCTGTTGCGAGTCAGTGCCTTCCAATTCTCATCTTCTGGCATACTGTCCAATGACTTGTGCATTATGGAAACGCTGTGGACCAGGAGAGACAGTCGATGCAAAGGCACGTGGTTGCTGTCAGCCAGGACTCTTGACATTTCAGCTGTAAAATCACAGAAATCCAATGCAAGAGAACGCAGATTCACAAAGCGCTCCAATTCAACCGCGGTGATAAGGGTGGTATTACCAGGGATGTGGTTGTCCAACAAGCTCAAATGTTCCATGGTGTTGGCTATGGGGTTTGATAAGGAGGACAGTGATGTGGGAGTTACAATTTGCAGCATAAACCCACAAGATAGCCATTTCAATTGCCTGCTATTGCCTAATATCTCTTCAAACAGGTGCTGGATTCTGCAAGCAAACAAAACGGACAAAAATGGTATTAAGCAAAGTTTAGTCTTACCATTGCACAGTGCAGTTTTTTATTCAATGACTACACTTCTTTCATTTATGGCCTTAATTCTGCAAGAAGGTGCTATTATTACGGTCCTTGTGAACCACAAATGTTAGGAACTGACTATATATTTTCCACAGCAATTTTACCAGCAGTAAAACTATCCTGAGAACAACTGTCTTTATCTTTCCTTTGTGAAATATATTTCCCAGCACATATTTGACACCAAACCACATACATTTTCAAGTAATGCAAATAAGCAAACCTGTAGTGCTTTTAAAAATACAGCTCTTCTTTTAAAAATAACTTGTAATATTTTCTAACTTCTCCAGAACTGCAAATTCAATATGGAACAAAAGTTACTCTGAATGGAAGGCTGCAGAAACCTGCCTTTGAGCAGAGTCACAGAACAGTCAGGGTTGGAAGGGACATCACAAATCATCTAGTTCCAACCCCCCTGCAGAGGCAGCAACACCTTCACTAGATCAGGTTACTCAGGGCCCCATCCAACCTGGTCGTCTACACTTCCAGGGATGGGGCAGCCACAACTGCCATGGGCAACCTGTTCCAGCCTCTCAACACCCTCACAGGAAAGAACTTTCTTCCTGTACAACTTCAATATCCCTTCTTCAAGGCTGTCACCTCTTCCCCTCTAACTATGCACCCATGTCAAGTCCTACTCCAGCTTTCTTGCAGCCCCCTTCAGCTATTAGAAAGCTGCTAGAAGGTCACCTGGGAGCCTCCTCTTCTCCAGGCTGAACAACCCCAACTTGCTCAGCCTGTCCTCATAGGGGAGGTGCTCCAGCCCTCTGGTCATTTGAATTGTTCTCCTCTGAACACCTTCCAGGAGCTCTCTGTCCTTATGTTGAGGACTCCAGAACTGGACACAGGACTCCAGGTGGGGTCTTGCAAGTACAGAGCAGAAGGGGATAATCACCTTCCTCGACTGACTGTCACTGCCTCTTTAGCTGCAGCCCAGGACACGGTTGGCTTTCTGGGCTGCAAGCGCACGCTGACAGCTCCTGTTAAACTTCCGGCCCATCCCCACCCCCACACCAAGCCCTGCTCCTCAGGGCTGTCCTCAGTCCTTTCTCCTTCCAATCTGTATTTGTGCATGGAATTGGTTCAAGTTTTACCACAGCAACTTGGGAGTTGCTAACATTTCAGTCTCTGATTCTCAATTCAAAAGCCTCGTGCCTTTTACTGTGCTTGATGACTACCAGGCACTTCAGCTGATGCACCTCACCTCTAGCAGAAAGCCTACAAACTTTCTCCAGAGGTATTTTTCCAGTCTTTGGGAACACTTGTCATTTGGGCAGGAGGAATCTTTTGGGCCATGGCAGCTGTGGGCCAAACATACACATTTTGGGTGAGCAGCTCATCTCTAACCCTTCCTAGTCGATTGGAAGGAAAACATCAGCATTTAAGGGCAGTAGATCCACCAGGCAACTGGACATGTGAAGATATGATGTAAACACCTCCAGTCCATAAAGAGCAGAAACCTTTATGCCTCAAATCACATAGTGTTTTGCACAGAACACTTTTTCCTTTACTATTAGAAATAACTGTAGGCTTAAATGTTGGATGCAGCCCCTTAGTGCCCTGGTCTGGCTGATGTGGGGATTCATAGAATAGTTCAGGTTGGAAAGGACCTTAAAGATCATGTAGTTCTGACCTGCCTGCCACAACCTCCCTGGGCAACCTGTTCCAGTGTCTCACCACCCTCATCATGAAGAGCTTCCTTTTGACTTCCACACTAAACCTGCCCTCTTCCAGCTTGAAGCCATTACCCCTGGTACTACCACTCCAAGACCTTGTAAACAGCCCCTCCACAGCTTTCCTGTGGTCCCCTTCAGATACTGGAAGGCCTCTAGAAGATCTCCCCAGAGTCTCCTCTTCTCCAGGCTGAACAGCCCCAACTCTCTCAGGCTATCCCTGTAGGAGAGGTGCTCCAGCTGTCCAGTCATCCTTGTGGCCCTCCTCTGGACATCTTCGAACAGTTGAATCTTTCCTGAGTTGGGGGCTCCAGAAATGGAGGCAGTACTCCAGATGGGGTCTCACAAGAGCAGAATAGAGGAGGAGGATCACCTTCCTCAACCTACTGGTCATGCTTTTCTTGATGCAGCCCAGGATGTNTTGGCCTTGCTGCATCTCATGAGGTTGGCACTGGCCCACCTCTCAAGCCTGTCCAGGTCTCTCTGGATGGCATCCTTTAAAAAAAGCAACCAATGGCAAACCGCCCCATGCAGTGCCTCACTTGGACGTGTCTGCAGTCCTGGAAGCTTGACTACTCTACGTTCTCCTACAAATGGATCTTGAGCTTGTTTGGAGGTTCTAGCAGGGGAGTGCACCTACAGTATACCCTTGATAGATGAATGGTACACCTCTACCAGGGAAGGTCGTCCTCTTTGACAGACTGTGCAGCTTCAGGAGGGATGCACATGGAGCACTAAAGGAGGAAGGGGACAACCTCCTAGCCAGCCAAATCTGCTGAATCAACCCTGGCCATCAATGGAGTGTCCGATGTTGCAGCCAGATTGCACTCACATCCAATATGATTGTTATTTATCTATTATACACCTCGTAACCGTCCCCAGGGCTCTGCCCTAGTACAGTCATCAGGTTTAAAGACTTCAGTTCTTCTAGATCTTCTGTGAATACTTCTTTTAAACTGAGGACTGGCAACTGCAACACAAATTTGTAACACCAGGTTTAAACAAGAGGTCAGGAGTCACAGACAGTGTAGTTTTGCTGTTGTATTCTTAAATCCTTTTACAGTTCTTCTGAGCCCTGGCCATATTCATTTCACAATTATTCCTGGCAATGTTTCAGTTAAAGGCTGACTCTCTGACAATCCCCCAAACAAAAAGCTTCTACCACAGGGACTTTTCTAATTTCTTGCAATGAACAAAGCCTATTTACTCCCTGCTCTCACCACACAAATCTCCGGATGGTGCTGAAATAGTCACAGCAGTGGTAGAGTTTATGTTGTGGTGGCTCAAGGAGTCAACTGTAACAATGCTTGTAGTGTTCTACAAAAGAAACTAAACCAGGCCAAATCACTTTTGAGATGAGCAGTACAACACTACCATCTGTACACATCACTGTACTACAAATCTGTTCCAATTGTGCCCAGAAGCATGAGTACTTAAGGACCTTACTAGTACACACAGAATCTAACAAAAAGAAACCCAACACGCAAAGCTGCAGCTGCAGGTTGGGTTTTCTCCTCTGCAGAAAATGTGCTAAGTAACTTCTAAACACAAAGAGGTGGATTTAATGCTATAGACATAACAACCTCTTAGTGCAAGCACCAAAGTATTTCTGCAATATTTAGATTAGTGCTGATCATCTACCAACTTGTAGGCCCTATTTCTAGGCCTTCCTTCCCCCAGGTTCTTTGCCAATTTAAATAAAAAGATCAAATATCACAACAGGAGAATATTTAATAGTGATCATGTTGGATTGGTTTTAATACCTGATTCAGAGAAGGCCAAACAGGCAGCACAGAATGATTTACGGGCCTAATGGAGTGTGTATGTGTGTGTGTATGTATGTGCAGTTCTTCCCCTGCAACTTCCTTATTTTTCATGAACAGATTGAATCTAACCAGAGCTTGCAAAAATAATTGGACCCATGTTCTAGAAATGCAGACACATTAAATGAATTCTTGGCAATTAACATCCTATCAGCATCATTTATCATTGTATTCACTTTTACTCCCACTGCCTAGCATATGGCACAACACTCACCCTAACTTGCAGGTCAGTAAGCTGGCCTAGAAAGCCAAAGTTTCTAAGAAAGAAGTTTACAAGAAAACTGCCTTATAAAGCTGCAGTTTAGGTACAGTTTAGTAAGCATAGCATTAAACAGAGCTCAGCACATGCAAAAAGCCACATAACCTCGTGCTGCCTCAACAAGTGTGCCTTGTCCCCTTTGTTCCTTGTAAGCAGCAGTTACAGGATGCTCGCTATCAACCTGAAAACTATTTACAAGGTACAACAATGAGTAAAGATAAATTATTTTCATAATGAAGGCCCCAAATGGTGCTTTCAGTCAGAGTAAAGTCTGCCTAGATGGGCTGAGTCACTGTTGAAGCCAAAGAAACAGGCCTGGCCAGAACTGAAGCACATCAACATCCCTGCACCGGAAACAACTGTATTACTAAAGCACATAGGGAGCCCATTTGTTTAATTAAAGACTATCACTCAAAATGTTTTGTTTAATAATCAAGGCTAGACTGGTTCTTTTAGAATACAAACCAAGTGAACCATGCAGATCATGGGAAGCAGATTTCAGAAAGCCAAAATTCAAAACTACTCTTTGCTCATCTCAAGATAAAGGTCTTGTTTATGCTGAGGTTCTCCACAGCAATGAATTAAGTTGTAAGTTGATTCTTAGTAATGAACTACACTGAAGGAGAATTTTAGCCAGTAACCAGGAACACATGCTATAAAGAAAAAGAACAAGCATTACAAACCAATGCTGATCACTATAAAAACTCACTTGTGAAAAAGCCTCCAAGAGGCTCCTCTGCCTCAGAACAACCCTTAGTGTTACCCTGGGAGATCATCTTAATGATGATAGCGAGGGTGACAGAGCACTGGAAGGGGCTGTTCAGGGAGACTTTGGAGTCTCCTTCTCTGGAGATGTTTAAAACCCACCTGGACTTGTTCCTGTACGACTTGATCTAGGTGATCTTGCTCTGGTGGGGGGATTGGACTAAATGATCTTTCAAGGTCACTTACAATTCCTAACATTCTCTGACTCTGTGTTAGCTGGGATCTCACACACAGTCTGTTTGTTACACCTGTTACTCTAAGGAGTTCCTGAACAGCCAGTAAGGTTTGGAACTTATATGGCAATACAAATCTTCAACTACTACTAACAGTCTCCAAAGGTGCCTCAGTGTCTTCCAGTGTTAGTTATTGGTATCCATGTTACGCTTTGTATCAGTTAAGCTGCAAAAGGGCAAAAGACACAACTATGGAACCAAAAAGATTTACCTCCTGAAGTGAATCTGCTGCTAGTGCTAACGAGCCTGAGAACACAGAATAACATCAGCTTTCCTTTGATTTCGAAAAGGACTAGCAGGTGCCAAACCAAAAAAGCCCACCAAAACCCAAACCTCAAACCCAACCACATAAAAAAGAGGTAGCACTTATTTGCTCATTCTAAAAGGAGCAAACAAGGACACTCACCTAACTAACTCATTTCCAATTAAGTGAGCAATGATTGTGCTGTTCATGGCTCTGAAATGTGCACACACATTTGTGATATTTGTTTGAACAAGTGTTTAACCAGACACTTAGATGTAAGCATCAGCTGACCTGGATCTCTTCAAGACCTTTGGCAAAAGGAGGTTTTCATGTATTTTCAAAAAGGATATGAAAACACAAAGGATTTGAGAAAAACAAGCTTTTAGTGAACCAGCCTTTTACTTTCACGTTGCACTACAGGACATAGATTGAACAGAACCTCAAATGATTCTTAAATTCTACATCCCAAACATAACAGGTAACTAAGACACAGCAGCTGTACTGGCATTATTCTGAAAATGTAAGTCAGGGCCGAAAAGGTATCTGTGTGGTTGTATTCACAGACATACGCTGATCTGGTACTACACACACACGCTAGTAAAAGAACTCGTTTTAAAACCACTCCAAAAAACAATCGTGAACACTGAGTGGGCTGTACTGAGTCCACTCCTAAGCTACTGGGAAAAAGATGCTTCAACTGCCGCAGTGATATTCAGGTTTAATTGATACAGGAAATGTTACCAGAACTGCTAAAACGGTTACCTAAGTCTGACTCTCTCTATGGTATTTTAGTCCCTAAGTTGGTAGCTTTTACTCCAGAAGTCTATAGCATTTTGCGTTGTATTTAACCTTTTACAAAGAACCAGCAATGTTAAAGTATTCAAGGACTATACTATAACTGTTTCTAGCACACAATAAAAAAGGGAAGAAAGGATTCTCAACTTGCTATGTATGGGGCAGAGGGAAGCCACAGACTACTACTTCACATCTGGAATACTGTGTCCAGTTATGGGCCCCTTGCTTGACAAGAGTCCAGCGCAGAGCCATAAAGATGATGAAGGGAATGGAGCATCTCCCTGATGAGGAAAGGCTGATGGAGCTGGGTCTCTTTAGCTTGGAAAAAAGGAGACTGAGAGGTGACCCCATTAATGTTTACAGATATGGAAAGGGTGGGTGTCAGGAGGAAGGAGCCAGGCTCTGCTCACTGGCATCCACTGATAGGACAAAGAACAGTGGGTGTCAACTGGAACACAGGAGGTTCCACATAAAGATGAGAAGAAACTTCTGCTCTGGCAGGGGGGACTTCACTGGGTGATCTTTCCAGGCCAGTTCCAATCCCTAACAGTCTGTGATTCTGTCACTTCATGTAAACAGCAGAAAAATAAATCAACTCTATTGAAGAATTTCGATTCCCATCCTGTTGTTTAAAAAATAGCTCTTTCTCAGTCATATATTTCAGGAACAAAAACCTGTGTTCTCTCTTTTTATGATTTCAATGTATTTGATAATGTGCAAATGTAACTTACTGCTTAATCTTCTTGCCGTCGGGGTCAACCTTGCCCAGATATGTATTTGATATACTGCCATGTTGCTGTAGAATGCTTATATCCCCAAAGAGACTCAACTTCTGGAGGTTCCTAGGAAACAGAAAAAGAAACATCAATCTATGTACCACATTCAAACACTGTGAGGAATCAGAAAACCCAGGCAGCGAGAACATATTATTACATGGAATTGTATTTGGGGAGATACTTCACTATCCTAGAATACAGGCACATACAGAACTCTGCCACAAGACTGGTGTAGCCCCGTTCTAGCCCCTTTTCCCATAGACACAAACATCTGTAAAATTGAAGGTCAGGTCTCTTGTCACCACTGGAGTATTTTCAACATGGCAGGCACCATGGAGAAAACTTGTGCTTTGTACATTTTAATCCTTGGAACACATGAGTGAAGCATAAAAGCATCAAACAGCAATTCCTTTTAATATTGAACACAGCGCCCAATGTCCAAGCACAACATAACCAGAAGCAAGTCTGTCTGAGAACTGCTGCCAAGCACTACTGCCACAGGATTACACAGAAGAGCCCAAACCTGCTTCAATCAAGGCAGCACAAACCTCACACAGGATAAGTAAAAGCTCCCCAAACCCTTATTATGTCTAATTCTCATGATATGAATGTTTTGATATTTCCCCACAGTAACCAGAAGATGATTAGCAGTCAACCATGACAGAAGATTTCCATTTTTAGAAGGGATACATCAAAAGGAGTAAAAAAAAGCAGCTCTAGGTTTCTGCTGGACGTGACTTATGGTGGTAGTCAACTCATTTACCTCTCCCTGGAACTGGCATCTTTTGTACTCCTCAGAAAGCTCCAGCAAAAGAAATTAAAATGACTGGAGTCTAGAGCAGTTGTGGTATTACCTTTAAATCTGTTATTTTTAAACTGACTTAAGTTTCAGGTTAACTTGTTTATTATTATTTATAGGTGATGACAATTAGATTTATCCTTAAACTGCAAAAACTGGTCTGCGCTGGATAATGATGATTATAGGCTGGCCTTGATGATCTCAGAAGCCTACAAGTTTTAACAGGGACAAGAGCAGGGTCCTACATCTTGGCCACAATAACCCCCAGCAGAGCTACAGACTGAGGGATGAGTGCCTGGAAAGCAGCCTGGCAGAGAGGGACTTGGCAATACTGGTTGACAACCAGCTAGAGCCAGCAGTATGCCCAGGTGGCACAAAGGCCAAGGGCATCCTGGGTGGTATCAGCAATAGTGTGGGTAGCAGGACTAGGTACATAACCCTCCCCCTGCACTGGGCACTGGTGAGGCCTCACATCGAGTACTGGGGTCAGTGCTGGGCCCCTCACTTCAAGAAGATTGAGGGGCTGGAGTGGGTCCAGAGGAGCAATGAGGATGGGGAAGGGACTGGAAGAAAAGGCTGATGAGGAGAGGCTGAGGGACCTGGGGGTGTTTAGCCTGCAGTAGATTCATGGAGGACCTTCTCCCTCTCTACAACTCCCTGAAAGGAGGTTGTAGACAAGTAGGGGTTGGGCTCTTCTTGAAGGCAACTAGAGACAGAAGGAGAAGATAGGGGCTGAAGCTGCACAGGGGAGTATTTAGTTGGCTGTTAGGAAGCCCTTCCTCCTAGAAAGAGTTATCAGACCCTGGAATGGACTGCCCAGGGCAATGGTGGAGTCCCCATCCCTGTATGTGTTGAAGGACAGACTGTCTGTGGCTCTTATTGCCCTGGTCTCGCTGCTGTGGTGATGTTAGGTCCTGGGCTGGGCTGGATATGCTCAGGTGGCCTTTTCAACCTCAACAGGTCTGTGATTCTGTGAGTTTATGTACAGGGCAGTATCTGTTTGATCACAGAAACAGGAGTTCAGCAATAGATGTCAATTGTAGCTGACAAGTGAGTGACATAAATCCTTACTCTTGTATTAAATAACCAGCTTCCTGCATTTTATCCACTGCTATACCTGCTAAGTTTTTCCTCTGGGTAAGCAACTAGCAAGATTCACTAGATTACTAGCAAGATTCAGATCTTGGTGACCTAGTCTGATAAGTATTGAGCCTGAATATTCTTAAAACCAAAAAAAACCCCAACAGTTGTTTTTACAACTGTTTCACAAGGAAAAGATTTGACACCTATTTCGGACATGCTAACAACTACAGTGATTTAAAAGTGCTGTACTGGTGATACACTAATACACACTGAGCTCTGGCCACTGGCTCAACAGTCTGTCAAACTAAGACAATGCCTGATCATACTGTCAAGAAAATCTGAAGACACTGACACCAACACCAAGAGTATCCTGGGCAGTTCCTTCCCAGAGAGTTGTAAGAGGTAACCTGGTATGACAGGGAAAGCAGCAGCCTCCAGGTGGCATGAAACACGATGTTTATGAACGATGAAAGAATTAAACTTTTCTGATCTTGGTGACCGAATTCTGAGAGTTCAGAACAACTCTGAATGCCCTGCATATTCACAACACACAGAGGTATTGGTTTGTGCCACTGACACCCCAGGGAATGCTGCTACAGGCAGGTATTAATTTCAGAATCACCAAACTATTGGAGAATTAGACTGGTTTAGGTTGGAAGGGACTTCAGAGATCACCCAGTCCCAGCCGTCTGCCATGACGCCTCACCAGACCAGGTTACTCAGGACCCCATCTAACCTGGTCTTCCAACACTTCCAGGGATGGAACAGCCACAGCCTCCCTGGGCAACCTGTTCCAGGGCCTCAAACCCCTCACAGGGAGGAATTTCTGCCTCAGATCTAAACTAAATCTCTCGTTTTAGCTTGAACCCATCCCCCTTGTCCCGGCACTAGAGTCTCTCCTGGAACTCCCTCTCTAGCTTTCCTGTAGGCCCTTTAGGTACTGGAAGGCAACTATAAGTTCCTTCTAGAACCTTCTTCAGACTTAACAGCCCCCATTCCCTCAGCCCGTCCTCACTGACCTCCTACAGAACCTCTCCAACAGTCCTTTCTGTACTGGGGACTCCAGAACTGGACACAGTGCAGCTGAGGTCTCACAAGAGCAGACTAGAGGGGGAGTACCACCTCACTTGACCTTGGCATGAAACCCTATTTCCTAGAATTCCACATATTNAATCTCTCGTTTTAGCTTGAACCCATCCCCCTTGTCCTGGCACTAGAGTCTCTCCTAGAACTCCCTCTCCAGCTTTCCTGTAGGCCCTTTAGGTACTGGAAGGACACTGTAAGTTCCTTCTAGAACCTTCTTCAGACTTAGCCCCCATTCCCTCAGAATGGTTCCTACAGAACCTCTCCAACAGTCCTTTCTGTACTGGGGACTCCAGAACTGGACACAGTGCAGCTGAGGTCTCACAAGAGCAGACTAGAGGGGGAGTACCACCTCCCTTGACCTTGGCATGAAACCCTATTTCCTAGAATTCCACATATTTGTACTACATCTATTTGATTGCCATTTCAGGTGCTAGAGAGACATCTGGAAAGGTCATCTGTCTCAAACAATTACACACATTCAGTTATTTTCCTATTCACAGTACAGTTAACAATCATCAACAAATCTGGTCCCAGTTCAACACAGTACTAGTTTTTGCTACTACTGAGGTGTCATATCATCTCTCCAGAACTCAGCACACATCCATCTCAAAGATTTACAGAAGTTATTGCTATTGGAAGATAATGGTTTAGAAGTTGTCATCTTTTCCTGAAAGTCATAATGTGGCTCAATCCCATGCACTACCCACACACACAGCCACAGGAAAGGTGTTTGGGAAGCATTTCTACATTTATTTTCCACTAGTCCAAAAAGTGTACTAAATTAACAAGTTTCTTACCAGGCTCCATCTTCAGTTTGGAATAAGAACTAGATAGCCTTGCTTTCCTTCAGCCTGAGCAATGGTGTAACATACACACACACGAAGGACCTCAACCATTAATATACCAGTTCCTGTAGGATTCAGATGCCTGCTCAAATCAACAGAATCACAGAAACACTTGGAAAAGACCAATAGGTCATGGAGGCCAATCATTAACCTAACTGTCACAAGCCCACTACTAAACCACATCCTTCAGCACCAGATCTACATGGCTGTGAAACATGTCCAGGGATGCTGATTCAGCTCCCTCCTTGAGCAGCCTGTTCCAACACCTGATCATCCTTTTAATGAAAAGGCTTTTCCTAATGTCCAACCTAAACTTCCCCTGGTGCAGCTTGAGGCTGTTTCCTCTGCTCCTATCACTTGTTCCTTGTGAAAAGAGATCAACCCTCACCTCTCTACACTCTATTGCCAGGTAGTTGCACAGTGATAGTATCACCCCTCAGCCTCCTCCTCTTCAGACTAACCAAGCCCAGTTCTCTTAGCTGATCCTTAAAAGATCTGTTCTCCAGATCTCTCATCAACCTTGTTGCCCTTCTCTGAGCCTCCTCTAGCCCCTCAATGTCTTTGCAGTGAGGGGCCCAGACCTGAACATGAGGTACTAGTACTCACTAGTGCCCAGTACAGGGGTACAATCACCTCCCTGCTGCTGCTGGTCACACACTTTCTGACGCAGGCTGGGATGCTGCTGGCCTTCCTGGCCACACTGCTGGTTCATATTTAGTTGATGATCAATCCATACCCCCAGGTGCCTTTCTGCTGGGCAGCTTTACAACCACTCTACCCTAAGCACAGGATTGTTAGGGGCACTGGAGTCATAGAGCTTTACTACAGTCTGCCTTTGTTTCCACATCACGGCCCAAACAAGACACGTTGCAGAGAAAGAAGGTGTGGGTTCAGAAATTACTATCTTCCTATCTTTGTTAGCAGCTGGGAGAGGTCGTACTTTCAGATTTCAGAGTTCCTTAAAAGAACACAGGACTTCCCTACTGAAGGATAGGCGGTTGCTGATATATGCTGCGTGCACTGAAATGACTCACAGCAAGTTTGGTGCCCTCCCACCTACTTTCCAAGACTAGATCTGAAAAATCATTTTGAGAAGGCACAGATTATTAGGATTTAAGAGCCACAGAAACAACTTGCCCCTCCTGATACTGCTACAAATATTAAACATACCTTTTTTTTTTTTAGATCTCACCATGGTCCTAGTCCTAATAAAGAAATATGCCACCACCCATCACAAAACACAGTCAACTCTGACTCTACCTCACATATGAGGCAGACACAGAATGAATCTTTCTGGATGTTAACTGCCTGCCAGCAGTGATCGTTGTCCCAAGATAATCCGCTGTTTTTACACCAAGTGGTGAACAAGTGGTTCACAAGTGGTTCTTTCTTTAATTCCCTAAGAAATAATGGATTTTCTGCCTTTTTAGATTTGCTTTGGAATTGGTAATTATATGTTGCACAGAAAATGTTTTAATGAGAAAAAAAATACACCTCATTCTCCTCTACCCAAAGGAGCATCTGGAAACCGCATTACTTGTAGTCACTGCTGTTCTGAGATTCCCATGGCATTATAAATCCTCCAGGAATTCTAGAGCCATCTAAAGTACCTTGGTTCCTGCAAGAAAAGGGGCTGTGATGGTTTATCAGTTCATGTAAATGCCTGCAAGTTCTCATAGTTGAGAAACAGTATACCATTTCACAAAAGCAGATCTCTTCCTCCTCGATTCTGAAGTACATGACTGAAGCTCTTTAAACTTCCCTGCCAAAATGCTACCGTGAGGACTGACAGGAGCTATGAAAGAAAAACCTAGTTTCAAACTTAATTGCAAAAGGAATGAATGTACAGTGATTCAGTGACTGGAGAAGTCAGGAGCAGCATTCTTTCTATTATGAAAACACATCTTCCTGATGAGAAAAGGCTGCGGAAGATGGATCTCTCTAGCTTGGAAAGAAGGAGACTGAAGGGTGACCCCATTAATGTTTACAAATACAGAAAAGCTGAGTGTCAGGAGGAAGAAGCCAGGTTCTGCTCAGTGTTACCCAATGATAGGACAAGGGGCAATGGGCATCAGCTGGAACAGACAAGGTTCCACATAAATAAACTTTTTCACGGTGAAGGTGACAGAACACTGAAATGGGATGCCTAGTGAGGTTGTGGAGTCTCNAGCTTCTTCACGGTGAACATTGAACAGACATTCAGACAGAACATTGAAATGGGATGCCCAGTGAGGTTGTGGAGTCTCCTTCTCTGGAGAGGTTTACAACCCACCTGGACATGTTCCTGTGCTACTCGATCTAAGTGATCCTGCTGTGGTAGGGGAGCTGGACTGGATAATCTTTCAAGGTTCCTTCCAATCCCTCACTGTCTGTGATTCCCAGCAACTATCCCATATACAACAACGCATGGCAAACATAAAAAAGGAATTACAAATTATCCTCAAGTGACACGGGAGTAAACAGAAGCAGAGAAACAAAGCAACTAGACTGTTATTCTTTAGACAAAACTTGGCCTCCAGTGAGTGAAACAGTCACAATAAGAACTAAACAGCAATTCAATCCCCAAACTACTTAGATAGCTAAAACACAACGTTCTACTTGCAATCTGATCAGTTATCAGTGGTTATCTTACAAGAGAAACAAACAGCAAAATCAACTAAGCAGCTTGTCTGTTCAAGGAAAAGCAGCAGACTGTTCAGAAAGTAAATACGAATTACAAATGAGGTAGTTAACGTAAATCCTGCCCTCTAGTTTTTTAAATGCTTGTTTGAAAAAAGCCTGCTGTAGGTCCTCTGTGTTCCCCGGTCAGACATTATTCATTTCAAACCAAAAAAGCAGCATGTAAACTATCTGGAGATGGCAAGAAAGTGGAATAATAAGACATCCTAGTAAATTTAGTACCTTTTTACCTAAGTCTTAACACCACAATTATACTGAGCTATCAGAGAGCAGGTACCAGGAAAACAACCCCTGCTACAATACTTCCGGCAGCCCCAACCCATACCATGCACACAGAATCTGTGGAAAGAACATACACATCAAGTGTCCCCGCATAAGTTCCATGGAGACTCAATATTTTTCAATAGTAGGAGTGCATGACACAATTTCTCACTATTTGCTTAATCTTGACAGTGTGTTTAACAAAACTTCAGTGAGATGAGAAAAAAGAAATCACCCTAGTTTTTCCCCACTCCCAGACAACACCCCTCTTGCTGATGCTGTTTGTGTTTAAATCCCAAGTTCATACACGTCTGTGTGAGTGTGAATTCCTATCAGCAGCAGCACTTCAACATTTTTTCCACTTATAACACTAACTGGATTTCCCAAAATTTGAACAGTTAAGTGAAAGCTCCTTAAAGATAAGAGAGGATCAAGAAAGACAGATCTTCTCCCCCTCTACTCTGCCCTAATGAAACCGCACCTGGAGTATTATGTCCAGTTCTGGGCTCCCCAGTTCAAGAGGGACAGAGATCTGATCTGATTGAGAGAGTCCAACAAAAGGCTACAAGAACGAGGAAGGGACTGGAACACCTACCTTATGAGGAAAGTGTGGAGAGGAAAAGACTATGAGGGGATTTAATCACTGTCTATAAATCCATGAGGGCTGGGTGTCAAGAAGAAAGAGACAATCTCTTTTCACTTGCGCCCTGTGATAGGACAAAGAACAATGGGTGTGAGTTGGAGCACTGGAAGTTCCACCTCAACATAAGAAACTTATTTACTGTAAGGTTCACAGAGCACTGGAACAGCATGCCCAAAGAGGCTGTGGAGTCTCCTCTGGAGACTTTCAAGACCCATCCAGATGTGTTCCTGTATGACCTGCCCTAGGTTCCACAGTCCTGCTCAAGCAGGGGGCTTGGACTCAATGACCCTTAGAGGTCCCTTCCAAAACCTGAATGAACTGTGCCTGTGTCAATGTCTGCATACTGAGGAGCCACAGGACAAGAAATACATTAAGATGATTGTGAACTGGAACCAACAAGCTGTTTTTGTAAGATCTGTAACTTCCAGTGGCACCACAGGAAGTACCTGCTGGGCACAAAATAGCAGAGGAACTGAAAGAGACTTCACACAGCACATCTGCATTCATATCAAACTAAGAGGAATTAAAAGTTCTCTTGCTCTAACTCCAAATAGAGACATAAAGAAAGCCTGAAATCACTAATCCCTTTGGAATCAAAGGGGACGGTGATCAGACCATGGTTCAGTTGCAGTCAGTTTTCCAAAGGCCATCCACAAGGTTTAATTTATCCTACTCTGAAATGCTTGCAATCCTGTTTTATTTCTGTACAGGTGAAGCTGCATGCACTGAGGGGAGATAATATTAACTGTCCTAAGATCTGCACAGTTTTCCAAACACATCATATCAACACATCCTTGCTTTCCTGACCTGTGTGCTGACTGAAGGCCATGTGATAGGGTAGCTGTTTATTAACAGTTTTAGAAGGTATTTATATTGATTACACCCATACACAGTAAAGCACTTTCACTGGACATTCAATGATTCTATGAAACAGCAAACTTGATGGTAAACACAGGCTCAGGATGGAAGAAAGGCTGCCCTAAGGAACCCATCATCCCACCTATACTGGTAATACCAGTCTCAGGCCTCTGCTACCTGCAGGAAACACCTGCTCCAGTATCAAGTGCAGTTGCCCTCCCTGCCCCAAACCCTGGGATTACAGAAATCCCCAGCAGGGGTGTTCTGAGGAAACGGAGGAAAAGAAAATCACAAAGATAAGATGGGAGCAAGAAACAGCAGCTATCTTCTACGTTGGGGAAGAGAGCAACTAGACACAGACTGTTAATGAGCGATAAGGGCTCATACATTACTAACCTAAAATTAGCAGAGCAACAACACTGAGGCAGGGGTTGAACTAGATGATCTCTCCAGGTCCCTTCCAAATCCAGTGATTCTGTGATTATTACAAACTACAATTTGAGGAAATTATGTAACCTGCTAAAGTATGTGAAAGAAGTGGGTCTAAACATTTCTTAAAATCCAAACAACAGGAAAATATTTATGTAATTTCTATTCAATTTAGTCAAGAAAGTCCTACATCTGAAGTATTTTCTCAATAAACATAAAAATCTCCTCCTAGTTAAAGCTCAGTCTACTCTTGTGAAACCTCACCTGGAGTAGTGCATCCAGTTATGGAGTCCCTAATGCAAAAAGGACAGGGAGTGAGTCCAGAAGAGGCCACAAGGATAATCAAGAGGGCTAGAACTCCTCTCCTATGAAAGCAGGGTGAGGAAACTGGGGCTGTTCAGCCAGGAGATGAGAAGGCTCTAGGAGAACCTTAGAAACAGGTTCTAGTACCTGAAGAGGGACTGCAGGAAAGCTAGAGTAGTTTTTATGAGGAACTCTAGTGATATGACAAAGGGGATTGTTTACAAGCTACAAGAGGGGAGATGTACATTGGATTTCAGGAAGCAATCACTCCGTGAGGATGCTGAGACCCCGGAACAGGCTGCACACGGAGGCTATGGCTGTTCCGTCTATGGAAGTGTTCAAGGCCAGGCTGGATGGGGCTGTGGGCAACCTGGTCTGGTGGGAGGTGTCCCTGCCCATGGCAAAGGGTTGGCAGTGGTGATCTCTGAGGTCCCTTCCAACCTAAACCTATGAAATCTCAGATTAGCAGGTAACATGGGAATTGGCAAGAACGACTGGCTTTTCAACCAGACATACTCTCAGATCTGGAAAGACAAAGTGTATGTCATTGGGGCAGCGCACCATCCCTCTTCCTCCAGTAAAACACCGGTGCTATGATTTTAACACCCCTACTGATTTGTCATGACATTATTTCTCAGTTTCGCAAAAGAGGTCAAAAGCCTGTCTGTCTGAAAGCTTAAAGTGAGCACGGTGCTTTCCCAGGAACCACATTCAAACTCTCGGTCACTCCATTTGAACTGCACTTCCTCATCTTTAAAAAGAACGAGTAAGTGGTACAGCAGAGATGAATACTTTGCGTATCGACCTGCCCCCTGCCAGCCAAACTGAACTAGCGTTCGCCATCAAACTACAGAGCACCATAGAGATCACAGTGTTCAGAGAATTACGGCTCCCTTCCGCACAAACACCCCCTGCGCTACCTCCCACCACCCACCCGCGGGGGATTTTCACCGGCGAGAGAGGTGGCCGGGCCCAGCCCAGCCCCCCCACTACCGCAGCTCAAGGGGCTCCGGCTGTGCTCCGCGTCCTCTCTTCCGCTCCCGCCAGGGGCGGCGAGGCCCTGTTCCTGCAGGGGCCCAGCAGTACCTGTTGTTCCGGACGCTGCTCAGGACGCACAGCACCAGCTCCAGGTAGGTCCTCAGCAGGTCGAGCCAGCGCGGGC
>VZRI01005336.1:0-12474 GCA_013397515.1 Upupa epops
AGGCACACCCTGGCCACAAATATGATCTACCTCAGGCTCGTTAAAGAAGTTATACTATGAACTTACTATAGGGCCTGTTGACAGAGCCAGACCAGTTGCCAAGTGCCATGTGTCTTGTCAGCCTACTACTGAATGTTTTTGCTGTACCAGTCAGTTTTAAGGTAATTCTCTTTATATAAGGGTCTTGCTTAAATAGTGACTGCACACAAGCAATAAAGTTTGTGGTCTCGCTTGCTTGTTCCCCTGCTGACGCTCTGCTGGTCTCCAGCTCCTCTTGCAGACACTTGGCCTTGTTGAATCTCATGATGTTGGCACTGGCCCACCTCTCAAGCCTGTNCTCTGCTGGTCTCCAGCTCCTCTTGCAGACACTTGGCCTTGTTGAATCTCATGATGTTGGCACTGGCCCACCTCTCAAGCCTGTTTAGATCCATCAGGATGACATCCTTTCCCTCCAGCATGTCCATCACACCACACAGCTTGGAGTCAATGGCAAACTTGTTGCGGGAGCACTCAATACCACTGTCCATATCGCCGACAAAGATGTTAAACAACACTGGTCCCAGTACTGACCCTTGAGGGACACCGCTCATCACTGCTCTCCATTTGGACTTTGAGCCATTGTCTGCAACACCCTGAGTGTGACCATCTAGCCAATTCATGGTTTTAAACTAAAAGAGGGATAGATGTGGCAACCTAATCTATTTGGAGATCTTCCAACATCCTTGTGAGTGTGATTGGACTGGATGACCAGAAAAGTTCTTTCAAACCCGCTATATCCACTGGTTCTGTAATTCTATTATTCCATGATTTTGATTCTGTGATTTGTGTTTCTATTACACAATTCTGTAGGTCAGGCTGTAATTGTGTTATGGTTTAGCACTGGTCACTTAACCATTCAGAAGCTTGATGCTTACCTTCCTTAAACCTGGAAGGAAGAGAATAAACACAATTACAGAAATTGGGGTGAGTGGAATCTGTAGCAGCAGGCACAATTGCTTTCCTACACAGACCCCAAAGCAGGGAGGTAAAAAGGGTATCAGGGGAGGAAGGTGGTGAGACCCTCCTTGCTAAACTACCCAGGAAAAACAAAACCCTCCTTACTCTGTTTTTCTGAGTATGGACTCTTTCCTAAACACAGCAGTCTGCTCTTTCCAGCCCCTTTTTACCCCTGCCTGAGTGAACTCCACTGGACAGTGACTGGGGGAGGTGTAACTCCTTGTGTGCTGGCAGAGAATTTGATGCAGGAATACTACAAGCAAATGAGGTTTCACCAAACCCACGACAAGTAGTTAAGCAGAAAGAATGTAGTATGTCAGAGCAGAACAGCATAAAATGGGAACACAGACATATTTTTCTTCCTGGTTCAGAAAACATCATTCAGACCAGTCATTCCCTACTGTAGTGTCATGAAGGCAGCAGTTGGCAAAGTGCACCAGAAGTCTTTAAGAAATACAGGTGAGAAAGGAAAGTAAGATATACATATTTGGGGAGAATCCAGGATTGAGACTAATGAATTATTACTGGGATAAGAGAGGCCTTCAACACTACTGGTGCAGAAATTGAAATTACAATGCTGAGGTGGAAAGAAAGGCTTTTAAGCTACAGGAGGCTCTTGACAGAGTTAGTACTGCAACTGAATCCATAAAAGATACTGACAATTGTGCAATTAGCATGTTTTCAGAAAACCTATGTAAATAGGAATTAGAGGAGTGTCCCTGAAATCTGTACCAAGTTAGTCCACATTGAAAAGAAACCTCATGGCAAAATGTGAGCTCTGTAAAACAGTCACATTTGTTTCACTAGCTATTACTTTTTTCTTCAGTTGCTGCTGCATATCATCGGCTGGATGAAATTAGATGAAGTCAGACGAGAATGAATATCTCCCAGCTCCTCTTGTCAGCACTATTCCTGATACAGGCCAGGATGCCAGTGGCCTTCTTGGCCACCTGAGCACACTGAAGGCTCATGTTCAGCTAGTCCTCTGGTAAGTTACATGATGGATACATTTGTCAGAAATTAAGGCATTTTGTTAGAATACTGAAGAGATGTACCTTGAATATTGTCTACTTTGATGTTAGTAAGGCATTTTATACTGTTGCCCACTGCATTCTCCTAGAGAAATTAACTGCTCTTGGCTTGGATGGATAGCTGTTTTGCTGGAAAAAAAAGTGATTAGAGGGCCTAGTCTAAAGAGTTTTGGTCAATGGAGTTAAATCTAGTTGGTGGCCAGTCACAAGTGTTGTCCTCTAGGGCTCAATATTGGGGCCACTACGTTTTAACACTTTTGTCAATTATTTTGATAATCTGTTTGAGGGTAAGAAGGCTCTGCAGCAGGATCTAAATGGACTGGATGGCTGAGCTAAGGCCAAATACATACATTTCATTAAGACCAAATGTTGGGTCCCGCACTTCAGACACAACAATCCCCATAGGTCTTCAGGTTTGGGGAGGACTGGCTGGAGAGCTTCCTGGCAGAGAAGTACCTGTGAGTGCTAAAGAAGTGTAGAGAAGTTTAATAAATAGTCCTAGCATAGCTTCTCATGCAATAATGACTAGAAATTCAATATTCTGCTCTCCACTACTTCCAATAAAAAGCAGTTAATGAGTTGTTAAGACACTTGCAATTTGATGGGGCCAGATGAGATTCAACCAAGAGCACTGAAGCAGCTAGCTGAGAAGCTGTCCAAGTCACTCTCCATCATTCATCAATGATGTTAGCTCCTGGCTACTAAGAATGGTTCCAAGTAACTGGAAAATCAATTTGGTAGCCAGTTACAAGAAATGTTCCTCAGGGGTCAGTATTGGGGTCACTGTTGTTAACATCTTTATCAATGATGTGACTGAAGAGACTGACTATACCTTCAGCAAGCTTGCAGATGACATCAAATTTGGCAAGAGTGTCTATCTGCTTAAAAGTAGGAAAGCCCTGCAGAGGGATCTAGACAAGTTGGTTCAATAAGCCAAGGTCAATTGTACGAGGTTTAACACTTTGGTCATAACAACCCCCTGCAGTGCTACAGGCTTAAGGAAGAGTGGCTGAAAAACTGCTCAGTGGAAATGGTCCTGGGAGTGCTGATTGTTAGACGGACAAACATGAACCAGCAGTCTGCCCAGGTGACCAAGATGGCTGACAGCATCCTGGTTTGTATCAGGAATGCTGTGGCCATCAGGACTAGACACTTGATTTTCCCCCTCTGCGCAGTGCTAGTGAGGCTTCGTTTTGAGTATTTTGCTCAGTTTTGGTCACCATAGTATAAGAAGCACATTGAGGTGCTAAAGCAGATCCAAAGAAGGTCAACAAACCTAGTGAAGGGCCTGAGGACAGATCTTATAAAGAGCAGCTGAGACAACAAGAGTTGTTTAATCTAGAGAAAACGCGGTTGAGTAAGGAAGAAAACATGTTCAGGCTGGAAGAAAACATGTTGGGGCTTGATCTCAACGAAAACAAGGCTCTGTCCCTTAGAAGTGGTAAACAGAATAAAGACATTGAGGGCTGAACAATGGGGATATAAGGAGAAGTTTAAATTATTTTGCATCAAATATTGTAACCAACTAGTGTTAAGACAAACAAGTACGTAGTGCATTTGTATCCAATGATAAAAGGCTAAATGTACAGATAGCCTTCTGATCTGTGTATAAAAGAAGCATAGGTTTGCTTAATAAATTGTCTTCACTGGATCAAGATGTGGATTCCATGCCTTCGTTGCTACAAATGGTGACCCTGATGGGATTTGATGTGATAAAGGGGAAAAAACAACCACAGACATCAGAGCGGCCAGTGGCAAGCCCAGCTAAGCTAAAGATATTGGCAGCAGGGATTGGCAGTGCAATTGCCAGAGAGAGCTACTTTAACATTGACGTGAAACTGATCAATGCCTCAGTGGATTACAGGTGATCAGTTGGGAAATTTTAGTAAAAATGGATCAGGATATGACTAAAAAAATTCTATTGCTCTTTGCAACTAGCTGACAGGTGGTTGTAGAGATGTAGGACTTAACCTTTTCTCCCAAGTTAGATAGAACAAGAGGAAATGGCCTCACATTGTGGCATGGGAGGTTTAGGTGGGACATTAATTAAAATACCTTCACTGAGGGAATGGTCAAGTATTTGCAATAGGCTGTCCAGGTGGGTATGTATCCAAAAACCATGTAGATCTGACATCTGAAAACATGGTTTAGTGGCATAGTGGTGTTGGGTCTTTCTTTAGAAAGAATCTATGTCAGGTTTAAAAGTTTAACAACAAAAAAGGATGCTTAACACAGTACTGTAATATACTTAAAACGTAAAATGTCATTGAAATATACTGTCAAATAGATGCAAAGGTAAAGTTTTCAAATGTTACCAGTATTTCAGAGAAATGTTATCTTCTATCTTTGGCATTTGCATAGAAATTATTTTTTTATATTAAGAGCTTGACTGCATGTTGTGTAAAAGAAGGATCAGGACTCCATATAAATTCCTTTTGGTCCATGTTTTGAATTTAAAAATGTGACGGAGAATGTAAGATTAGTTTGCTATAAAGGAATGCATTAAATAATTGCTGCCTTTATTTATATCATGAGTTGTGGGGATACAATCTCTTTTCAAGAATTGATAAAATACATAGAAAAAATTCAGATGCTCAACAGAGTATATGTCTTGAAACTCATTTCTACATTGGCCTACGTTAGAGTATGATGCAAGTAATTGTAATGCTTGGTGCTTTCACTTTGAGGTATGTACCTAGGTTATTTTTAAACAACATTTGTTAGAATATTTTTTTGAATATTTGAATATTTATTTACAACAGGTATGCCTTAAGGAATATGTGGCTTCTTTGCTCTTTAATGAAACAAGGAATAGGGATGCATCTAGCCTTTGAGATTTTGACTCTTCATTGCACTATTTTGGCATAAAAAGCCAAAGATGATTTCTTAGGCTTTAGCTTTCAGAATGCTTTCCTTCCTTTTCATTACATTTTTCAAGAGAAAATGGAATTGGAAACCCAGGAACAGTACTAAAGTGTTAGTAGAAATTAATGCCATTCTTCTTTCCTCCTAAAAATTGCTATTGTACTATCCAGATCAAACATTTTACATTCAAATAATATACGTTTAATTTCATGTACAGTAAATATCAGACTCATGCAAAACCTTTGATAGCTAATGCAAACACATCCCAGAGTGCATACTTTTTGTCAGGTCATGGCAGTGCAATTTTTCATGCTGTTCATTTGCAAGAGTGAATCAGAAGTAACGATAATATTTAAAAGTGTGACATTATAAAATTGTTCAATTTTACTGGCTTGTCAGTTTAATAATAGTTTGTGATGTGAAACTTTAACACAAGAAATGTTTTGCAAAATTACCAAGACTAAAAGGTTATCATTACAAATATTCTGCACAGTTCTTAAACAGCTAACTGAGAACACTCTCTGTTTGCTGGTAATTATCATAAACTCTTAGAGCTGCACTGTGTGGTATACGGCTGCTCATATTTCCTTGCTGCATTTACAACAAACTTTCTGAGTATAAAATAATTCTGGTATTTATTGAACGTTGAAGGAAACATTTACACATGTGTAACCAAACCAAGCTTGGAGAGTCATTGTGAGAACTGATATTATACCTAGAACCAAAAGTACAAATTGCTTGCAAATATGCATACACTAGATACCGGAGAACATTATGTTGCTTGCAGTGATATAATACTGTGAGTTCCATTTTTTTAAATTAGTGGGCAGAGTAGATAAGCAATGAAATCTCTGGACATAGTTTCAACAGGTAATACTGGGGTGCCTGTGCTGCTATTAAATGCAGGATTCTGATATGGTGGTTTAAGGAGAATTCTGAATCTGAGTTGTAACTATAACAAGATGAATTAGCAAGTATTAAAAATGTTATGAGGGAGGGAGAAGAATCAGAATGTCATTGTTAAGATGTTAACCAGCTAGTAGTAACATCACTTTTAATGTGTTCCAAGGCATATTTCAACACAATCTTCTTAAAGAATAAATAATGTAGTTGAAAATACTACTTTGCTAGCTTCTTGTGCCAGAAAAGAATTATTTTATGAGTTCTTGATTCCAGTATGGTTCAATAAAAATGAGAGACTATAATTTCCAAAAATGCAAGTTTTGCAATTTAATTTTCACAATGGATGCTTCCTGAAAGATGTGCTAGTCTTCAAGATAGTCATTGCTGTTCATAATTTGTGGAGTTACTCAGTTAGAAGTTTTGAATATGCATAAATAGTGAATCTAAAAAGATGCTGCTATAACTCAGAATTTCATTTCTCCAGATGCTTGAAAAAGAAACACAACATGAACTTTTAAAGAGTCCTTTTTTTGAAATAGCCTAGGGGCAGCAAATAGAACAATATATTTTGTATTGTCTTGCACTAAAAGTGATATCAGTTGAAGTGTTTTCTGCATGTGAGCATTTGGTTCCATGTCAATATATATAGATTTTCTCCCAACCCCCTAGGATTGGTGAGCAATCTGGCATGCAGGTTTTGAGAACAGAAGGTAATTCAATAGTATCTTGCACTCATTTTTGTGGGAAAGATGATTAAAATATTGTCAAAAATAGAAGATAAAAATAATATTTATATTCTAAAAGAAAAAGTGAAGTCCTAATCCTCAAAATAATTTGACACATTGTTAAACTTAATTAGACCTGAGTTAGGGGTTGTTTGCTACATATACACTGTCAGAGTTATTAGAATGGTCAATATTTAAGATAATTATTAAAATATACCCTTAGATATATGTGAGGTAATTGCTTGTTTGCAAAAACGTTTTTATATATCACAGTAGTCTGATAAGACGAAAAGCTGATTGCCTAGAGTAGACATGATTGCATTGGAATAATACGTCTCTTTTGTGATCCAAAATAATTACTCCATCAGGTATTGGCTTCTTTAATCCAGGGGTAGTTATTTATCTCTGCCTTTCCCAGACACTCCATTTACTAAAAACATGAATATTCCCATTGCATGAGTAGATAAAATAATATTTTATCAAATAATTTTAAGAAAAATATGTATGTCATACTTATTAATCAAAAGCATATAATTTAATAAATAATTAATGGTAACAAAAGATTTTATGTGTGTGGGAAAAAATGCTGCACAAAACAGTTAGACTTTGATTTTGAAGGACTGACTAGGCTCCAATATTTTTTGTTGACATTAGGTGACACTTTCTTTACAAAGCCTTTCTTTGACAAATTATCTTTGTAAAAAAAGGCATTTTATATACTGATGTCTTCTCTCTGAAAGAATATATTCTTAAGCAATGAACACTTATCCTTTATGGTTTATGAGTATGCTTTGATACATTAATTTTATTGTAATGTGCATAATTTCAAGCCAGGTCAGGTAGAGTTCCAGTTTACAATACTTTATGAATTCACCACAGTCTTCAATCCATCATCAGGTGGATGAGGGGAAGTCTACGGATGTGATCTACCTAGACTTCAGCAAAGTCTTAACACAGTCTCCCACAGCATCCTTCTGGAAAAGTTGTCAGCCCATGGCTTGGGTGAGTGCACCCTCTGCTGGGTTAAAAACTGTCTGGATGACTGGGCAGAGAGTGGTTGTGAATGGTGCGCCATTCACTTGGTGCCCAGTGAGAAGTGGTGTTCCCCAGGGATTAGTTCTGGACCCAGTTCTATTCAAAATCTTTAGTGATGACCTGGATGAGGTGATTGAATCTACCCTTATTTATTTTGCAGACAACACCAAGTTGTGGGAGAGTGTCAATCTTCTGGAGGGGTAGAAGTTGCTGCAGAAAGATCTGGACAGGCTGGATCAATGGGCAGAGGCCAATGGGATGGGATTTAACAAGGCCAAGCACAGGGTCCTACATTTTGGTCAGCAGATATACAGACGGGGGGATGAGTGGTTGGAGTGCAGCCTGGTGTAGAGGGAACTAGGAGTACTGGTCAACGACCGTACCTAGGTGGCATGAAAAGCCAATGGCATCCTGGCTTGTATTAGGAACTAGTGGGGCTTGCAGGGCTAGGAACATAATTCTCCCCCTATACTCAGCACTGGTGAGACCTCATCTCAAGTACTGTGTGCAGCTCTGGGTCCCTCACTTCAATGAAGATCTTGAGGTACTGATGGTGTAGCTGGTATGGTGATGTTAGTCTATAGGCTGGGCTTGATGATCTCAGAGATCTTTTCCAGCCTCAATAATTCTGTGTGAAATAAAATAATTATTAAATTACCCTATTTTTTTACCAAGTCTTTGTCTGTCAATAAAACATATTTTAAATGTACTTTCCATCTTACTTTCATTATCTTTTTAATATACAAACCAGTCCAACGATAACCACAATTAAAAACTTTTTATAAAATGAAGGAAAATTGTATTAACTTCCATATAGACTTGAAAATTAAGAGAAAGTTATTCTTTTAAATAAAGGTAAAATAGGATAAATTAGTTTAATTGGGTTTTTTGTTTGCTAATAGATTCCATATTTATTTATATTTCTGCCACTATTCGAAAGCAGTTAACTAATTAAGGTTTATATTAAAGCAAGTTATGTCAAAAACTGCATGCAAAACTGTATTCATTTTGACAAACGTTACTGGTCCATTTTTATTTGAAATTGCATTTTATTATTTTAATGAAGAAAACTTTTTTGTATACTGTTCATAAGTCAGCACATCATAAAACAATTCATCTTAGACTACTGTGAGTAATAATTACTTGTACTATATACTGCCAAAACCATTTGAATAAATTAATGTCAGGTAAACAGTATGACTCTAATACTTCTTACTCAGTATAAAATACAACTACAACATGCAGACCACAGGGAAAAGGCTTTAAATGTATTAGGTGACCAATAAATAGTTTTTAAAAACAATGTTAATTTTAATATTCTGCTTCTGCAGTTTTGCAAACACTCAGTTTAAAAATTACTTAAATGTGATTTTTGATCTTCCTTCAACCTGGGATGTTCTACATGAAAACTTACCACTATAATTATTAAAATGTGACTGTCTGCAATATCACTTCTGCTAAATGTCAGTGTTTTATATAACCAGAAAATACTATAATTTCAGTTTTCAGAAATGGCTGCAACCTATATTCAAGACTATGCTTAAGAACATCTACTTTGAAATACAGAGGATACATTTTTAAATGTCTGAATATACAACCCTCACTGTCACTGCAATTCAATCAGTAGAATTCAATTAGTAAAAATTCCATAACACTACTCTATATTCCACGATAAGTGTACCTATCCAGATGCACTTAATATTTGATTCAGCTAGCTTTTTGTGGAGCATTCTATGATAAGCAATTTACGATTCACGCTTACATGCAAGCAAAGCAGTCATCTCAGGAGGATAACTTATTTTACAGTTGTACTCCTACAGCACAAACTCCATACCCAAACAAAAATAATTTAACAATTTTTGTCATTATCTTTCATTAAAGGCAGCCTCAGAAACTAGTTTATACCTGCTTTTTGAACATTATGAGGAGATTCTGAATAAGCCCTACCTTGAGGTCACTGTATCCATCAGCTCAGTAAGTTTGCCAGTTCAGTGTTACTGTCTCCAAAACAACATACCTATACCTGATTTTAGAAAAGCTGTCAGTGAAAGTAATTACTTTAATAACTTTTTGTGACCTGAACATGCCTGTTTACTTCAGCCCTCCTATATTTTCAAAAAAAGTAAACAATCCTTCATCCTCTTCAACTGGTAATTTCAAATAGAAGACCTAAGACCTGCTCAACTCTGTTGTGATACTGGTTTCTGAGGAAGTACCCATTTAAAATATGTCTATTCAGTTTCTTATCACTTGGTGTTTCTGGCAAGGAAAATTGTCTAGAAGTTTTATGTGGCTCTTAATAGACTGTAGGTTCTCTTTATGGAAATTTTTAGTTGGCTAGCCACATTTGACAGATTTAATAGTGTAGCTAATATGTCATTCCTTAGTGAGTGAGAAAGTTTGGTTAAATATGAAAGTTCTTTGGTTTTGAAAGCATTTTTCACTTTTTTTTTTCATTAGATCATTGCAAAATTGCTCTTGGTGACCATGTAATTCGGTTATCACAAATATTTAACAATCATGTTTCAGCTGGCACCATTTTGTTTTTCCCTTGTGCTAAGGATTAGTACAACAAATACTTGTTAGCTTTTATTTACTTTCCCAAAGACTTACTAAGGAGAACAAAAATATATCCCATGTCTGTGTCTGATGTATCACGCAGGAATTAACATTTAATTTCACGGCAATTTGAATTAGTTGAAGTTGTTTATTCTGAATATGAAAACAGATAATAGATAGTATCCCTTTAAATAAAAGGAATAGATGTGTGCACGTTCTCTGGAATTCTTTGAAAGGTTCAGGAGTAATTGTTTTCATTAAACTAATATTTAAGAAGAAAATTGCCTTTTTAACGATCATAGCCAATACAGTCTCCATAGCTGCTGTTCTTGGGGAATACAGGAATAATTCTTAAGAAATTTAGCTTCCAATAGCATTTCCAAAGGCATGGATGGCTATTTCATTGTTTTTTGTGTATTTATAGCTGTGTTACAAGAACTTCTCTAAGAGCCTAAGGCTCTGAATTGGATCAAAGGGCGACCTTGACAATCTGAACATTGTTCAGTTTGTTTTGAAGCAGAAGCAATATCAAGTCTTGCTGCTGAATTAGGACTATTGTTGTTTAATTTTTAGTTTGCTTGTAAAGGCAAAATGGCAGCTATTTTATATTTCTCTGAAGGAAAGTGTTGCAAGTTTTTTACAGTAATACAGGAGGATGAGTAGTCTCAAAATCTGTGAAGCAAGGAAGGGATTTTTTTATTCAATTAAGAGTTTAGATTTTTTTTTTAAAGCCTAGTTGCCTGTGGAATCACAAAACCAAAAAACTAGGGCAAGATTTGAGACTAATGACTGAGCTCACATAATGGAAGACCTCAAGTGACAGAACTTTTTAAAGTATGTTAAAGCAATAATGAAACAAAGTTGAGGCTCCTCCACTAGTGTATAGAACCCACTGAGAAATGGATGACTGCAACTGGCCAGTGGGATGTAGTTCTCCAGGGACATCACAGGAAGATGAGATTTCTAGGCTCCATCAGTATAGCAGTCCAATTAGCTGAGTGTCTAAGTGATTTCAGCACAGTGCCATGTACCTGATCACTCACTGGTAAATCTATCAACTAATGTAACACAAAGTTAAATGTTAAAATGTTGTGGGGAGCTCCCAGAATGAAAAACATTCTTTATACAAGTAGTCAGTGTTCCCCCTTTATTGCTCTATACACAGTCTTATATACTGTATTTTCAGATAATGCGAAGCAGCATACTAATATGATTGGTAAAGGGAGTGGATGCACGAGCCTAAGCCATCTAGAGATTGGATAACTAGCTTTGTCCTCACGCCCTGACGTAGACAAGGTACACCTATCTTGCGGTCAGCAATCTGGGAAAAGTTCCATAAAAGTTATTTATCTCTTTAACTATTCTGCTGAATACAATCCCTCTTTTACGGAGGCAAGGACATTGTGTCCATGCTTGCAGTCACATAGTCCATGTCCTTCTCTTTGAACACTGGATTCTACATGTAGGCCTGAACAACATATCTCCCAGGAGCAGTCAAAATGTCCTCAACATTAAAATATCCAGAATGTTATTCTAACACTGCATATACTCTGAAACTGTAGATGAGATGCATTAGTACATTTATTTATTACGAAAATTCAATTTTTTTTAAAAAAGTAGCTGTACTAACAGGTACATAAAGCCTCATTACATGCATTTTACTAATGGTTATGTCCTGAATATCAGAGAATTTCTGTCCCACTAAAATTGACAGTATTTTAAACAATGTAAAAAGTGAAATGCTACACGTGTCCGAATGAGTAAAAACTGATCTNGCTTGCAGTCACATAGTCCATGTCCTTCTCTTTGAACACTGGATTCTACATGTAGGCCTGAACAACGTATCTCCCAGGAGCAGTCAAAATGTCCTCAACATTAAAATATCCAGAATGTTATTCTAACACTGCATATACTCTGAAACTGTAGATGAGATGCATTAGTACATTTATTTATTACGAAAATTCAATTTTTTTTAAAAAAGTAGCTGTACTAACAGGTACATAAAGCCTCATTACATGCATTTTACTAATGGTTATGTCCTGAATATCAGAGAATTTCTGTCCCACTAAAATTGACAGTATTTTAAACAATGTAAAAAGTGAAATGCTACACGTGTCCGAATGAGTAAAAACTGATCTCATCTAATAATGTTGACTTGCAGCATAGAATCAGAGAATAATTGGACATCGGAAGGGACCTTAAAAGATAACTTAGAGAACATCTAGTCCTGCCACAGCAAGATCACTTAGATCAAGCTGCACAGGAACACATCCAGGCAGGTCCTGAACATCTACAGTGAAGGAGACTCCACATCTCCCTAGGCAGCCTATTCTATTTCTCCATTATCCTCCCTGGAAAGA
>VZRI01005337.1:12973-24642 GCA_013397515.1 Upupa epops
GACGAGATCCCAAAGAGCCTATTCGCCATAACAGGCATGGCCCCACGTCACTAGTGCCATGTTGGCTTTGTCTCCACTGGACTGACAAAGATCCTGTATACTCTGACACTGAGAGACTGAAAGAAGCCTCTACTAAGAGAGAGAAAGGGACATCACAAGTACTGATATCCTAAACCTTTGGCAAACATAAAAGGTCTGGAATTCTGTTGTTTTCTCTATATTTGACGCTGCTATAGCCTCAGAGAAGAGCCCTGAGCCAACAGGAGGTAGAAGTATGCCAGACACATCACAGAGTGTTGATGTCTGCAATACGGATCAGGAAAAGGAACTTTTCTACAAGCATCAAATGTGTATTTTGTGCTGTGTTCCTGACACACCCCCCACCCTGCACTCCTTCCTCTTCCGGAAAGTGGGGTGCTACTGTGTGTATGTGTGGTGGCTCTGTGGTTATGAGTGTTAGTGTACACTCTCTTGACTCATCTAAGGCCAAAAACTGATGTGTTAGCTGTCTCTCATTTCTCTCAGACTGTGTGTAAAGGGTTCAAGCATTTTGGGATCATATTACAAGATTTCATTCATAAACCTCACTTAGTCATACATATGGATTAGAGTTTGAAACTTCATTAACGTACAGCACACCTCTGGCTCTGTCTGCCTGGGCTGTCTGGTGTTTTCTGGTCATCCCAAGCCAGTGCAAGGGACCTGTCTCCCAGTGAACTTTTTATCTTTAGGTGCTAATTGCTGGGCTCACACTAATTGTTGTGCTGTTCAAATCATTAATTTTAAGACTTGTACATATCAATCTCTTGAGCTTGTGGATGACAAGAAGTGTAGTAGCTTTTGTTGATGAATTCCCTCTGTCTTGTAGCTGCCTGTTCTATCTTCCACTTCCCTTTATCTCTTCTTCATCAAAAAGCCCCTTTCTTATATTAGTAAATTTTAACTACAAAGTCACCAGTTTGACAACCAGGCTATAGGCTATTTTAGGGGGCCACGTGTTTGTATTTTACTACCCCTTCCCTCCTTATTTCACCATAGCCCCCTGTGCAGCCTGTGTGGCAGTTACAGTAGGAAACAAAGAGCAGAACGTTTCCATACTTGGTGCTGGTCAGTGCCTGGTGAGGTACATCTTATCTTGTATTTCACTTAATTCTTTCAAGTTACCTTTACCAGACACACATCAAATAATCTTTAATGACTGAGGAAAAAAGTTGATTATTTCTCTGAGGTGAATTGGTTATGCTGCTTTGTTCTCCTTGATCTTTTCTTCTTTATAACTACCAAAACGGAAAATACCATCATTCTGATGATCATTCTTTGCCTTTTACAGAATGTTATTAATATTCTCTCCAGCAAAAATAACACGCCTGGGCTACCTGATACCACTGAAACTTCAAAACTACTTTCCCGAAGTGACCATTGGTCAAACTGTGCAGAGCTTCTGCAGTCCTGATGCATCTAGCCCAAACTGCTCACCGCATCCCAACACAGCAAACAATAGATGGCATTGCTAGGGAACTGCTGCTGGCAGATAAGCACAGCTCTAACCTCTGCAAAATGTGAGCCCTGCAGGGCAGAATCGTAGAATCATTTAGATTGGAAAAGACCTTTAAAAGAAAAGCAGGCAGGGGGATGCTGAGCACAGTGCTCCAGCTCCTTGCTTCACCCCACCTCACAACCTGATTTTTGCATTTGGTTGTTAAATGGAGACAACCAGATGTGGTACTGGAACCGGTGATCACAGCTAAAAAGAGCACGTTAATATCGACAAGGAACACAGCACTGTCTGTATGAAGTTCTACAGAACTCCTCTAGTCCAAGTTTGCCTAATTCAAGGCAGAATGACTTGATGACTTAGAATCTGAAGTTAAAAAGAAAACGTCTGGTCCAGTGCCCTGAGTATCCAGTCCGGATACTGTCGGGGAGCAGAGCACATCAAGCAGGAAGAAGCAGTCAGGACACACTTAGCCAAGTCAACAGAAAGATCTGTTGAATTGTGTCTAAAGCCAGACCCTGCCTGAGGGAGTGGAGACTCCAAGGTGACACTCTGTACTGACACAGACGGATGGACTGAAGTATTCTTAATGTCTCTTCCTGAAAGAGTGAAAGACACACTGGCTGAGCCCTGATAAACTAATCAAAAGCTAAACCTCTGGTCAAGATGTTTGTGCATACCGCTACCCCCAACGAAACACTTTGTCTCCTCGCATACACATGTAACAACACAATATTGTATCTCAGTCCTGTTGGAGACTGGAGGAGTTAATCAGGAGGGAAGAGGGAAGATAGTGAAAGGGAGCTGACCTAACACCAAAACTATAGGAAAGGGCATCCACCGGTTTCCTCCCAGAATTCCATTGGTAAGAAAACTCTGTTGGTAAGAAACCCACCTTCATGTTTGTATTTGTATATATTTCACAGGGTGTTTGTCCATCTGTATCCCTTAAAGACACATACTATTTTCTGCAAATGAATTTTATCCCCAACAATGAAACAAATCTGTTGCTATCAGCATCCTCATAATTAAGAAATATATTCAGCTGCCCTTAGCTGCCTGGAGTCTGAGGAAACCAGCTAGAAAACAAGGGGATTTATTTCTTACAAGATTCTTCCAAATTCTCCCCCCAGTATCCTTTAACACAACAGATACTGAGGACAAACCTATCACTTTTGCTGTGAACTGCAATGGAAACAGAGCCAAGACCTTCTTTTTGCCATAAAGAAGTGATTGTAATGCTTCTGCATTCTAAAAATCGGAGTTCCATTCATGTCCTTACTGTCCCACCCAATCACAGTGATACTCACTGTTATCACAACAAAAATTGAACACATTAGCACATCCAAATCTAGTTTTCCAGGTTCCTAATCAACTTTGGGATGATGTTGCTGATTTTTTTTCTCAAACAACAGATGTTTTGCCTTATATTTCAGTAGTGGGAGGGGTAATTCCAAAACCATCTGGATGAATCTGGCAAAACACTGTGAAAACACTGGCCTGGCTAAAAGCCAAAATATTTGACTCTGTTTATTGAACCAAAGAATTAATCAAATTAATAAAAAAAAAACCCAACCAATTTTTATGTAGGCTCCTACCACTGAAAATTTTGACCATTATGTAAGCAAAACCTACAAGCTTTTGTAACATTAGGCTGGCAAATCTACACTTGCATTTTTAAGTATGAATTCAAAGGCCAGTTTCAGGTCTGTTTCAATAAAAAAGCAGATGGAGACCTAGAATAGAATAGAATAGAATAGAATAGAATAGAATAGAATAGAATAGAATAGAATAGAATAGAATAGAATAGAATAGAATAGAATAGAATAGAATAGAATGAGCAGCTTTGCTTATAGGCAGACACCACATCAGAGTCTTGTACACCCAGTCATTCCCTCTCACTGTTGCATCTCTAAGCTCAGGAAATGCTAATGAAAGGCCAAAAGAAGGGTAAAGGTTATCCTTAGCCACACAGGGAGCATCTGTTTTACTACTGACTTAGCAATTCTTCCAAACATAAAGATATTTTCTAAATGCATCTTGGAGATATGGTCCTGTTTCATCTTTCCAATCTCTTTCCTCAAAAGGGTACAAAGTAGCTCAGCTGAAGAGCAGCAATTTAAAAAAGGAAAGCTGTTACATGTGTGCACATATAGGCATCTGTGTATTCATGTCTGCCTCATGCATCAGTAACCAGATATCCTGGCATCATTTTCTAGCACTAGTTGTAGATGCTGAAGCAATTTGTGGTGAATTCTTTGCTGAATCTTGCTGTTGCTATCATAACACTAACTTTAAACCACATGGAAGATTTTGAGGTCAGTAAAAAATTCCACACTCTCTTCAGGGTAAACTGTTGTGTTTATAGCTGCACCACCACAGCCACTGCTGTAATTGAGGTACTACACAACACTTTGCTGTAATTCAGGTACTACAACAACACTTTGAAGTGTTGTTGAAGAACATGTCTACTTTTATGATATTTAATCGCAGAGCATTAATGGAAAGACTTGTATAAAACCAATATATTTGCAGACAGGAACAATTAGCCCAGCAGTAGCAGTTAGGTGAGGAAAAAAATGGTCTGAGAGCAGGAAGAGCTGTTATGTTTATTACAATGCCCAATAAATCATTTACAGTGAGAAGCAATTACCTGATTATTTCCACTGTCTGCTCTTCAATTAGCAGGGTGAATATGTACTTTTACACACACACACACACACACACACATAAGTTCTCTTCATGCATTTGATTTTTGTTTCAGCCCAAGGATGAGGTAATGTGTACAGATTTTATTCTGAGTCATTAGTCCAGAGTATATCACGGACAGCCCAGCTAACTCTGGGGACTATCACCCTGCTTTGCTGTGGGGAGTGGGGTTACTGTGCTTTGCAGCCAGTGATGTCCTGGAGCACATTCCATAGAGCTTTACAGCTTTTATGCTTTCAGTCAGCAAAGGGATTGTGGGAACAGACTGGGATAATACCCCCTCTGTGGAGCTGCCCTACAAATTTGGCAAGGAAATTGCAGGTAGAGTGGCAATAAACTGATTCTTTGTAAAGGCAGCTTGGCTGCCTGATCCAATGCACTGTGTCAACACAAGAAAAATAATCCATTTTGTCTCCTTTTATTGCTTGTTCACATCATTTCATTGCCAGTGAGGTTCTTGTATGTATGTATTTATGGTCAAAAAAAAAGGGTCTGACACTAATATTTTTTGACTTGTGAGTGATGAGAGCACAGGCAGACACATGAGCTCTTTATTCCATGTGTAGTATGCTTATGTATAAATTATGAAGGAAGAGTAAAAAAGGTTCGTGTTCATAAATCTTGGGGCAGTCAGCCAGCCAACACAGTATTGGCGAACTTAGCTGCCCACTGTAAGCTATTAGAATCACAGAGTGAAATTTCAAAGGTTATCTAGTCCAACCTCCCAGAGGTCATCTTGTTAACTTCCCCCTTGTTTGAGAGCACTGAGCATGTGCGAGGCGTGTGCTGGGAATGCAGGGCTCACCAGCTCCCCTTCTGACGCTGATGCAAGAATTGCTCAGCACTACTTGCAGGCTTTTAGGAGCCTCTGGACTGGGTATCTGGGATTGAAATCTCAGTGGTGATGCAGTGGCTTAGAATAACTCCATGAACTATAAAAGCTCCTTATTTTACTTTGATGGGAAGGCTTCTTCTGAAGAATATCTAGGTAACCTTGCTCATGAACTGAGTCCATTCATTTCCTGGAGTGGTGCAATGAAACAGATAGATGAACCCGGTTGGGAGTTCTCATCATAAGCTCCAAGGTCAAAGACATAAACATTGAAAATTGTCAGGGCACATATGTTCCTGGCAGAAATTAGGACATAAATGAAAAATGCTGTGCATTCATTTGATCAGGCATATTTTTATCACTGTAATGCACATAGGGTGTATATGCTCCCAAAGATTTTATTTCATACTAAACAATGATTTTGTGCAGCAACTTTCAATTAGTTTTAAATTATTTACAGGGCTTAATTTGTCTCAACTTTAGCTTGGTGTGATAATAGTGACAAGAATATAAAAAAGACCAAAAACACAGGAGTGGTATAAGAATTTGATTTTCCATTGTATAGATCTCCTTGTGCCTGAAGCATCAAAGAAATTAACATACGACACATAAAATGCGGATTTCATGGTGTTCTCTCTAGTAGTAATCAGTGTTAACTGTGCAACACTTGGTTGGGTGCTTGATGCCAATTTATAGTCAAGATTAGAAGTGATCACATGTTACATTTCAATGAATGTATTGACAGCAATAAAAGTTATTATCTACTTTGTAAATAATAAATTTACATTTAAAAAATGTGAAAAATAGTAAAAAATGAAACCCCAGTACAGGCCATGGGAGTAGCTAATTTCATGTTAGGGAAAACCTGAAAATATATTATCACTCAAATAAGTAAGATTAATAGAAGATTTTATGCTAACAAGCTGCATTTCAGAGTCGTCTGGAGCTACTGCAGCAAAGCATGGTTGTTATTCAGTAGCACAATGTGGGTGTTAGCTGTGAGCTGAAAGGACCTGTTGATTATTGATTATTTCGGTCAAACATAAAACTCTGCTTTCCCCCAGAGTGGTGTGATTACACAGTGCCCATGGTGATGAGCCCTTTTCTTTGGAGGTGCATTTCCATTTGCCCCTGTTCAGTGCTCCAGCGTTGTCACTGTGTTGCCAGGACAGCAGGGGTTGCTTCCTGCCTCAGAGCCTTGAAACAAGTTGTCTGCCAGGAAAGGACCTGAGAGTGCTGGTTGACAAGGAGCTGACCCAGCAGTGTGCCCAAGCGGCCAAGAAGGCCAAAAGCATCCTGGCCTGCACCACAAATAGTGTGGCCAGGAGTTGGAAAGTGATTGTCCCCCTGTATTGGGCACTAGAGAGGCCTCACCTCAGTACAAGACTGGGGAAGGGACTGGAAAGAAAGTCTGGTGAGGAGAGGCTGAGGGAGCTGGGGTTGTTGAATCTAGAGAAGAGGAGACCCATGGGGGACCTCCTCTCTTTCTACAGTTACCTGAAGGGACACTGCAGAAAGGTGGCTGATGGTCTCTTCTCAGAGGTGATGAGTGACAGAACAAGAGGGAATGGCCTCAGGCTGCACCACGGAAAGGTTGTACTGGACATTTCCGTGACTATTTTACTGAAAAAATAGTCAGGGATTGGAACAGGCTGCCCAGGGTGGGGTTTGAGTCACTTAGATGTGGTGCTTTGAGATCTGGTCTAGTGGTGAACTTGGTAGAGTAGCATTAGCGGTTGGACTTGAAGATCTTTTCCTACCTGAATGATTCTATGATTCTATGAAATCAAACTGCACTGAAAGACACAAACAGTATCCGTCAGGAAATCCTCTTTCCAGCCCCACCTTTCCATTGGATCCTGCCTCCATCTGACATATCTCTTTTACTTCAACAGAAAGAGAAAAACTGAGGTTTCATCAGCTTAGTAAAGAGTAAAGCTAGGCCCAAAGTGTAATGCCTTCTCTATTCAAGGACGGTTGGGATTACGGTTGTTGTGACCTAACAGATACAGGGGATAGCTGCGTACTGCACACAACACACTCTTTCTGAAGTTACTGTAGGCGTTCTGATAAAGATTCTCTCTGATTTCTCAGGTGATGAGTTTGCCCAGGATCTGACAGGAAAAGCTCAGAGCAGCAATTGGGGCCATGCAGGATGTGTTTTCACTGTGGAGAGAAGCCGTGAAGATCATTCCTGTTTTGCAGTGGCTGTAGTAAGTGCAGATGTGACCATAGTGCAGAGATAACAGGACAGTCAAAGGAATAATCTGTGTCTCTTTGTCAGTACAGTTTTTAAGGACAGGAAAACACAACAGTGCCTTTGAGTTATTCTACAAAAAAATTTAAGTCTTGCCGTGGAATTAACTTCATACACCTTTCTGCTAAAGAATTTACTTCTCTAGTTTTTGTTAGTAGAAACCAAAGGTTCTTAAATGAAACAGTAAGAATTGCAACTGTAATTGTAAAAAAACAACCTCACTGTAATTTTCACAAACCATTCTTTTGCTGTTTCCTACCTCTCATTTTCTGTTAGATATTTCTCCCTCATTTCATTTTTTCTCCTGTGTTTTAGTTTGGATCAGTAAGGTGTTCTTACACACTGAGAATTTCAATGGAGTGTTTGTATCTTAGAGTTGTAAACAGAACTCAACTGGTCTTTTAGAATCCCTGGTTTGCTTATTTTCAGTTTGCAGTGAGGAAATCTAATATATATAATGCTGGTGTGGAGAGGGAGAAGCTGGTGGCGAGTGGGAAGGATGGTTGTCAGACTGAGAATTTATCAACTGGAAAAGACTAACCACACACTTTGGAAGCCAAGGAACCTGGGAATCTAAGGAATAGTTGATATTTCATATCAGGCTGATATGAAATAACTAAGTGAAAGAGTTTCCCTATGGGAATTCCTCACTCAAATAATTTGCTAGTATTTGCATCTGTGTCTGCTTTCTCAGCTACATAAGAAATTGGTTTGTTTTGTACTCCTGCTGTGGTTCTGAGTGTATTGTACATGAGAGGGGCTACACTATATTTCTTCCCTTTCTTGGGTCTCAAACAGAGTCATAGAATCATTGGGTTGGAAGGGATCTCCAAAGGTCATTTACTCCAACACTGCTACAACAAGCAGGGTCATCACTAGCCAAGCCGGGTTGCCCAGAGAACCATCCAGCCTGACCTTGAATGGCTCCAGGGATGGTGCCTTCACCGCCTCTCTAGGTAACCTGTTCCAGGGATCCACCTCCCTCAGATTCAAGAACGTTTTCCTTATTTCCAGACTAAATCTTCCCTTTTCCAGCTTCAAATCATGACCCTGCCCTACTGAACAGTTCTTAGAATTGCTCACGGAATCTATCAAGCACACCCATATGTGCACAATCTGAGTGAAGAACTGAGTAACAGAAATAACTCAAGGCAATGGGATAAGTAAAAGGTAAGGAAGATGAAACATATTCCAGTGAATTGAATTCAGAGAATGAGAAGGCTGAAATCCTCTGAAGGTAATCTCCTGATTCCATAACAGCTTGTAGCCAAAATGCCTCTGATACCCTTTGGTCTAAAATTTGTTTGATGCATTTCTATTTCTGGTATTTGCTAGTCTGATTGATGAAAAACAAGGATATTTCAGCAGAATATCTGTGAAAAGCTTCCCAATATTATCTGCCAGACTAAGAGCTAGAGCTTTGTAATTGAAGACATTTTTATCTCATTTTGGGTAAAACAGCAGTAAATATAACGTAGAAAAAAGATCTTGCAAGGGCAAGAGTCTAGATTAATCGATGTAAAGGAGAGGATCTCAGCTTGAAGGTTTTTTTCTAGCTCTAATCTCTATGCACTGAGTGATGTAACAATGAAAACTGCATTTTTATTGTCTAGTAATTCTTATGGTCAGTGGACGTGCTTAGCTGTAGACTAGCAAGACATCTATAAACAGCATGAAATGTACAGCTACTTTGACTAGCTCACTGTATGAGAAGCAGTATAAATTCTTTAAGTGATGGGTGTTTCCCTTGTAAAACCGGTCACAAGAATGAGCCAACACACGTAACATACTAATCTTTCTGCCCATGGCAGAACTTAGTGCATTTATCTGACAGATTCTGTTCAAGAACTTTAATCAATCCCTTGTGATCTTGTGACTGCGGATCACAAGAAAAATGCAATGATTTAGAAAACTGTTCTTTCTTTCTTTCTTTCTTTCTTTCTTTCTTTCTTTCTTTCTTTCTTTCTTTCTTTCTTTCTTTCTTTCTTTCTTTCTTTCTTTCTTTCTTTCTTTCTTTCCTTTTTTACAAATGATTGTGGAATTCTTTAGATATTTAGGATAACATGTACACTAACAGATAGGCGGCCTTATACTGCTAAGTGACATAGGAACTATGTGCTTCACCTATCCAAATGGCTTTTCTTTGAGAGGTGCCAGACCCTGAGTATTCCTGTCCACCTAGTACTTCTTAAAAATTGTGTGACACTCATATTAGACTTGTAGGAACTGCTTTCTGATGCATTTTGGGACAGCCTGTCTGTCCTCATCTAATTTTGTCACAAACTGATGGGTGTGATCGGCAGTTTTGTGATAAAATTGTGAGGTCACCAAGGAGGATAGTCTGTGTTAGGGAGAACTTTGCAGCTTTACTGCTCTTGAAACTGTTGTCTGCCGCTGACACTGGTGTCAGAAGAGCCCCTGGGAGCACAGCTCTACTGCAGTAGAGGTCAGCACACAGCACAGGGTTTTGAAGACCTTTCACTTCACCCAATATTGATCAAACAGAAACTCCAAGAAACTCATAACTAATTAATAATCACATCCAGAAAAACTTGCTTACTAGGCTTTAATCATTAATACAATGATTATGTGGAAATTAAAAGAAAATTAGGAAGCAAAATACTCTAAATCTTAATATACTGGGAACTGTATTACTGTATACTTTATGAAAAAGCTGTGCTATCTGCTAAGGGAAGGGTGGCTCTTTCAAGTACATTCAACTTCCATCTGCAGGAGAGAAAGAATACCTACTCAGAAGATAAAAGAATTAGTGAAAAATGTGTTTATTGTATTACCCAGGGGGTTTTTCATTCATTTTCTCACTTGTTTCCATGAGATCTGCATGAACTGTTAGTAATAAGGACACAGGGTGAAATCAGGAGTCGGCCCAGCTCAGAATAAAGTGAAAAACAGAGTAAAACATGGATGAGACTGAGTCTACACTGGCCAATGTTCCTTCCAGTACTTTGGTATTTAAACAGTCTGGTTTTACCGCTTCCTCTTTTATTGAGGGCTATGAATACCATCTGCAACAGGAAGCATAGTGCCTGTTGACATGCAGAAATAAACCCCCAGCTCAAAAAGAGTTAGAAGCTGGTATGTTTATTGCAGCACTGGGCAACACGGGGGATCGCTCCACCTAACGTGCACACAGTAGAGCAAGTTAGTTGTGGTTATATTGGATGTTCTCGTACATAAACAAAGACAGAATTATACACATATATTGAGTTTCCAAGACATGGGTTATTAAAATCAGTTGTAGGAACTCTAGGGCTTCTACTTCTTGCACAGTAACATGTGGTGGTTATGGGCTGGGGTCCCTGGGAGGAAGGCAGCAGTCTTCCTCAGTACTTTTGGCAAGAACGCTGAGTTGCTATGAACCAGTAACCACAAAGTTGGCTGAAGCCTGCTTCTTACATGCAAGGCCAATCCTCACCACAATAAAGTTCCTGTTATCTATTTTTCAAAATGTCTCATTTCTTTGATATTACAAATTGTCTAATTCCCACACAATAATAACATCACTTTACCTTAAATACTAATTAACTAATGCTAAGGCTTACTTAATCTACTATATTGTCTAATCTCTTTATTTCAATCTATTGCATCCCTATCATGAACTGAAGGACCCCAAGCTTTCATCATGTGGGGAAGTCACAAATACTATTATGAAGGAGCAGTGCTCTTCAGCATCACCAAACAAAGCCCCAGACAAAACCTCTGCTGGAGTATAACCCTATTTATCAGTCAAGAAATTAAATCATAAAGGATCATAGAATCATTCAGGTTAGAAAAGACCCTTGAGATCATCAAGTCCAACCAATAACCTTACTCTTGCCAAGTTCCCAGCNAAGTACCCCATCAGACTATATCTCTAAGCACCACATCTAACAGATACAACCAGGCATAGTGACTCAGCCACCTCCCAGGGATAAGGAGATACCTGAAGGTATCTTAAGATACCTTAATCTACCTTCCTAGCATTATGTCAACCACTGTTTTCATTAGCAGTTGTCACCTTCTCAGTTCTTCACTCTCAGTCTGAACAGATACAGCTATGTCCCAGAAGACTAGACTATGTTCTCACAAAGACTAGAAAATAATGAAAGGTAGGATGGCTCCTTAAGTACAACTCATGCATCCCCATATTTATTTCTGTATACCATAAACAGAAAAACCAAACAACTCTAGAGTTAAAAAATCCCTGTAAAGCTTTTNCTAGAGTTAAAAAATCCCTGTAAAGCTTTTCTTAATTGCTAGTTTAAAGTGACAGTACAAGGAATTTTGTAACTATCCAACAAGGTAGCACTAAAGTAGTTGGGCTCTTATTTACCCCAGATTAATCTACAGAAGCACAGAATCACCCACACTGGAAA
>VZRI01005338.1:0-23057 GCA_013397515.1 Upupa epops
CAACCGGGCTTCTGCCTTGGGGGGGGAGCTCTGGGGGGACGAGGAGAGGGCTCCTGGTGCTTTGGGGGATGCAACTCTGTTTCCCGGTGGAGGACGATGCGTGGTGTCGCTCGGACACCGGGCANAAGCCTGGGGTTCTTGCTGTCGGTCGTCGTGGTTTGAACACTTTGGCTGTGTTTTGGGGGGGGACAACATCGCTCTGCTCCAGGGCTGTGTTAATGTGTGTAGACCACCTCATTCTGGGGATTCTGCCTCCCTACTTGGGATTCTGTGCTTTTTCCTCATGTTGATGGGATGAGGGGAGTGTAGGATGGAGCAGGTGGATGCTGCCCTCCTTGAAAATCCTCCCTGAGAAGGGGCTGCTGCTTTCTCCCAGCTCTTTGGGGTGGGAGGACATATAGGGCTGGGCGTGTGTGCGGGGTCCTGTCACCTGCAGCAGCAATCTGAGAGGTGCGAGAGCTGCCAAGGAAACGGTAATTTCAATCGGTGTAACTTCTGGGACATCTGATCGCCGTCCCTGTCCTCGCAGCAGATGGGCGCAGTCATCCCAGAGGATGTTTGATGGGGACGTTAGAAATAAAAAGCCAGGTTTTAATTGCAGCGCTGGGAAGCGGCGCTCGCAACTCCCGACGTGCTGGGGAGTGACTTTTCCCCGCCGGCGCGTGTTGCATAGGTGACACGAACATCTGCGGGGCCAGCTGGGTGTGTGCCGTGCAAGCCGCACTCCTCCTGCTTTACGCCAGCGAGTGGAGCGGGGCCAAGCCAGGGCAAAAAAAAAACCCCAGAGGAAGGAATTTCAGCCAGGTTTCTCTTTGAGTGCTGGGAGGACTTTAAGCCACCGACTGAGCCGTGAATCCTCTCCATGGGTATTTCCAGCAACTGGGGTTTTTGCTGCTGAGCGTCTCATCTCCTCTCAGCCCTTGGATGTTTGCAGGAGGGAGGGAGCAGTGTTGTGACTGACCCTCTGGGTTTCTCTTGCGTCATGGCACGACTGGGTGAAGAAAGGGGTGGCAGAGGGTGGAGGACAGGGTGTCTCGCTTAGGAATTTGTTCTACTGAGCTTGGCAAGAAGAAGTTGTAGCTCCTTTTCTTTCTTGAATCGCTGGGCTCTGCCAAACACCAACACCCTGCAGATCTGGGGTATCAGTGAGGGAAGGGTTTGGATCGCTGGAGGTCTGGGCAGCCGAATGCACAGGAGCAGGGTGGTTATGGGCAGGGGTTCTCTGCAAACTTACTGGAAGGGAACAAATGACTCATGGTGGGGGGCCTGCAAAGGGTTTCTGGAGCAGGATTTCTGGCACAGATCATGCCAGTGCTCTGCCCTGGCACTGGGTGCTGGCCCAGTGTTGGTGTGGAACAAAGGAAAGCGGGTGAGTCAGCAGGAGGGGGGAACTGTTTTCCTCGTGGGGTGGTGTTTTCTTTCTGTCTGTGAGGCTTCATGGGAAAGGAGACCAATTCTGCCCCTGGGAGGTGGCTGTGGTGTGAGGGAGGGCAGCAGCTTGTTATCATCCCAGAGCTGCCTTATGCGCATCCCAGTTGAGCTGGGGAGCTGGTTTGGTGGCGAGGAGTGTCTATGTCCCCGTGCGGGAGGCTGGTTGGTACAGCCCTGACCCAGGAGGTGGGCCCTGCACTTTGGGGTGTGCAGATGGTGCTGATGAGGTCCCCGTTGTCCTGCCCCCTTGCATGAACATTGCTCTTGGAAATTAATGGCTCATTGCCGCTGCCAGCTCAGTGCACTTGTCTGGGAGCTGGGGAGGTGGAGGAATGGCCTTTGCTTTGGCATTTGGAGGCATTTTCCTTCTGGTCTGAGGTGGGAGCGGTTTGGCTGGCAGGCAGTGATCCCCCACAGTAGGTGCTGTCCCTGCAGTACTGTGACAGGAGCTGAGGGCAGAAGTGCATGTGAATCCCACATGCTTCCAGAGGAAGAAATCAAGGAAGCGTGAATCTTCCTCCCTGCTCCCCTCCCAGCCCGGCGTAGCCATCGATCTGTTGTGAGGAGTTAACTTGTTCAGAATAGCAATGCTGCGCACTGAGGGCTCCGGTGGAGCTGCCGCTGCTCCTAGCCACCTCCTGCCCAGCACCCAGCCCTGTCCTAGCCCTGCTGATCAACCAGCATCTCCTCTCTCCCTACTCATTTCCATGCAAGATGAGGGGGTGATGAGTTGCAGACAGAGAAAGAGAGGTGTCTAGAGGTCCCTTCTAGCTGACAGAAGGGAGGGCAAGCAGAGAACTTTGCAGCAGAAGTTGCGGCTCCTCTGAAGTGCTCCAAGTCCTGTCTCTCACCAAGGGAAAGAGCTGAGCTGCTGCTATTAGGTGACTTTCTCTGGGGAGGTGGGATGCTGAGAACCCCACACTGTCCTGCCAAGGACACTCTTTTCAGCTCCATCCCCTCCAAGCAGAGCTAATTCAGTGGTGGAGAAAAACTGGATTGATGGCCTGGAGGAGTCTCCCCACTGGGAAGGGCACAGGCTCTGCTCTCTGCAAGCCCGGCTGCTGTAAATCCACCATTAGGAGTCAGGTTAGGACCAGAGTCACCAGAGACAGTCAGATACTCCCTTCTGTCTCCTGCTGTCTGTTGGAAGGTTCACTCGTGTGTCTTGCATCAGTCCCAGCCGTTCAGGCTGCTGTATTGAATGTAAATCTCGGCTCAGACTCTGCTGTGGAGCTGTCTCTGGGATAGGAGGGGCAGGAATTCCTCCTGCAGGACTAGGATTAGGATTAGTGGGTGGTGGGTCCAACAGCTTGGCCTTTTTATTGACACAGCTGGGGCTGCTGCTGCTCTTGGGGTCCACCGAGGGCTTGTGTGTGTGAAGGTCAGAGCTACTGAATCTCATAAGACCCCCTCATTAGGATGAGGATGCTCTGCACCCCCTCCCATGGTGTCTGCACAGCACCTGCCCTCAGCAGCAGCGAACAGTTCACGTTGTTAAAGACCCATCCTGAACTTGCATCCGGGCGCTGCTGAGACCTTGGGAGCAGCTCGCTCAGCACCAGCACAAACGGCTTGATTAGGGTTTCACTTTAATTGGCCGCAGTCAGCGCTTTCCACGGCGAGGCTCTGCCGATCCCAGCAGCGCTGCACAGGAGCTCACGCTGTGCTCCCCAACTTCACCAGCTCCTCAGGCAGATCGTGAGCGGGGCTGGTTGTAGGGCGAGGGCTAGTCCGATCTCGGAGCCCTCTGCCCATGTCCTCTGGCTTTCCTGGCAGGGTGGCGTGATGCCTTTATTCATCTTCCCTTGGGTTCGAATGCTCAAGTCAGATCTGAGTGTGATGTGAGTCAAAGCTCTTTCTCTGGGCTTGGTTTTTTGGGTTTTAAACCCTAAGGGTTCCTGTGGTTTCCAGTGGGGCTTTGAATAGGGCCGAGCGCTTCGCCGCTGGGTCCCACTGGGGTTTCTCTCACCCTGCTTTGCCAATTTATTTTACCCCTGTTGTGCACTTGAAGTAATTTTGGAGAAAGGATAACTTGGCTGCAGAACGAAGCAGAATGAAGCACGTTTGTCCCACAGATGCAAGCAGGAAGGACTGGGCTAAACCCCTGGTTTCTCAGCAATGGGGCTGTGTTCTGTGACTCTGCTGCTCCATCTTCCCCCTCTTTATCCAAGGGGAGTTGCCTTTTGTAGGGTTATAGTGTAGAGTGGAAACCAGGGCTGCTCTCTGCTGGGTAGTAGCGTGGTGAGCTGCAGTTTGCTGCTGCACTGGGGTCCTGGGAGAGCCTGAGGCTCCCCCCTCCTGCTCAGGCAGGGCTGTGTCTGCCAGGGCTGTGAGCGTGGGGATTCTCCGCTGAGGTTCTGGGCAGCTGCCACTGTGGTTTGTGGTCGGTGAGTGCAGACAGCCTGCTGGGGTGAGAGGGGATCCTGTTCTGGGCTGTGTCCCTAAGAAAGTGGCATTGGCCATCCCTGTGACCTCAGGGCTGAGCAATGGGGGGGCTCTCAGGGCACTGGGATCGTGGGGCACATAAATAAAGCAAGACAGAGGGACAGAGGTTGTTGCTGATGAGATCCAGCAATGGTTGCTAAAGCTTTGTGGTAGCTGTGTGTCTGTTTTGCTCAAGGCTCCCCATGGGTTGTAGGAGCTGTCAGAACCCCAGTGAGGGACTGGTGCTTGCCCAGCCCTTTCCCCCAGCCCAGCAGCCCCAGGACACCCTGAGTTGTGTGTTGCTCATCTCCTGCCCAGCCCAGCCAGCTCCCCCATCCTTGCACAACCACCCAATTCCTTTATACTGAGTCAGTGTCCAACTCCCTCCCCAAGTTCAGGCCTGTCCCTGGGAAGGTCATCCTGGTCTGATGGTCTCCAGCCATCCTGGTTGGTATTTTCCTACAAGGATTTCAGAGCCTCTCCCAGTAGGGAGTGAAGCTCCTGGTTGGTTCCCAGCCCAGACCAGGATGTTATTCCTTAAGCTTCCAGGCTACAAGATGTAATTATTTTGCTTGCCTTGATTATCGAGCAGTGAAAGTCTTGAGAGCACTTGGGCTTTGGTGGGATCAGCCCCCAGTGGTCCCATGGGCATGGGATGAGGATGGAGCTAGGCTTAAGGGCTCATACGTTAACAACCAGAGTTTCTTCTCCGGCCTCTTTGGTACCCAGCACATTCGCCTTCTTCAGACCTCTCTCCTTCCTGTTGCTGAGGGTTAGGGAACAAATTCAGGGTTGTGGAGACCTTCTGATATTAAGGTGAAGAATGGGGAGAACGTGTTCTCCTGCCATGGCAGGGAGATTGGACTAGAAGGTCCCTTCTGATCCCTAAGGATGCTGTGATTCTCCTTCATCTGTGTCATGTTAGGGAGACCAGAACATGAGGGACTCTGGTGATAGAACAAGGGCGCTGGGCTCAAGCTAAAAGAGGGGAGATTGAGGTGAGATCTGAGGCAGAAATCCTTCCCTGTGAGGGTGCTGAGGCCCTGGAACAGGTTGCCCAGGGAGGCTGTGGGTGCTCCATCCCTGGCAGTGTCCAAGGCCAGGTTGGATGGGGCTCTGGGCAACCTGGTCCGGTGAGAGGTGTCACTGCCCATGGCAGAGGTTGGCACTGGGTGATTTCTGAGCTCCCTTCCAACCTGAACCAGTCATGATGCTATGAAATGAGAGCAGTACTGAGGGCTAGCACTTGAGTTTGAGCTCCCACTGCTTCACCTGTCCTCTCTCCTGCTCGAACCATCATTGTGTCTTCCTCTCTGGCCAGGGTTTTCTTTCCGTGTCCCTGGAGATCCTCCTTCAGCGGGGCCACACAAGTCCCTAGCGGTGCCCACGTGTGACGCTGGTGGCTGTTCCGAGCGGGTGACTCGATCGCTCTGCTTGCGATGGCATGTTTTTGAAACAGTTTATTGCTGAAGTGATGTGTCAGCAAATCTCTGCCACCTCTCTCCCATCTCAGAGATGGAATCAGCTTAAAGTGGGAGGGGGAAAAAATTGTCTCATGCATGGATTATGGGGTTTTTTATACTTTTTTTTGTTCCCTGAGTGCAATTTCCATCCGAGATGAGACAGCTCCTGATTGCTGTGCCAGAGCAGGCTTCCCTTTATAGCTCTCCTGGTACAACTGCTGCCTCTGGTTCACTGGAGCTGTCTTGGCCGGAGTCTCCCAAGGGACAAACGTGTTTTGCTGAAGCTGTCACTTCCATCATAGGGTTAAGCATCTCTGGTCTACCAGATCTGGAATGATTTAAGCCAACCAGACTCGTGTTCCTCTGGGATGGGGAGCGCTGGGAGGTCAGAGCAGGCTTGCAGGTGACAGAGCCAGTTGCTGGGCGAGGAGATGATATTTTTGGTGGTTAAGCTGGGGGTTATGAAATGGAGGTTCAGTTCTTAGCCCTGTTATCAGCTCCTTGTGTGACGTCAGGTGCCCTCTGAGGCCCTATAAAAGTGTAGATTTGTGTGTGGCAATCACAGCGCTTCCTTTCTCTGGCTCCGTGACTCATCTGCTGGCTTGGCAGTCTTTTTATGGCAGGATGCATCCCTCGGTAAGGAAAATGCTAGCAGTGTCCTACTGGAGGGCACCATAGATGTCCCCTGCTGTTCTGCTCTTGCTTGGTGTTTGAAGAGGCTGCTAGGAGTGTTGTTCATTTGGAGATCGATTGGGATTGCAGTTGGGTTTATGGTGTGGGCTTGGGGTGCTGCAAAGCTGGGGATGCTCGTTAAGTAGGAGCTGTGGGACTACTCACAGCCCTGAACTCTGCTGAGAAGCTGCTCTCATTGTGACCATGAGCTTGGACTTAAGTGCTTGTGGGTGACTGCCCAAGGTCTTATCTCTGTCTCTTGGCCATCCTGATGCACCAGCCCTATGCTGCCCTCTCTGCTTCAGCTGAGTCCTTTGGGCAATGAACACATCCCTGCACAGAGCTGCATCCTGTGCACTGGCAGCTCCACGCACATGTTGAGGTGGGTTGCCTAAAGCCTTGTCTCCTCTGCTGGTCTCCCTGGACTTACTCCAGGTGATGCTGTTGCAAAAACCCTCCTTTTGATCCAGCAGTTGTTCTTTCCTCTTCCCAGACCCCCATAAACCCTCCAGCTTGAGCTCAGACCCCCTTGCTTTCCTTCAGGGAGCCGGGGGGAAATCACAGAAGGACTTAACAGGCTGAGAGAGTTGGGTGAGAGGTGGAGAAGGATCTAGGGGACCTTATAGCAACCTTCCAGCACCTGAAAGTGGCTGTTGAAAGGCTGTTCCCAAGGGCAGGGAGTGGTAGGATGAGGGATACTGGTCTGAAGCTGGAAAAGGGCAGAGGGAGGCTGAACAGGAGGAAAGAGGTCTGGGATCTGAGGGTGGGGGATCCCTGGACCAGGCTGCCCAGAGAGGGGGTGGAGGCCCCATCCCTGGAGCCATTCAAGGTCAGGCTGGATGGGGCTCTGGGCAGCCTGGTCTGGGGAGTGCTGGCCCTGCTTGGTGTAGGGGGGTTGGACTGGATGACTTTTTGGAGATCCCTTCCAAAAGGGATCTATGATAATATTCTATGGTAATACAGGACTGTTATCAGTGGGAGAAGGGACTGATAGAAACTGCCACAAGAACACGGAGCAAACAGACAAATGGGGAAGTGAGATCCCACCAAGGCAGCAGAGAGATTGATGCCAACAAAGGGGCTGCTCCCGTGCTCATTAACGTCATCACTAGTCTTTATTCCAACTGCAGTGGGGATTGGGTTGGAAGAGTGTTTTCATCTTGCTCGACAACATACAAAGTGCTAACGAGTTGCGGGTGGAACAGCGATGCAGAAAGCCCTCTGCAAACAGAATTTGCTCGCTCTTCCGTGCGGCACCTTTGCAAAGCAAATGGGAAATACCTTCTGCTCGCCTTAGGTTTAGTGTTTGGAGGTGTGAGGCTGTTAAGGAGCCAAGTCTGAGGCTCGGGCTTAGCTGATGCAGCGCCTGCTGAAATGCCAAGCGCGTCTTAATCATTAGTGTATTAAAAACCTTGCTTTAAATAAGGTTTCTTGAGCTGGCGGTGAGCGGTGCTGGCTCTTGCCACCAGCAGCCACGCTGGGAAGCGTTTATTAGCTGACAGGCACAGTGAGGAGGCAGAAGAGCAGATGGGTGGGTGTGCAAAGGCTGAAGGCAAGCTTGACTTCGCGACTGGCTTGGCCCCTGGAAAAGCCCGCTGTCAGTGAGATGGAGACAAGGTCTGGAGAGCCGAGCCTGGTCTGAAGGTGCAGACACCTTTTGGGGGAGAGTGCTGAGTAGGAAAGGACACCAAGGGTCAAACAGGAGACGTGCGAGTCCGCCTCTGCATGTCAATGAGGACAGAGTAAATAAGGAATAAAAGCACCTTCCAACAGGAGCAGCTGGTGAAATATCACAGGAGGGGGTTTTTTTTCCGGAGATGGGAGATTTTGACCGGCTCTCTGCCTGCAACCATAAATGCCAGTGACACCTGCGTCTGTTTTATCAGACACACGCAGAGCCCCGTCCGCGATCCAAAGTCATTACCCTGGCGTTTGGAGGCTGATACTTGTGTTTTGTATATGTTTTGGGGTTTTTCTCATGGTGGGATGGTTATTTTCCCAGCTTCACATCCACTCCCCAGCCAATCCAGGGTGTTTTGCAGCCTTGTGCTTCTCGCACATCTCTAATAAAGGAGCCTGATGGAGAGCTGGGGAGAAAAGCTTCTCCTCAAAAGTATGAAGGAAGAGGAGGGGCAGCACCAGCTTCAGAGCCACTTCCACATCTCGAGGTGCTTTGCAGCTGCAGATAGGAGCAGCTCTAATATCTGAAGGCGTGTTTGGGCTCTTACCCCTTAAATCCTCCAAATTCAGTCCGTCGAGGTGAAGAGCTTTATTCCAGGATAATCTTTATTATCTTGCATCCCTGTTCCTCTCTCGCAGTTGAGTACAAAGCTCCCGGTGAGTTCAAAGGAGGAGTGATCTAGGTGAAAACTCACACGGGTATTTTCCAAGTCTCTCAAGGTTTGATGCTTTCCTTTGCATCGTGGTTGAGTGGGAGCTGGGCGAGCACCTGCCTCTGCTGCTTCTAGCAGTAAACCCCCCAGCTTGTGCAGTTCATTAGACAAGAAATTATCCAGATTTATGAGAAGATACAAGAAAACACGAGGTTTTATTTCCAAACCAGCTCAGAGCAACCTGGGGCTCCCCAAATCCTTCATCCTTTGGGATTTCTCTGTCGGGGTCTCCATGAGTCAGACCCCTTGGGGTGGAATCGATGACCTTAAACACGTTTCCTCACCTAAGGGATCCTGAGAGGAGGAGGACAGAGGAGCCCCATGAGGTTTGATCCTGAGATCCCTTGGGGAGGAGGAGAACAGAGGAGCCCCACCAGGTTTTATCCTGGGATCCTCTGGAGGAGGAGGAGGAGGCCAGAGGAGCCCCACCAGGTTTTATCCTGGGATCCTCTGGAGGAGGAGGAGGACAGAGGAGCCCCACCAGGTTTTATCCTGGGATCCTTTTGAGGAGGAGGAGGACAGAGGAGCCCCACCAGGTTTTATTTCTGAATTTTTCATCCTTCCAATGAAAACCTCTGTTTCTTTCTCGCACACCTTGCCTGAAAGACACTGAGTTTAGGATTTCTGAGTTGGGAAAAGGGTGGATTTGGGGCTGGTTAGGGAAAAAGCAGCATTTCATTCATTTCATCTGGGTTGATGAAGTCCTTGCAGCATCTTGTCAAATTCTAGAGGAAATGCTCTGATGAAGCTGAAGGGAGATTCGGGGGTTTCAGGTATCTTCTAGGAAAGAGCCAGGTTTTGCTTTCAGTCAGCTCCAGAAGGGAAGGATTTATGGATGCACAGAGCTTCCCTTTAGCTGAAAAAATTGTCCCCCTCTCACCCCTGCCCTGCTTTACCTTTTGGAGTCGATTTTTTCCATCTCCTGTGGCTTTTTTCTGACTGCAGGAGCTGTTCTGCCTTAAATCAGACAGAGCTGATGCTGGATGTGTTTTCCAAGGCCACATCTGAGGCTGGCTAATGCACACAGTGACCCTGTTTGCCCAGCAAACCTGTGCAGGGTGAGAGTCAGGCAGAGCACAGCGGCACTGGGGGGGGGACTCTGATGGTGGGTGAGAGTGATCTGATTTAGCCCTCTGCAAACATGAGGAGCAGCAAGGCATCTGCTAGCCTTGACTTGGGCACACAGGAAATTAAAGGAAGCCTCCCTTCTCCAGCTGTTTGGGTTGTGCAGTAGAGTAGGATGTGATCAGAGGGTCAAAATCCCACCTTGGGTGGTTAGTGCCTCATCGTGGAGGTGGTTGGTCAAGGAAGATGCCCTCAGTGGTGCTCGTTGGCTGGGGCTCTGAAATGTCTCTGGTTGTCCTTGGCTTGGGGAGGACAGCAGCTGCAATTTCCTTGTTGGTTTGACGCCAGCAGTATGCAGACTGTGGATGTTGTTTAGTCAGACGTAGGGCTCTTCACCTCAGACACCTCTACCAGTGTGAACCCAGCAGGTTTTTGGCCATCCTGGGTTTCATCCGGTGACCTCCCTCCATTCCAGGAGTCTCTCAAAGGCAGCCAGGGCTGGGCGGGGGGGGATCACAGGGTGATAAATACCCTCTTGATCCTTCTAGAAAAGGCTGAAGATGCTACATAGGAGAGGACTTCACCCATCCTGCTGGCACCAACCCTTTGGGGCTGGTTGCAACCCAAACCCCTCATCAGCTCAGGGAGAAGGGGAGGTGCAGAACGACATCCCGAGCAGTATCCCATAGCCCGTGGTGGAAAGGGAGGCTGGAACCCCACAGCTTGGAGCCGGGGGCTGCCGAATTAGCGTGGAAGGGAGATGTCAGCTCTTCCTCTCAGCTTCCCTTTGTGGCGCCAACTGTCAGTAATTTAACTAACGTTTTGTAAATAAATGTGGCATTCGGACAGCTGTCACCGCGCCTGTTATAAACACTCCTTTTGTCACTAAAAGCTGGCAGTACCGCTCCGTTTCCCCTGCAAATGCAGCTCCCACTGCCAGTTAGCTCCTGGAGCCAGGGCTGTCAAGGAATTGCGCACCGGCCGGCGGCCGGGACACCGCGGCTTTGCGTGGGGAGCCCAGCGAGGTGATGCCAGGGGCCTGGTGCGAAGGCAGCTTCTGCAGCTCAAAAAGAAAGAAATGAGCTGATCGGCGAGCAAGCAAACCTGTCTGAGGGTGGCTGCAGGGCTGGCATCTGGGGGCACCCAGCTGTGGTGCCAGTGCGGGGACCACTGGGTCCCCTGCCACCTGGTCCCAGCACTGTGGGAGGTGCAGGGAGGAGGAGCTGGGGAGCTCAGCCAGAGCTGGGCTTTGCGGTGCCAAGGGGGAGCGATTTGGCATCAGCACCAAGAATGTTTCGTGTGTTGGAGCCTGGGCTCCTCTCGCAGCAGACTGTGGTTTCAGTGAATGTGGTCTCTCTGGAACCGAGCTGGGCTCCCCACGAGAAGGGGAGAAGTCTGTCCTTTCAGCCCATCGGTGTTGCTCAGTGTTCGTGTGCTGTTAGGAGCATGTTCAAATCCTTTAGGCAGTCTGGGTGCTTCTCCTCCTGACAAACCTGGTTGCTGAGGGGATGCTGTTGGCTCTCTTCAAGCTCGAGCCTGGCCTGCTTTCTCTCCTCTCATCTTTCAGGGACTTTTCCAGAGCTGAAACAGCCTCTCCTGGCCCGTGGTCTTTGTCTCCTGGTATTGGATGATACAAGTCAGAATGGTTGAGGCTGGAAAAGCTCTCTGAGCTCATCCAGCCCAGCACCTAACATCACCCTAGCAGCCAGATCAGGGCAGTAAGGGCCACAGCCAGTCTGTCCTTCAGTACCTCCAGAGATGGGGGCTCCACTACTGCACTGGGCAGTCCAGGTGTCTGGTCCCCCTGTATGTGAGGAAGGGCTTCCTACCACCTAACCTAACCCTCCTTTGGCAGCTTCAGGCTCTGCCCTCTCATCCTGGCACTGGTTGCCTGGGAGAAGAGCCCAACCCCCTTCTAGCTACAACCTCCCTTCAGGGAGTTGGAGAGAGGGAGAAGGTTCCCCCTGAGTTTCCTGTTCTGCAGACTAAACACCCCCAGCTCCCTCAGCCTCTCCTCATCAGCCTTCCCCTCCAGTCCCAGCAGTCAGCACCTTGCAGTGCTGCACACAGGGGTGATGCAGGCAGTATAGAAATCAGCACATGACATCTCTCTCTCTCTCTCTCTCTCTCTCTTTAAGCTGCTGTAAAATTAGCTTCATCTCAAGTGGCAGAAAATGATCATATCCTCGCTTGAGGGCGATGAAGAATATTCCTGAGTCACTGCTAGTGATGAAACAGGCAGAAAATCCAGAGTGATACACAACTGCCCACTCAGTTTTAATCGCTGAGGCCATTTGCTGCAGCAGAGCCTTAAGACGCAGCTTCCTCCTCCTCTCCCTCCCTTTCATCCATCACTCCCCTTAGCGACCCAGGCTGCGGATCCCAGCAGAGACAGAGCAATTTCCAGTCCCACTAGGGAGGCTGCAGGGTGTGAGCAACTCCCTGTTCCCCCAGGAGGACAGGAGAAGGGTCAAAGCTTCCTTTTTTTAAAGCAGAGGGAAAAGATGGAGCCTGCCCTTCTCAGTTCTCCTTCCAGGATAAAATCCCACAGCCTGGGAAGAAGTCTCCGAGCTCACCCTCAGCTCCCCAGGTTTTCCCCGCTGCCTCGGAAGCAGCTGCTGTGCCCATGGGGTTGCTTCCTTTCGTGTTTCTCCCCCAACAGCTTCAGTTCAAAGCCATTTCCCTGGATTTTTTGTGTCTTGGATAAAGCCACCCTCCTTCCTACAACTGCCAGCTCGGTGCTTAGGAAGCCTCTTGCCAAGTTTGTTACCGACTGTGGCCAAGAAAACCCTTCAAAACACTGATGATCAGAAGCAGAGCGCTGTGATGCTTCCCTTCCCTGCATATGCTCCCTGGCAGCGGGGTAGTGCTGGGGGAGCTCAAAGGAGGCTCCTCCTGCTCTGCCACCTTTCCCTCTGAATTCTGATGGATCCCCTACCTGAGCTCCAGGTACAGGATTTAGGGTCTAGAGAACCCTGGCAAGGCTCACGTGGCTCCTTCAGTGAGGAATCACCTCCTTCTCCTGGGCATCCATGTGGCTCGGTGGCCACCAACATGGTTCACCAGCAGGTCAGGGTTAAGGACTTCTCAAAGGAGGCTCCTCCTGCCCTGCCAGCTTTCCTCTTACATTCCAATGGACCCCACCTTAGCTCCAAGTGTAGGATTTAGGGTCTGTAAAACTCTGGCAGGGCTTGCACGAGCCCTTCAGTGGTGGAACCATCTCCTCCTGGGCTTCTCTGCAGCTTGATGGCCAGCGCTGTGGTTCAGTAGCAGGTTAGGGTCTCCTCTAAGGATGCTCTGTGTGAGTCCTGCTCTGCCAGCATTCCCCTAAATCCTGATGGAAGCCGCTCTGTCAGCTCCAGGTGCAGCCTGTAAAACCCTGGTAGGGTTCAAACAAGCCCTTCAGTGGGGGAATTACCTCCTTTTCCCGGCCTTCTACGCAGCTCCCCAGCTCCCAGTGTGGTTCAGCTCCAGACTGGGGGGGAAGCAGTAGCAATCCTGCGTTTTGTTCAGGCTTTTGAATGAACCTGCTCTTTCCTCCCGTCAGGGCTTGTCAGTATTTATCCCTTAACCTGATTTTCAGATGTTCTCGATCCTGCAGATTTGCTGGGATATGCTATTCACACAAACCTCTCCTGGTGTCAGACTTCTGCTAGGATGGCTTAATCGCTCCCACCAGCCTGTGAATAAGCAGGATGGCAGCAGCACAGACAAGCCTGCACGGATGTGTGAAAGCAAGGGCTATGCCGGCGTAAAAAAAATCACAGGAGTTCACTCCACTCTCCGATGGAGCCTCTGCTGTAGCAGGGAAAGTTTTCAGCTTCGCTCAGCCAAATCCGGGAGAGTTTCCGTGAGTCCTGTTCTCCTCTCCGTAATCCCCATCAGCTCTGCACGCCGGGCATTTATCTGTCAGCACAAGCAGGTGCAGAGCTGCAGGACACGGGCTGAGCATCTCGCTTTGCTGCGTTATCCTTGTGGCAGGCAGCACCATCCGTGCTGCTTCTCAGCTCCGTTGCCTCCATCCTCATTCCTTCCCCGAATAGCAGAGCCTGGATGCTGGGGTTTGAGCTCAGTTCAGCAGGAATCCAGGAGAGTCTCCTTGTCTGGAGATGTTCCAGACCTGCCTGGCTGTGTTCCTGTGTGATTTGGTCTGGGTGATCCTGCTGTGGCAGGGGGATTGGACTGGATGATCTGTCGAGGTCCCTTCTGATCCCTAAGGATTTTATGAAATGAATAGAGGGGTGGTGTTTTCAGCAGGTTTTTGGGGGTCATAACTACACACACACAGCCTGCACACCGTCGTGTTTTGCAGACAGAGACTCGGTGGGGGGGAGCATCAATAGACCTTGCACAGGGCTGATGAACGAGGAGAGATTCCACCCTGGGGAGAAGCCTTCATGCCGATACCTGTTAGGAGAAGCAGGGGATGGTGATAAATCTGGTGGGAATGTGGGTTCCACAACTGGACTGGGAGAGGCAATCCCTTGGCAAAGCAGCAATGGAGCAGCTCTGGGGAGAGGTGGGGGCACAAGCCCTTTGGTAAATGCTCTAATCTTTTCATCGGGTGGTGCCGGCTGCTGCCTGTTTCTCCTGCTGTGAATCTGAGCAGCCCCACCAACCTCTGGCCAAGCCAGGAGGACCCCCGGGGAGGGAAGGCTGGCTTTGTTGGAGGCAGTTCTTTATTTTTTTCCTCTTTTTTTCTGCCTTGAGAAGGAAGAACTGAAGTTGGATTTCAAGTGGGGTTGTTGCAGTAATGGAGGGAAATGAGAAATGCTCTTCAGCTGCCTTCTCCTTCCTCACGTCCCCATAAATAACCCTTCTTACTTGGAGATAGCTCTGGCTTAGAGGAGAGAGCTGGGTTCTGGCTGTGATTTTATTTCCACAGCTCAAGGACCCCTTCTCTGCCCACAATCAGATCCTGCTCCTCCCCAGGGCTGCTCTCTGGGACTGGGATTTATCCTCTGATGGTGGGGAGCCCCTGTGCCAGGCAGGGCTTGGCTGTGTGCATCATTGCTGGGTCTTTGATACCTGTGGGATCTTCCTCTGAGGGTGGGTTTTGCATGGTTTAGCCACCCTCTTTCTCTAGCTTGTTTGCCCAGAAGTTGTTGAGACCTTTGTGAACTCACGGGAGCGAGGTGCTGCTGATCTCTGCTTCTCTGCAGTTCCTCTGCCTGTCCCTTTTCCCGTTCATTTCTGCTCACTCTTGTGGCTCAACTGGCTGGTTTTGATGAGGTTTTACAGAGGGCTGGGTGTTACCTTGCTAGAGCTTCCATGGAAATAGGCAGGAAGGGACGGAGAGACCTCGTTAGGCAGAGAATCATCAAATCACCAAGGTTGGAAAATGCCTGCAAGATCATCAAGTCCAACCACCCGCCCTACAACCCCCAACCACTACCCCATCTCCTCAAACACCCTGGCTTCCCACTTGTTGAACCCCTCCAGGGATGATGCCTCCACCCCCTCCCTGGGCAGCCTGTGCCAAGGCCTCCCCACTCTGTCTGGGAAGGAGCTTTTCCTAAGATCGAACCTGACCCTCCCCTGGCACAGCCTGACCCCATTGCCTCTGCTCCCATCACCAGTCCCTATGGAGAAGAGACCAACCCCCTTTTGTCATTACCCCTGAAGCAGGGACAGAACCATCTCAACTCCTGTACGAGACACCCGAGAGTCTACGTGGGTACCGGCTGAGTGCAAGGCTCGAGGGAAGAGGGAGCTGCAGGCTCAGCTTGAATCATTTCAGCTGAGTAGGAAACCAGGCGTCCTCGGTGCTACGTGGGAAACTACTCGTTAAATGCACCAAGGAGTCCAGATGGGGAGGGGTTGAGCTCTCCAGATTGTGTGTAAGGAAAACCGTGAAGATGATGTTGTGTTGCTGGCGACAGCCTGCCAGTCCGGGTGTCAGGGAGGAGAGACGGAGGCTCAGCCTTTCGTGCTTTAACGCCGCCGATACCCAACGAGCTGCCGCTCGGAGCTCGCCCGAATCGGAAGACTGCAGCAGCTGGTGGCTGTGGCATCGCTGAAACCGCCTGGCTCACCCTTCCCTTCAGTGAAGAAAAACACTCTGCAGAAAGGCAGGAAAAAAACCCCTCTGAAAGCACCCCAGGAATGGCCAGAAAACCAGAAGACATTCAAAAAAAAGCAGCTTTCCAGAAGTTCCTAATGCTGCAACGGGCGAAGCAGCAGAGATAAAAGACATAAAAAAGCAGGGGAAAGAGGGAGAAAACGCATTTATGGGCTCTCAAACTAACAGCATGCAACTCTCCTATTATTTTTCCTCCTTAGCCTTTGAAACAGAACAACGGCCCCGAGCCTTCTCGGCAGATGGACAATGTGTGTGCCTTAACCACTTAACAGCCATTAGCCTAATTTCACGTACTGGAGCCAAATTAAATAATAAGTAAGAGGCTATGAAAAGCTGGTTTGGAGGCTGCGTTACTGCCTTTCACTTGATAACCTTCTCATAAACAGATGCTCTCTCTCTACCCTATTAACCTTGTCGGAGAGCGGGGAGTGGGGGCTCTACTGAAGCAAACAAGCCAGCCCTTGGTGTGGGGAGGGGGCAGTACAGCCAGATGTGGGGGTCCTCTGGATTTTGGAGACTCCTCTTGGTTTTTCTCCGCGATGCCCCGGCCGTGGAGGAGCTGTGGAGCAGGAGCCCGTCCTGCCGTTGCGTCCAGGTCGTTTGGAACTTGCCAAATGATTCATCTTGATCAGCGAGCCCATCTGTACCTGCTGGGTGAGGCTGTGCCGCCCGGGGCTGATTTTGTGGACAAATCTGCTTTACTTGGAGGAAAGGGGAGACGGTGCTGGTAGACACGAAAGGGGAGGTGGCCACATGGCTCGATGCCTAATCCCTCCCTGGTTTGGCTCGGGCAAGGCACAGGGAGGGCTGCTGCATCCTCCATCATCACTCATTCCCCTGTTCCGATGAAGCTGTTTTGCTGCTCTCTGCCTCTTCCCCACCCCTGTGTGAGCAGAAGGGGCTGTGTCCATTTTTTGAGGGGGAGAGCTCCCTTATTTTGTCACCGCTTGACCCTTCCCCGCTTAAGTATCGCTCTGCACTTTACCTCTTGCCTTCGGGCCTTTCTGATGGTTTTCAGGGGATTATAGATGACCAGGCAGCTATTTTTGGTGCAAGGTTTTATTTATTAAAAAGCCATTTTCCCTCATTAACGAGAGACATTGATGGGAAATAGATGAGCAGCAGCTCTATTACTGGCGTGAAGTGCGAGCCTGGCGCTACCCAGTGACGTGCCGCACGCCCTCCCTCCGTGCGAGGTGTATCTCACACGGAAAGTCAGGGGCATCAGCCATCCCTTCTCCCCCTCCTGCAGAGCCTGAGGCTTTGGGGTAGAGCAGAGAAGGTTTGGTGGTGGTGAGAGACCTCAAGCAGCTCCTTGGTGCCACCAGCAATTCATTTGATAGGATGAGGGACAGTGGCCTCAAGCTGCATCAGGGGAGGGTTAGATTGGATCTGAGGAAGAAGCTCTTTCCTGAGAGAGTGGTTGGGCACTGGACCAGACTGCCCAGGGAGGGAGTGGAGTCCCCATCCCTGGAGGGGTTTAAAAACCGAGTAGCTAGAGCACTTGAGGCTGTGGTCTAGGGGTTGGGGAGATGTTGGGATGAGGGCTGGACTTGGTGATCCTGGAGGTCCCCTCCAGCCAGGAGGATTCTAGGATTGTTTTATTTCCCACCCTTGTTGTTTGAGCTCCTCAGTAGAAGTTGTCATGAGGACTCTGCTTTCAGATGCAAACCCCGTCCTCTGACTGGCACTGAGAGTGATAAAACCTGGTTTCTTACAAGTGAGCTTCATTTGGGGCCGAGTTAGGAGGAAATGAGCCGCCACCGGCAGCGGGGACGTTTGGAAAGGCTGGAGCTGTGTGGGTTGTCTGAGGTTCAGACAAGGATGAATCTCATTTTTATGTGGCCTTTCCCTCCATGGGGCACTCGCAGAGTCCCGCTCGGGTACCTGGCTGCCTGTCTTCACTAGACTTGCAGGTACTTTAATGTCTTTGAGCCATCTGTTCCTCTGTCAAATTTAGTTAAAATTGGCCAAAGGCTTCACAAATTATTGGGGAAGATTGGGAGGCAGAGGCACAGAGGCAAGGAGCTCGATGGCATCAGCTCCTGCCAGTAAGACTCAAGGCTAAAAATACATAGGGCTAGGTTATTTGGAGACAGCATTCTGTGATTCTGTAAGGCAGCCAGGGCAGGGGGATCCACATCCCACCCCAGCGTGAGGAGTATTAGGTCTGGGTCTCTCTCTTGGCTCTGTAGAAGGGTTCTTTTTGGGATGGACTTAGCATTGGGTAGGATGTGCTGCCTTAGCTTTTTTATCTCGCATCACTTGGCCTTTTTCTGTCCAAAATGAGCTCATTTGCCCTTTTCTGGAGCACTGACCCCTTGGACAAGGTATTGCAGGCTGCTCGTTCAGGCAGTTGTTGGCTGAAGGACTCCTTCAGCAAGGGACGTGGTGGGTGCTTGCTGATGGCACCCAGTGTCGGTTGTAAAAGCAAACAGGCAGCTTGGCCAGTTAGCAGGGAGCTTCCCTTGCTGGTTGTCCACCAGGTCAGGCTTTGCGTTGGCTGTCCAGAAGTAAGGTGCCTGGTCTGAGCAGGTCTCGGGAAGAGAGAGGCACCAATCTCATTCTGAAAGTCCCGTGTCTTGTCGTGACACAGACAGGGGGACATAGATGTCCAGCAGGAGTTAAGGTGAGATGAAGCACAGGCTGGGTGGCTCCTGAACCATTAGCATTTCTGTAGGAGCCCAGAAAAGCCGGAGCAATCTGGGACAGTCACTCCTGTAACTGCAGATGTCAGAGATGATGGATGTCTGCATCCAGGCGGGTCATCTCGTCCTCCTTCTTTGTAGTCGTTGGAGAGCAATGGGCCTTTTTAGGGGGCGATTTATCCCAGGCAAAGGCAGATGTCTAAAGCAGGTCAGACAGATTGTGTCTTAGCAGTGCCTTTCTCTCTCCAGTTGATGTAAAGCTGGGTCCAAATGGCCAGTGTGCACAGTGAGATGATGAATTCCAAGCCAAGTGTTTGGACCACATCCCAGGATCCAGACAGGGAATAACGTAACGGTGATCAGGGTGTGGTGTTGGGGCCAGATGTGGGTGTTAAGCAGCAGGACTGCACCTGGTGCTTGACAGGAATCACAGGCTGGTGTGGGTTGGGACCTCAGGAATCGCACCCTTCCAACCCCCTGCCATGGGCTGCAACACCTCTCACCAGAGCAGGTTGCCCAGAGCCCCATCCAACCTGGCCTTGGGCACTTCCAAGGATGGAGCAGCCACAACCTCCCTGGGCAACCTGTTCCAGGGTCTCAGCACCCTCACTGTAAAGAATTTTCTTCTAAGATGTAATTTAAATCTCCCCTCTTCCAGCTTGAAGTCTTGTCCTATCACTGCAAACTCTTGTCAAAAGCCCTTCCCCTGCTCCCTTCAGGTACTGGAAGCTGCTCTAAGGCACCCCTAGAGCCTTCTCTTCTCCAGCTGAACAGCCCCAACTCCCTCAGCCTGTCCCCAGAGCAGAGGGACTCCAGCCCTCTCAGCATCTTCATGGCCTCCTCTGGTCCCACTCCAATAACTCCAGGTCCTTCTTGTATCGGGAGCTACAGAGCTGGGTGCAGAACTCCAGGTGGGGTCTCACAAGAGCTGAGTAGAGGTGCAGGGTCCCCTCCCTTGCCCTGCTGGCCACACTTCTGCTGATGCAGCCTAGGATACAGCTGGCCTTATGGGATGCAGGAGCTCATTGCTGGGGTGAGATACAAGAAATGGGGCTTTTGGGTGATATTTTTGGAGCTAGAGCCTGTTTGCCTCTCATCCCCCTTGACTTCCAGGAGACTCATGGAAGCAATTCCGCGTGTGGCTTGTCATTAGGCCCCTCACCCGGCAACCTGCGGGTTTATTAGTATTCCTTTTAGTGCTAACGAAACGTCTGAGCTGCATCTTTTCTGCTTGAGAAGCTGAAATGCCTTAGCAGTGAGTGAAAAAAAATCAGACTCCAGCACTACGGAGACCACCCAGCGCGGGGGCTCTTGCTGCCAGCGCAGCCCTGTGCGTATCAGCGCGGCACAAACCAGAGGAGCAAAGAGAAATGCCAACAGAAAGCAATGCAACCCCCCCTCCCAAGAAAAGAGAGGTGGTTGGAGGAGCATTGTAACTTCAGAATTGCATCTGCAGTGGGGCTTCTGCCAACACAGCAGTTGGATCTTCCCACCCCGGCACAGCTGTCGCTGCAGAAACCCAGAGCATTCAACATCTGCGGGTGAAGAGGCGGTGTTGAGGGTTGGGTAAAGGATCACAGAATCATTAAGGTTGGAAGAGACCTCCAAGTTCATCCAGTTCAACTGTCAACCCAACCCTACCCTGCCCACTAAACCCTGTTCCCCAGGGCCACAGCTACTAGTTTGCTTAATCCCTGCAGGGACAGTGACTCCCCTGCTCCCTGGGCAGCCTGTTCCAACCCCTGAGCACTCTGTCAGGGAAGAGATTTCTCCTGGTGTGCAACCTAACCCTTCCCTTGCACCACTGGAGGCCGTTTCCTTTTGTCCTATCGCTGGTGATTGGGAAGAAGAGACTGACCCCCAGCTCTCTCCATCCTCCTGTCAGGGAGCTGTAAAGAACAGTAAGATTCTCCAGGCCAAATACCCCCAGTTCCCTCAGCTGCTCCTGATCACACCTGCCCTCCAGGCTCTTCCCCAGCCCCACTCCTTGGACCCACTGCACCCCATCAATGTCCCTCTTATATTGAGGTGCCTGAAATAGACCCCAGCACTCGATGCTCCGTGTTCTCCTGCCCCTATAGGGAGGTATAGGGCTGCTTGGCTCTGCTCGGTGTGTTTGGTAACGTGGGCTCACACTCCTTTAGTGGCTTGTGCCAAGGCAGTGAGACAGCGGGAGGGCCGTGGCTGTGCCCTGCCTGCCTAAGAGCCTTTCATTGATTTTTATTTTCTTCAATGGAAACAGAACTGACATCCATTAACCAGCCCCCCGGCCTCTCCAGAGCAGGGGATGGAGGCAGCAAAGGCTTTACTGCACATTCTGTTTTGTTCCTTTTAGGATTGTGAGTTTCTCTCCCGCTGTTCTTTGCTAATGCTCAGCAGCTCCGGCTGCAGCCAGGGAGATGGAGAAGGGTTTGAGAGCAGAGCATTAAAAACACGAGGTGGAAGCGAAGCTCCCCTCGTCCCCAGCGTGTGCCTGTGCTCTAGGAGGTCTGCTCTGTATTTAACCGGTTCAGACATCCACAGGTAACCCTGTGGAACGGCCGTGGGGAATGATGTGTGGGAGATGGTGTCTCCCTGGGCTTCATTTGGCAGCTCAGCCCTGTTGGCTGCTGGTGTGCGAAGCTCTCCCTGTGGGATGGAGCACGGCCAGGCTATGGATACTGGAATATAGAGTCACTCTGGGACGCAGGGTGCTGCTTGCTCCAGCCAAAAGGGGGTTTTCCTCTCCAGAGAGTTTATTTGAGGCTGGAGGTGAGTGATGGGATGGACTGGAGGAATCAAGAGGCAGCATCTCTCTCTAGATGTGCCTGACCTGCTGCTGTCTTCATCTGAATCCTGCCCGTGGGTCCCCTGGGAATTATCCCAAAACTCTACACAGCTTTTCAGTGGGGGAAAAACTACAGCTTCCTCAGGATCTGTAGCAGGTAGAGGAGAGCAAAACCCATTTATGGCTCAAAACGGACCCTTTACATTCAGGTTTTGCGTAATAAATAATAGATGCTTCACGTTGTGTATCTGTATGTGATGTAGATTTATGAAACTGATGTATATTTTATAGCTGCACGTTTGATGTTGGATATTTAATGCCTCCTGGTTCCTCAGCAGAATTAGTTTGCTCATCTCCGGGTTGGTTGGTTTGTTTGTTTGTTTATTTATTTATTTTTCTAGGCACCCCCTCCCCATCCCTTTACTCTCGGCGTTCGTGTTTCTCAGCGCTGGCTGTCGCTGTGCAGCTCTTCAATAACCCGTGTTTTGTATTCAGCTGCGGAGTTGTCTTTGGGGGGTTGGTTTTTAATATACTGTTTATGAAGAAGGCTGATTTTGGGGAGGATGGATGTGAGCAGCGCAGTGCTGCTGCAGCGGGAGGGAAGGTCTCAGGAAAGCAAAGGAACACACACAAACAAGGTGGTGGTGGGGGGGGTGTATTAAAAAAATGAGACTACTCGGTCTTTTTGGGTAGAGAACAGAGCAGAAATACCTTTGACATTTTCCCAGCCTTATTAGACAACGACTCGAGCTGACTCAGGTAGCCGGTTTCCAAATGTCTCTGCCTGCGCTGGACCTCCATAGCTGATTTAATGGCAGATCTCGAGTTGCCAGCACAGCCCTGCTGTGCTGATCCCTGCTGGAAAAGGAGCCTGGGCTCTGGTTTTAATGAAGGAGTTGTTTGTGCTGTGGTGGGTGTAAAGGTTTGCGCTCTTATTAGCACAAACTCACTCTCTCACACATCCCAACATGTTGTAAGGATGCTCCCAATCCCAGTGCACTCCCCGCAGCCAACCCCGCCCCGCGTCTGGATGCCGGTGAAGTCCATGAACTTGATCAAAGCATCTCTGCTGTAGGGATCGTTGTCAGAATGCTCTGTCTTTGGCTTTTGGGGTGGTGGTTTTCCTCCAACATCTTCTAGGAAGGGGTTCTTTCCTGAAGGAGTGGTTGGGCACTGGACCAGGTTGCCCAGGGAGGTGGTGGAATCCCCATCCCTGGAGGGGTTTAAAAACCAAGTAGCTAGAGCACTTGAGGCCATGGTCTAGGGGCTGGGGAAATGTTGGGATGAGAGCTGGACTTGGTGATCCTGGAGGTCCTTTCCAGCCAGGAGGAGTCTATCGTTCTATGACACACTTCTGATCTCTAACGATAATATGATACCCACTAGAGCCAGTGCAGGGCTAATGGAAGCACTGGGATCTGATATCCCAAGCTGGGAAATATTCAGATGCTGGAAATGGAGGCAGTGGAAGCTGAGGGCTTCAGACTTGATTGCTCTCCTGATTGGATCTATAAAAAAGAAAAAGAACGTTTGATTTGGATAGTGCCTGGGTGCTAACACCATCTCTGTTTGTTTTCCTTCCTTTAGCAGAAACCTTGTGAAATTTTTATGAAGCACTAATGGATCAGAGCCTTTCTTTTTCTTAAGTAAATTTTAGGAGGTGAAGGTAACCCCCACATCCAGCCTGGATTAACACTCTTGAGAAACGTAGGACATGGAGTGCTTTCGTGTAGTGGCTTGTGGAAGGGAGGGAAGGGCTCTTTCCCATCCTGCTTTATGTGGTGGTGGTGGTGGTGGTGGCAGTTGGTCCTGCAAGAGGAGAAGCTGCTGGGAAGGGCTGGAGGGATGCAAATGTGGATCCTGAGTTTGAGAGCTCTCATGGTTCATCTCTGGGTTTGTGGGAAAGGATGTTTCAAGGTTAATGAATGTGGGGCTGGAGAAGGGCCTGGAGGGCAGGGCTGATGGGGAGCAGCTGAGGGAACTGGGGGTATTTGGCCTGGAGAAAAGGAGGCTGAGGGGAGAGAGAGCTTATTGCAGCTACCTGGGAGGGAGGGTGCAGAGAGCTGGAGGTTGGTCTCTTCTCCCCAGTCACCAGCGACAGGACAAGAGGAA
>VZRI01005338.1:23096-38555 GCA_013397515.1 Upupa epops
GCCAGGGGAGGGTTAGGTTGGACATCAGGAGAAATCTCTTCCCTGACAGAGTGCTCAGGGGTTGGAACAGGCTGCCCAGGGAGGGGGGAGTCGCTGTCCCTGGAGGGATTCAGCAAACCAGTAGCTGTGGCCCTGGGGAACGGGGTTTAGTGGGGTTAGAGTGTTGGTTGGACTGGATGATCTTGAAGGTCTCTTCGAGCCTTCTGTGATTCTATAAATGTCAGGGGGAGAAAGAGTGAGACACAACATTACAGTCATCCCCACCTGGCTCTCCTTCCAGCACTGGAAACAGGCTTGAGGGTGGTAACTTAGTCAGAAGTGATGGTTAAGAGGTTTCTTCCTTTTTTATAAAAAACGTACTTAAATCTGCGTCAAATGCCATCATCCTTTTCTGGAGGAGGAAGTCTGAGCTGGCAAGGATGCCCAAACACAGAAGTTGTGGTTTCCCTGTCCAGCTCTGCCAAGGATTTGCAGGCAGGGCTGGTGGTAGAGAGTTTTTCCAGCGATGCCTCAAGCCATGTCCCTTCAAGAGGTAACTGGGGAAGGGGAGCAAACAAGCCCTGGCAGCAGCCCTGCAGAAAGCATGGAAACCATCCAGCACCTCAGAGCTAATGGGAAGTTATGAGCCTGAATGTCCTCCTTATTGTGGAGGCCGAGCCACCTTATCATCCTGACAGCCCTGAGTGATTGATGGCCCTCAGAAGGAAGCTGAGCAGTGTGGTTCTGTGGGAGGTTTTGCTCCGCTTGACCCTTCCCATGGAGGAGCAGCTGGGGGTTGTAACACAGCTGGTGTAGCTGGGCATAGGGCACTGGCCAGGAGCCACAGGCAGGGATGGACAGAGGATAGACAACTGAGGACACTGATGTCTCATGGGGGACCCCCAGAGCTGGGCTTGATCCTGTGTTGGAATGCTGTGGCAGAGCAGTGGGGAGCATTTCAGCATCACTAGTTATTGCTCAGGCTGGGGTGGGGCTTGTTGACTTTACTAAATCAACCCTCTGACGGGGTTTACCACCCCAGGATATTCACAGCCTGGCCGAGGAAGGGTCGATTATGGGTTAAAGAATATCTGCAGTTGCTGCAGGTAATGGGATGGAAACCTGCTGCTGCTCCTGTGATGCTGGAACATCTGCAGAGGGCTGGCAGGGGGCTGTTCCAGCTGCTGCTCAGGACTTTATTTTTTCAATAAAGTTTCATGAGCTGCTATAGAAATGGTCAAGATTTGCATCTGTGGTCCTGATAGAACTTACTTCATGAGAAACGAACTGCCTGGAATATTAACTCTCTGTGTGCTGGTGCCCGTGTGGCTCCTCGTTAGACCACCTCGTCTCACGTAGTTTTTTTTTCTGAACTTTCTTGAAATATGCAGTAGCAATCAAGGCAATTAACTATAATTGCAGAGAGACTACCTTGCAAAGGCGGGACGCAGAAATAGGCAGGTAATTACAATGAGTTATAAATGGATGGTTATTTACATCAGGAGTGATGCACAGGGAGTTTGTTATCGGAAGTGGGAACGGGTAGCTGCAGCAAAGGACACTTGTCTGGGGTCATTCCTCTGAGTCCCTCCTGTGCCTGAGGACCTCAGGTGCTCACCTTCTTCTTCTGCAGCCATCTCGGAATCATTAGCAAGCTGTTAGGGTCTTTAGGAGGGCTCTGATATCTTCAGGTAAAGCATGCAAGATTATTTAATTAGGAACAGAGCTGGAGAGACATGGACTTTTGAGGACAAGCTGTTAGACCTGATTACTGACTTGAGTGATGCCTGGCTGGCATCCTGCTGCTCAGCAGCCCAGGGTGGGCTCATGGTGAGTAGCTGTGTTCTCCTCAGTCAGCCCAGATGAGGGCTTTGTCCTGGCTGCAGTATCTTGATCTGTCATAGCTCGAGAGGAGTTGCCGTCTTCATACGTGGCAAAGGAATTAATGTCCTTGAGGTCTTGTCTTCTCTTGGGGAATTCATGGGGCAGGAAGATGCAGACTGCCTCTCCATTGCTACCTAGAGCAAGAGGGACCGGCCTCAGGCTGCTCCAGAGGAGGGTTAGGCTGGGCACTAGGAAAAGGTTTTTCACAGAAAGAGCAGTCAGGGCTCAGTACAGGCTGCCCAGGGAGGGGACTGGGTCACCATCCCTGGAGGGGTTTAAAAATCATTTAGGTGTGGTGTTGGGGCATCTGGTTTAGGGGTGGACTTGGTAAAGCAGGGTTATTGGTTGGACTTGATGGTCCCAAGGGCCTTTTCCAACACAGATGATTTTATGATCTGATCTAGGCACCTGTGTAAGGACCAGCCCCCAACGGTGCTGTGTTGTGCTCTTCTAGGGTTGACAAGCTACTCCAGCAACCTTGAGTCACCTCGCTGCCACTTCTCTCTGGAGCAGCACTCTGTAGACATCATGCTCTCCTCTCAAACGGCTTTTCAGACGAGGCTTTAAAACACTGTTCTGAATAAAAGAGGATGCCTTTCCCGTAGTAGCGACAAGTGTCCTGGGAGAGCAGCCACGAGTGCACACAGCTGGGCAGGGTGGCGCGGTTGGTCATGTTTCAGGAGACGAGGTTCTTCGGTGGCAGGACAGCTTGTGAGTTGGTAGATTTCCTGGCCCTGGGCTCCCCAGAGAAGCTTAAAACTTTTAGTGCCCTCTTACTTGGATATACTTAGCAACAAAGAGACTTCAATTATTTAAGGGTACGGGAAGACATGAAAGCCATTAGGAAGGGACCTGGTGCCCCACAAAGATACTGCAGTCTTCTCCAGTCTTTCCCTAGACAACACACAGGACTGTCTGCAAACACCAGCACCAACACCGCTGAGAGGAGATGCTAACTACCTTGGCCTGAAGTCAGAGATGGTGTTGGAGTGGTCTCAAAGTTCTCTTTCAGTAGCTGTTGAATGGGGATGATGAGGAGCAGCTTGGCGTGGACCCCCAAAAAGAGAATAGCAGAGCCTGTGCAAGGCAAGTAGAGACTGGGGGCAGCAGAGACAGAATGTCTGTGTGTTTGTTGCTTCTCCACTAGAGACTCGAGGATAGGAGCAGAGGCAATGGGGTCAGTTGTGCTGGGGGAGGTTCAGATTGGATCTGAGGAAAAACCTTCTTCCCAGAGAGAGTGGGGAGGCCTTGGCACAGGCTGCCCAGGGAGGGGATGGAGGCACCATCCCTGAAGGGGTTCAACAAGTGGACAGCCAGGGTGTTTCAGGAGATGGGGTAGTGGTTGGGGGTTGTAGGGCAGAGGGTTAGACTTGATCATCTTAAGATCTTTTCCAACCTTGATGATTGTGTGGTGACAGTGGGTCCAAGAGCCTGTAGGAATGTGCTGTACGGTGAGCATCTTCCTTCAGCTCCTTGGTGGAGCATTGAGCCCATGTGATACCCACACACACACACCAGAAGGAGAGAGTCTCTGCTGAACACATTTCTTGTGTTTCATTGACACGACATCCTAGTAAGAGCCTGCATTTACGTGACGCCTGTTAAACTGCAGAGGAATCTCAGCCCTCGTGCGAGGCAAAGCACTAGACGTTGTCAGGTTTGTAGAAGCAAATGCGGGGCTGAGCTGTGCTCGGAAATGACTTTTGTGCTGTCTTACACATGGAAATCCCTTTTAACAAGACAGACAGCAGGTCAGGATTACGTTAGACTTCCCTGTTGCTTCTCCAGGTCTTGTGGAGTTTGTTTCTGTTCCGAAGAGACTGCAACCTTGCCTCAGCCTGGCCATTCCCACTGCAGACGCCGGCTCGAAATGTGGCACCTTGCTGGTCACTGGGTCCCACTGACATGAGGGACCTTGTTGCCTGTGGCTTGGCTCTGTCTGTGACGCTTGTCACCATTTTCATTTTACTGGGGTTAAATCCAGCGGGGGAGATTTCAGCTAAATGGCTTCTCCTTTTTACAAGGGAGGGCTGCCGCAGACGAAGGGCTTTTAGGAAGCTGTTTCATGCATGGAGAGGAATCTTGGTAGTTTATGACGAGGTTAATCTCCCCTACTTCAGCCCTATAAAACTTAGTCATGTAATCAGCCTCTGCAAGGGTTTTAGAGGATTGAGTAGCTCATCTTTTAAAGATATCTGTGGCAGTGTAGAGGTGCCCTTCTTGGACAGTAGAAGAAGATTAGGCTGCTAACTTGGCTTGCAGGCAGCCACACACCTCAAGCTAGGTGAGGTGGAGTCCTTCCCAGCCCGTAACGTGGGTTTAGGGGTGATCTGAGCTCAAGGAGATATGGCCAGGGTTGTTTCAGGCAGGCTGTCATGGCAGAGCTCATCGTGTCCTGCACCGAAGCTGTAATTAACTCAGTCATAGAGCCAGCAGCTGTGATTTAAACTGGACGTTAACCTGTGTTCTCCACGGAACACATTGAGGTGCTTGTTTGCATGAGCGTGGTGCTGCGTCGCCCTGCTTCAGTAAGCCCTGTCGTTTAGACAAGACTAAACCCGAAGCTTTTGAGTGCTCATCACGTTCCAGAGAGTTGGGTTTTATTTCTGCTGGCAAAGGCAGTGCCTTTAGTGCCCCTTTCTAAATTCTTCCTTCCTGTCTTTCTGGTGACTCTTGAATTGCCAGTCAGGTGGCATCAGGGTGTTAAATGCTGAGGCTTCCACCCCACACATGTGGTCGTGTCCCACCACCGAGGATGGCAGTTCACCTGTATGAGCTCTTGTTGTCGGAGCCATCGGGATGGGAGGTGATGCACAAATAACAAACGAGTTTCATTACAGTTTTAACCGGAGTGAAGGGATCACGGTCAGAGATGCAGAGCAGGGCACTGCCTGGCTGGGGCTGGGAACATGTGACGCGGGTACAGTTGGTGACCGGCAGGTCTTCTCCACTTGCAGGGTCTCTTCTTCACGCAGAGCAAGTACATTTGATTTATTACAACTACGACTGAAAATAGAGGAGCAGTAGGAGAATTAAAACCATGCGTGGCATGTATATGATGCAGAATAACTAATCTTTCCTGACATTTACTGTCAATCATGGCTAAGGAGAAGATAACTAACTCTGCCTCTCGTGTTCTGTGGTCTGCAGTCTTCAGTCACGAAGATAAATGTCAGGCATCAGCTGTCCTTTACTACAACCAGGTTCTGGCAGGCAGCAACATTTCAACAACTTCTTATGCCGGGAGGCGAAGCATTGTGGATCCCGAGTAACGCATCCCACGTCCCACGGGGAGAGGTTTTGGTGCCAAAAGAGAGGAACCCAAAGTGTGTCCTGCTCTGAGAGCTGCCAATGGTGGCCTTGGTGGCCATGGTGATGTTTCCATGAGCCAGATGGAGCTTGAAGGAAGCCCTTGTGCTGTTCTGATTTCCCTGAAGTGTTTATGTCCTACATAAATCAGTCTTTGTAGCTGGTGGGACATGGGATCTCTCTTTTCGTGACAATCAGATCAAATTCCACGGGCATTTGTACTGGAGAAGCAGTGATGCCTTTTCAGGCCATCTGAAATCATTTCCCCATTCAGACCCGAGCTCTCAAGTTATTTGGGGGAAAGGGAAAGTGCGGTAAATGAAGGCAGAAATGGTCTTTTATTTTTGAGTTTGTCACTTTGAAACGAGGGAGAGGGGGGTCGAACACACAGTTCTCGCTGGTTTTAAATCAAACTGCTGCACTCAGAGTTATTTTGGGAGGGGTGTCAAGTGAAGGAGGCTCGAGCTCAGCCACCAACGGCGAAGAAATATTTTAGTGTTAGTCTGAAGAGCTCGGTGGGGGTTGCAGGAAGCATCTTCCCAGCTCAGTCCATGGAAAAAGAGCTTGAGAGAAGGTCTTGAGGGAGCAGAGGACTCAGAACCAGGGATGTGCCCTTGTTTAACAGGGCTGGGTGTTTTGGGCAACTGCTTATTGACATTTATAAACACTATTTCCCTCGTAGAGGTGCCTACAAGGGCAGAGTTAGCATTACTGTTATTAATAATAAATAACAGTAGTACGGTAAAATGTGTACTTAATACATCTGGTGTCATTCAGAGCATCTCCCCATGCTTGGCAGAGGAGAAATTGTAAGCACCATGTGAGAAGGGTAAATATGAGATGCGTAGGGAGATGAGATGGAGATCAGGAGGTTCATCTTTTTCCTCTTGTTGTCCTTTTCCTTCTTGGCTTATACAGTAGAATCACGGATGTTAGAGATTGAAATGGACCTGCGAAGATCATCCAGCCCAACCCCCCTGCCACAGCAGTATTCCCTAGATCCAGTCACACAGGAGCAGTCCAGGCGTGTTTGAAACATCTCCACAGAAGGAGACTCCACAACCCCCTGGGCAGCCCCTTCCAGGCTCTGTCACCCTCACTGGGAAGAAGTTGCTTCTCCTCTTGATGTGGAACCTCCTCTGTTCCACCTGACTCCCTGTGCCCCTTGTCCTAGCATTGGGTGCCCCTGAGCAGAGCCTGGCTCCTTCCTCCTGACACCCACCCTTTCCATCTTGATCAACATTCATGGAGTCACCCCTCAGGCTCCTTTTTTCCAAGCTCAAGAGACCCAGCTCCCTCAGCCTTTCCTCATCAGGGAGATAAGAATGGGAAAGAATCATGATATCATTCCCAGTGAACCAGGATCCAGGAGCTATTTAGGGTTTGCCGAGGTTCGTTCCCGCATGCAGAACAGGTGGAAGAAGTGGAGGAAAAGGTCGTGTAACGTTGCTGTCATACAAAATCTGCTGGGGAGGAGGGGAGAGAGCTGGGCTGTTGCGTTGGGAGCTACAAATAGAGCCGTTGCTGTGCCATCAGATAGCTGCCGGCCATCGATAGCGCTTTATCAATGGGATAAAGATAAATGTGAAGATAAGAGCGTCGGGTTTGCCTCGCAGTCCACTTGCGGTTACCAAAAGGGTTTGTCTCCACGTTGATTTCTTCATTCTGCTCCTGTGGTAAATGCCAGGGCTTGAAATCTTATTTATGGTGAAGCTAATGAAAAAATGTCCAACGGAGCCAGTGGCTTCACCCAGAGGATATGAAGATCTTCTGCGCCGTCTTAATTAAATGAGGAAACAGGGAGACTCCTGAAGCCACCTGACAGTGTTCGGACGGATAAATCTCTCCAGTGCTGAATTAAAAATGAGGAGGGTTTAATATAAGAGGGGTTGGGTGGCCCCTGGATGAGGGTTTCAGCAAGATGCTCTTAAGCTCAGCCTTTCCTGCGTGTGTTCACTAGTCTGACTCATACTTCCCAGCTCTTCTCGGCAGCTGTGAGGGCATGGAACTTTTGGAGATGGGAGATAAGATTCTTGTGGCAATCACATGATTGAGGGAGCTGCTGCTTTAAGGGAAAGAGGACTAAAAATAACCCGAATTGGTGACAAGATAGTAGCAGGTTTGGCTTTTTTGTACTGTGAAGGGCTGGTCGCTAGCCCAGGGGAAGGATTCAAGGGCTTCAGTCTGAAGCAGCTGGTTCCGAAATGTCGCTACCCCCCTGGGAGACAATCTGGGGGGCAAAATTAAAGAGGGAAGGGGAGTGAGAGGAAACAGAAGAATGGGAAAGGGTAAATACAGGAAAATGTGAAATAAGGGGGCAAGGGAAGCAGGGCACAGCGGGTCTGGCACTGGGACTAGCGCTGCATGGGCTGGGATGGTGTTAGAAGAAGACAAAAGGCGCGAGACACGGTGAGCAGCACAAAGACTTTAATTTGTAGGCAGAGACTGTTAAGTGAGAGGAGGAAAAAATGTGGGAAAAAGAGGTGATTTGGGTTCTTTTATTCATTACTAACCATAAAAGGCCCAGACTGTGTTGCTAGCAGCTTTAAAATCCAGGACCCCATTAAACCTTCCTTGGTAGTAACTCAGCATTTGGAACCAGAGTTAAAGAAGGGGGTGAGAGGGAGGAGGGATGGGGGAGCTGGCTGGATCGAGGGGAGACTTAGGGTGAAGATCTCATCACCTTCTGGCAGTGCTTTTGATGGGGAAACAGGTGGCTCCAGGCTCCCAGTTTACCTGGAGGAGTATGATGTGACCAGTAACATCCCAGTGCCCCTTGCAGAGGAATCATCCCAGCTGCTGTTCCCCAGAAAAGGCTCTGCCCCCCGTTCCCAGGTATTAAATCAGGATTTATGCCTGCTGTTCGTGAACCAGCTGCAGCTCAGGGGAGGCCGAGCTGAATGCGAGATGAGATGGGAGAGATGAGCAGATAAATGCGATGGATAAAGCCAGCAGCAAAAGGTTCTTCTGATTAAGTCCTTTTATGATAAATAGCAGACGTGTTGCTGTCTAGTTTGAGGTTCGCACCGGGGTAAAGGGAGGAGAACGGGCTGTGCTGGACGGCTGTTTGGCAGCCAAACACAATCGGGTCTGGGCAGTCCCCAGCTGGGACTGGGAGAGCACTGGGGAAGATTGGTCATTTCCTTCCTTCTGCCTTCAGCATCACCAATGGTCCCCCTGGCCCTTGTACATCCCCAGGGACTGTCCTCCTTGCAGGCCAGCCTGAAAGCTCTGCCCCATGCCCAGCTCAGGGGAGAGTTGTAATTAAAGGAGCTGTTCCCTGAGCCCCAACAAGTTACTGATTTTGTGTGTGTCTGTGCAAGTGCACGCTCCTTTCTCCTCGGGGGAAATAGAAGAAACCATTCATTTTGGAGTGAGCCTGGGACGTGAATGCAGGTCCTGTGCCGCCCCACATCCTCTGCTCCCACATGGACACGTGCGGAGCAGCATGAGGAAATAGCTCCCTCGGGGAGATGCTGACAACCAAAAGGGGATCTCAGCCCACTAAGGGTTTCCCTTCCCTGCTGGGGTTTTGGTTCAAAAGGCAGTTGTTGAATACAGATGCTTCTGCAAACCTCGTTCCAGGCTGCCTAGAGAGAGGGTGAGTGATGGCTCTACTTGATGTAGGGGGCTTGGATTGGATGCCCTTTGGAGATCCCTTCCAGCCCAATACATTCTATGATTCTGTGATCTCAGGGCAGGGGGCTGTGGGTTTGGGGAGCCTCTGCAGCCCTAACAGAGATGTCACTTGGCTACAAAAGGGGGAGAAGGAAATGGGTGTTTTCTCCCTGTCTGAGTGTCCCTTCCCTGAGCCAATCCCGGGAAAGCAGAGAGGTGCAGGGAGCTGCAGCAGTTTGCTCTGGTTCGTGAAGTGGGTAATCAGCCCTTTTTATGAAGTCCAACTCCAAGCTCTTTGAATTTCACCCCGTGTTCTTGCCGTTGCAGAATAGAAATGGCTGATAAAGGTCTTATCTGGTTGCCGTGCTTGAGGGAACCAGTGCTGCTGGAGGAGCGTGGCCGTGACCGGAGACTCATTGGGGACAGAGTGTGCTGAGCATGGCTGGGGGATGAGGGACAGAGACCAGGTGACAACCTCGACAGAGATGCTGGCAGTAGTGGTAGTCAAGAAGGACAGTGAAGGGAAATAGCTACTGGGGAGAGCCCATTCCCTGTGGAATTCAGGAATTGCCTCGTGTAGATGCACACCTTGGCCTCTCGCAGAAGGATGTGGAGTGTTTGCAGATGGTTTCTTTGTTTGTGTTAAAGGGAAGATGACACAGAGGCAAGATGAACCTGAAGGGGTCTGTGGTTCTGTCATTCTGTCGTTACTTTCCCTACAGAATGGAAATACAGGGGATGCTGCACAGGAACTAATCAGTCAGTGGAGGAGTAAAAGGTGGTTAATGGGGCAAAAACGCTCATCTCGATGACTTGACTGGGAGAGACCAGACAGCTTCATGCTTAGTTATCGATTTGAGAAGTGGAAGGAGGTTGCAGCAGCTTCGCCGTTTCTGTGCTGCGGAGAACATCAGGGTGGGCGGGTTTGGGCGTTCAGATCCCTGAAAACCCCCCTGTCGCAGGATAAAGAGATCCTGGCAACCTCTCCATCCTCCTAATTGTAAAGAGAACAAGAAGAAAGCTCTGGTCCACAAGGTCTCACCCTAGATCAGACACTTCTGAAGGGGCTGAAAGCAGAGGAAGGAATCTCATTAGCTGCTCTTTGAAGGCTTAATTTCAGGAGAGGCTGCCAAAGCGCCGGCTGCCCCTCGGATGGGAAGTGGTAGTGAGCTCCGACGGCAGCTTTCCATGTTCACAGCTCAACAGCCTCGGAGAATATCTTGAAGTATTATTTGAGGATTTGGCCTGCTGGCACGGGGCAAGCTCCAAAATCCCGATATTGTTGTACTTGGCAGGAGCGTCGTGCTCCTCGCAGAGGGGAAGGCTTTGTCCCTCGCTAAAGCTTGAACAAACTCCCATTAAGAACGAAGCGGAGTCCTCCGCATTTCAGCAGCCTCACAGGGCTTCCTCCGCGTTTGCCCTGCGTTGCTCGTGGACATCTGCAGAGCATCCGTTTTCCTCGAAAGCTTCGCTTCCATCTGCTCGATCGACTTTGGTAATGGAGTTAAGACCCCCTCTGAGCCAGGGCGGTGGAGATTATCCCTCTAATATGATTCAAGGAAACCCCTCAGCTCCCAGCTGGCTCCGGCAGTTGCTGGGTGATAGAATTCCCTCCAGAAACAAACAAGTGATCAATCTGGCTCAAGATGTAGGGGTGAGATGGTGGTTTTTAACAGCTCCACCAAAGTTTTTCCCATTTTCTCCTGTTTATGAGGCTGGATGAGCTTTCCCCCTGGTGATAACAGTGTTTTGCAGAGGGATTTGGGGAGGCAAAGTGTCTTTTTCCAGTTCATGGAGTTGGTCCTCCAGCTGGACCAACATCGAATCAGAGAATCATCAGAGATCAGAAGGGACCTGGAGAGATCATCCAGTCCAATCCCCCTGCCACAGCAGGATCACCCAGACCAGGTCCAGGGGGGTTTCAAATGTCTCCAGAGAAGGAGACTCCACAATCCCCCAGGCAGCCCCCTCCAGTGCCCCATCACCCCCCCTGGGAAGAAGTTCTAGAATCGGTCAGGGTTGGAAGGGACCACAGGATCATCCAGTCCCAACCCCCTGCCATGGGCAGGGACACCCCACCCTAGAGCAGGCTGGCCAGAGCCTCATCCAGCTCAGCCTTAAACCCCTCCAGGGACAGGGCCCCAACCACCTCCCTGGGCAACCCAATGCAGGCTCTCTGTGTCTCTCTTCAGGCACAAAACCTTCTCTGCTTTTCCATCACCTCCCTTGTCGTTTCAGTTGTTGTGGCAGTGGGACTGGAAGAACTGAGCGTTGAGGAGGGAGGGGGAGTGGGTGGCAGCCTCCTCTTTCCTGCAGTGATGAGGAGCATTCTTCTATGGGAATTTTTCTATGGGAGCATCTTTCGAGGGGGTTAGGAAGGTTTAAGAGCAGATTTTGCTCTGCAAAAAAAATGTCCTTAAAAAGAAAAAGAATTTAAAAAACCCCAAATTTAACCACAAAATAAAAAAAATAAAAAGAAAAGAAACACAAAACCAGAGAGAGAGAAAGACAAAGATATTGATTTTTAGTTTGGATCCTTCCAGAGAGGAGACTGCGTGATTGCACAGTCCCCGTCTGTCTGCCTTCCCCTCTGTAGCTTTTGAGCCCTTTGGCCAATTTCTACCCAATTTGACAGAAGGAAAGAGGTCTCCGAGATATTAAATTTCATTAAAATAGGTGGCTGGGTAGAAGGGGACCAACTACCACAGCAGCCCCATGAGACTGAAACTCCAGCATATGCAGAGCCTTTGTTAAACAGCAACTGATATCAAAGGAGAAAGACTTTTCTCCATAAGCAATTTTAGGAATAAAAACTAAGAACTCATCTTTGACCGGCCCTTGCACCCCGCCAGTGGCTGGAGAGCCCTTGCAGACTGTGTTCCATTTGTTCCGCTGTCCGTGCATGGTTCGTTCATTCAGAAACCGACTTGTAAGTCCTCAAAATAGGTCACGGGCGGGCTGGAAGGAGCGGAGGGGCTTGTTCGTTCAGCTCCGCACCAGAATAAATCTCAGCCGTGGCGATCCGACCGATTCCCTCCCCTCCCCAGCCCTGCCCGGCAGGCTGCGCGTTTTTACTCGGCTCAAAAAACGCTGAGCTCCAAATTGGGAATTGGTTCCGAGCGGAGCCCCGCGCGCCCGGCGGGAAGAGGGATGCGGAGGGGTGGGAGGAGGCAGCTGGGGAGGCCAACCAAAAGCTGCCTTTTTATTAAGATTTTTAGATATACAGTTTTGATAAAAGCTTGCAAGTAGCAAATTTGCTATCAAGCCTAATGTAGCATGGCAGATTTTGTCTGAGCTAGCAAAGGATCACATTTGCAGCTCCTCTGAGGCGGGGAAGTGGGCTCAATAGGCTATTTTCCACATCCATGCTCTGTTCCTAAAAAAAAAAGAAAACAGGGAGGGGGGGGAGAGAGAGAGGAGAAAGAAAAGAAAATAAAGACAATTCCTCTTTTTTTTCCTTCTTTTTTATCACTTACCCTGATTTTACAAGCGTTTGCCCTGAATGTTAATAGCCAATAACTCGCAGGCTAAGAGCAGGCTTTGCCGTGGGATTTGCGTTTTGCTGGCTGTGCAGAGCTGCTCAGGAGCTCTTCCAGGCGGATTGCAGCAGTTTGGCAAGGCTGGCACGTTAGCGATCTGTTGGTGTTTTCGTCTCAGTCCTTGGGTAGCAGAATCGCTACCTCTCTGCATCTTCCCGAGCTGAGCTAAGGGCTGCGGGAGCGGCTGGGGAAGGTGTTGGGAAATCGTCACCCCGTGTGGGGTTGGTTTGGGTGATGTCAATAGGCAACTGATTTCTGCCCTCACATTCTGAAAGCAAAGGTTTGAGAGAGAGAGAGATGGTTGGTGCAGCAGTGATGCTGCTGGTCCCAGCATCGCCTAGGTGAGCAGCTTAGATACTGGCCCTGCTGGGTTCCAGAGTCTCCCACTTTCAGCTCTGTGAGTCTGGGTGGGCTATTCACACGCTAGACATGGTTTTCCCAAATCCACTTGGTATTCAGTTGCTCTTGCCCAGCTCATTGCATTTTGGTTTGTGGTTCGCTGAGAAATGCTGCAAAGGCAGCAGCTGGGCACCAGCTCAGGCTCTGCACTGCCCAGTGTGACCCAGCCAGGGATGAGTTTCCTCTCTTACCTGCTCAGAGCAATAACACAGACACTTAGATGTGACAGAGGAGACTGGAAGTTCTCCTGTGCTGCTACACTAGTGTTTTTCTCATTCATGAAGCAAGTCCTCTTCTTTTAGGAGCCCCCAGGACAGTGGGCGATGGCTGGCCAGGGGCAACGGGTGTCAGCTGGAACAGAGGAGGTTCCACATAAAGATAAATTCTTCCCAGTGAGGGTGGCAGAGCCCTGGAAGGGGCAGCTCAGGGGGGGTGTGGAGTCTCCTTCTCTGGAGATGTTTCAAACGTGCCTGAACTGTTCCTGTGTGACTGGATTTAGGGGATCCTTCTGTGGCAGGGGGATGGGACTGGATGATCTTTTGAGGTCCCTTCCCATCCCTGACACTCTGGGATTTCCTAAGGGGATTAGGCCAGTGGGCTTTTAATGCCCTCTGCGATTTGTGCCTGGTTTTATTTGCACCATTTGCTGTGATTCCTCGGCTTTGTGACCCAATGTGCTCCTGTCCTGGTTCCCCAACATCCTGCAACCTCTGTCTGCACCATCTCCCCCCGGAATCCTGCGTCCTCCTTCTGCTTGTGATTCCTTGCCCCCATTCCCATTTGGCATTTACACCTTGTACAGTGTTAATGCTCCTTTGTCACTGCTGCCTGGTGGATTTTTCTTTCTGCTTTCCTGCAGCATCCCTAATCTTAGAGTCTTGCCTTCATTTAAAGCAGGGAGGGGTGGGATGTGGAATCAAAACCCTGCTGCTTCTGCTAAATCAAGTGGTGTTTGTGTTGGGAAATGAGAAAGTGATGCCATCAAACTCACTTATTGTGGAGATTGGGTAGATTCGCATTCCGGCTGCCTGCAAATGCTATTTTGCGGAGCCAGAGAGCTCGTTGCTCGGCAGCACATCCCCTGCGCCCTGTGCCCTGCCCTACGCAGTGGGCAGCTCCTTCTTTTTCCCTGTTTGGTGGGTTCAGCCCTTTGAAGGGAGATAGTGAGTCTCTGCGGTGCTGCCTCTCATCCCACACCCTCCTTGGCACCAATTGTGGCAGAGCTGAGCTGAGGTGACATCCCCCAGGGCTTCCCCACACAGTACCAACAGGTCCTGTAAATGTACAGGACCATTTAGGCTTTTAAGACATCTGAGGCCACTTTTCATCGCAGGCTAGGCTGCTGCACAGTTTTACAGGGTCATAAAAGCCCTGACAGGAGTCATAAAAGCCTCCAATTGCACTGCACAAACCCGTGGAGTATATTTTAAGGGCCCCTGAGTTTTCATTTTGCTGCTTTTATGGGAACTCATAAAAGCCTCGATGAGCACAGCCCCTGATTGGCTCCTCAGCACGGAGGTAGTTAAAATTACAGCCACCGACAAATTGTTCCAGTCTAAATAAATCAGGGCTTTGCATGTAGCACCAGATCCACGCCCCGCTCCCCATCACCAGCCTGGGCGCACGCACGGGACACGCTGCTGCTCCCCATGTGGGGTCTGGGCAAATCCACTCCTTCCAGGCGCTTCTTGGCTGTCCTGGCACGGGACACGATGCGTCTCGCAGAGCTTTCTGCTGGGCTGCAAGGACTGGCCTCCCCCAGGCGTGGATTTCTGCTGCATCACTCGTCTCACATGAGGTGCAAACACGCAGACACTATCCATGCTCCTGGTGGAGGTGCCTACTTGCTCCACACACCGCTGCCTCATAGCCCTTCTTGGCATCCCCAGCGCACTGGGCTGCAGCCCTGGTGGCACTGTGGGGCAGGCTCTGCTCTCTGTTGCTGGACTGGCTGTCACCGAGGCAGGGACAGAGCCCAGAGCCCGGTAGTGGTCGCAACAAGAGCTGCTGGGGCTTGGCAGGGTTTTACTGAGTGCATTGTATTTCCATTGAGCAATGTCAGTGTCTACAGGGACATATTTCACAGAAATAGCTTGTTGTGGCTGTTGGGTCTGTTGTTTTTTCAGCGTTACCTGGCTAAACCCAAATAAATAAGAGTGATTGAAATGCAAATGTGATGCTTGGAAACCACAGCTTCAGTCCTGCTGCTGTGGTGCCACCTGAAAACATGAACATTTGGGGTGGATCCTGCTTTCCTTGCTACCGGGGGCAGGGAATCTTCTCTGTGCTGGCAGCCTCCTCTGCCCAGCTGCTGTGATGAAGCAGTTTCAAGGAAGAGGGATGTGGTGAAGGTCAGTGTCACAGGAGGAATCAAGAAATTACGGACTGTCAGGGGCTGGAAGGGCTCTCTAGAGATCATCCAGTCCAACCCTCCTGCCAGAGCAGGATCCCCTGGATCAGGTCACACAGGAACAGCCAGGCTGGGTTTGAACGGCTCCAGAGCAGGAGACTCCACAGCCTCTCTGGGCAGCCTGAGCCAGGGATCCTTCACCCCCACATGGAAAACATTTTCCCTTCTGTTTCCATGGATCCTCCTCTGCTCCAGTTTGTCCCCACTGCCCCTTGCCCTGTCCCTGGACACCCCTGAGCAGAGCCTGGCTCCATCCTCCTGACACTCACCCTTTCTATTCATGGGGTCACCCCTCAGTCTCCTCTTCTGCAGCTCAAGAGC
>VZRI01005338.1:38924-86249 GCA_013397515.1 Upupa epops
GCAGCCAGAGTTTTCAGCTGGGATTTCTACCCTTGCTGCTTGTCACCAGAGGGAGGAAAACTCAATACCAGTGGCTTCCTCCATTGCTACAACTGCCTCCTTTTCCTCACAATGGATGCCCGGGGCATCACCCACTGCGCCAGCACACGGTCTGCGGGAGCCATGGTGGCTCCCAGGGGCCAGACAATCAGAGCCAGGGCCTAGAGGATGGGCTCGGATCCCACATCTCTATAGAAAAGCACCAGCAGAAGCTCAGCTGCGTGACCTTCCAGCCGGGAGCCTGTTTGTCACCGCTCAGGAAAGAAAGCAAGCGATCAGAAAGGTTCTCTTTGCTCTGCCGAGATAAATGTCTCTTATTTCTGTCTTGCTGTAGCTTTATATAGTAATTATATCAACTAGAGCTGATCAAAGCATTTGTTAAAGAGAAAACTATCTCTCCTTTGCTTTTGTTACTGTTTGCAGCCAATTTGACAGCCTTTATATCTCCGACTACATTTTCTTTTATTTTCCACGCTTGATTTCCCTTTTTCTCTTCCTTCCCCCTTGTTGGCACCTGGCACATAGATGTCTCTCCCTCCCTCCACACCCCCCTGTCTTGCTTTCCCTTCCCCCTCTCTCCATCTGGCTTAATAAAAATGTTTTTTAAGCCATCCCAGGGACTCGGGAGCAAATAGCAGCAGTCGAGTGAGTGATGGATCTACCTGAGCCGCCTGCTCCGGCTGGGCAGGGAGTGGGGAACGGGGCGGCTCAGCCAAGCAGCAGAGTGAGGGAGCAGCTCCCTTCTCTCCTCTCCTCCCCTCCCCTGGTTTTCTATTTTCCGCTGTTATTATTTCTTCAGGTGTTTAGAAGGGTTTAACCTCTCACCTTGCTGAGGCTGGCACGGATGGGCTGCCCTTTTGTTCGAGCCGTATCCACAAATCCCAGACAGAGCATCCTTGCTGCTGCTTTCATAGGATTTTTCTTATAGGATTCCTCCTTTCTCTTTTCTCCCCCCATTGACTTTCCATCTTCCTTTAACCTCGTTTAAAAACCTGTCGCTCCTCCGATGCCTGCGCTCGGTTCTTTTCTCTCTCTGTTATTGGCTTTATGGCCAAACAGTTTAATTTATTTGCCATACAATATCTCTTTACCACCGTTCTGGGGATACAAATTGTTGGAAAGACGTTGCAATAATATCAACGCCTGGCACATCTGTTTGTCGGCACGCGGCGCTTCCAGCTCTGCCGCACAGGGATGGAGGGGGAGGAAGGTGTTTTCCTCTGCTGGAGCATCTGGGGAGCTTGGCTGTAATTCCCTGAGCTAAAAGATAGCTGGGATTTGGGGTTCCTAAGACAAAATGTACTGGGCAGCCCCTCCTTTCTCGATATTAGCTCCACGGCAGCTGCATCAGCCAGAACAAGTTGCGCCCTGGCACTGGTTGGTAATGAATTCACTGCTTCCACAGGAAATTTGGAACCAGCATCTGGAGGAATTGTGGAGCCACAGACTGGTTTAGCTTAGAGAGGACCCCAGGGATCACCCAGTGCCGACCCCCTGCCATGGGTAGCAACACTTCTCACCAGACCAGGTTGCCCAGAGCCCCATCCAACCTGACCCCTAAGGCAGGGATAAAAAACTCCAGGCTCATGTTTTGGGTCAGAATTGGGGGATTTGGGTCCAAGTTGCTGTTGGAGGATGTTACGAATGTTTTGGTTGCGGTGATGGTCGTTGATGAGGGTGCTGGTCTCGTGGCTGGGTGCAGCTCCATTGATAAAGGTGGGCAGTCATTGCTCTGTGTGAAGGACACCCCAACCACGGGGACAGGAGCTGCCATCGTACCCATTGCTCAGCTGGCAACTGAGCTGATGGGGGGTGAAGCACCATGGCCTGGGGTTGCAGAGGATCAGAAACGGCCTCTAAACCTATTTATTTATGGCAGTACTGAGCACTGGTGAGGCCTCCACTTGAGTACTGGGGGCCATGCTGGGTCCCTCACTTCAAGAAGNTATAGACTGGTGGGCTTGGGGCTCTTTTCCCAGGCACCCAGCACCAGGATGAGAGGGCAGAGCCTGAAGCTGCCAGGGGAGGGTTAGGCTGGATGTTAGGAAGCCCTTCCTCAGGGAAAGGGTGCTCAGAGCCTGGACTGGACTGCCCAGGGCAGTGGGGGAGTCCCTGTGTCTGGAGGTGTTGAAGGACAGCCTGGCTGTGGCCCTGAGTGCGGAGTGTGGCCGCTGGGGTGATGTTAGGTGCTGGGCTGGCTGAGCTCAGAGGTCGTTTCCAGCCTCAAATGATTCTGTGAAGGGAGAAACCAGCTGCTTTGGGCTTGGCTGGGGTTGAGACCCCAGCTTGCCGGGGGTACGCAGGGTATAAAACAACCTCTGGTGCTGTGCCAGCCAGCGATTGCCTCCCCCCATGGTGTTTTTAGCTTTCCTTATCAACGCACTTCATAACTCCCAACGTTCATTGATTGCTGTCTGTTTCTGCCTTTATTTTTGCGTTATGCCTGATTGCTGCTCCAGCAATAAGAATAGGGCTGCTAGCCAGAATTGTCTTTTTTGGATGGTGGAGTCCTGGCTTTTTGGCTCTCCCTAATAAGTTTTGTGTTATGAGCCCACATTTCTCTGTTGACATTTTTCCTTCCAGCCAATTTCTCCCATAATTTTCCTCAGTGCTGGAAATGAGTCCTTTTGAAGCACCGAGTGTATCTATTACTGATTGGGGCAAGCCTTTATTATCCGTTGTGAATGTAATCAGGTCCTCATCACTAGTTTCTTGATAATCACTGAGCACTGGTTCAGTCATTAATTTCGTCTTTATCCATCATGTCTTCTTTCCATGTTATTTGCTAAATAGGTTGGACGTGATTGCGACACTCAGCATCTGAGCTTGTAACTCTTTGCTTTCTTAATGTGTTTACACTGTCAGGGTGATGCTGTTCCCGCTACTCGAGTCTGAGCTATTTTACTATGAAGGATGTACCGGGAGCCTCTGTGCAGGAGATGAATCCTCCTTTGTTAGATGATCACCACTGACGCTCTTTAGACCCTGATGTTTCAATACCACCTGCCTCCGAGCTCTAATTTATTATCTCCTCAAATCAAGCTCCTCAGGACCGAGCTGTTTGTCTTTCCCTTCATTTGCAGCAGCTCAGTGCTTGTGGAGTACTGCAGCCGGGGCTGTAGTTTCCCTTTGTGGTCTCTGGCTGCTCAGACCAGTAGCAATCCATACGCATCCAACGGGTCTGAGGGATCAACAGCTCGAAAAGTAGGAAACTAAACGGATTATAGCAACGACTTTGACAGCCCAGTCATTCCGATCGCTCGGCACTGCCAATAATTTCACCTTTCTCCTCATCACAGGGATTTTCCAGTTCCTGCTGCCTTGTCACAAGTCCTGCAGCACAGATGGCTGAGAAGCAGCGGGTGGATGGCTCCTTTGGGTGGTGCTTGCTTAGAAGGGTTGAGTTTCTCCCCAAACAGCCTTGGGGTTTGTGCCCTGCTTCTGTAATTCTAAGCCTTTCCTCTTGCATCAGGAACGAGATGCTGTTCCGAGCTGCTCACATCTGTGGTGTTTGGGGTGAGCTGCAGCATCTCTGCAGGGCAGCCATGGGAAAACCTTGGGCTCTCAGCTCACTCCCCTCAGTCAGGGTGGACAGGGGAGCCTCAACACATCGTGGGGTTCAGCAGAGCTCTGGCACACCTCTCGTCCCTATTAACAGGAGTACAGGGAAACTGGTTTAGAAGGGTGCCCTCAGTAAACTGAAACACTCTGTTGATTGTAGGGGCTAATTAGCCAGGACAGGGCTTAGTGTTGCCGTGCTCTTAACTTCTGGTGCTCAGACTGGCTTTCTCACACCCCTCCTGGCCCTCTTCCCTTCTCTACTGCATTGCGCCAATTAGAGAGACCTTCAGTGTCTTTCGAGGAGGGTTTTCAGCGCTCCTCTGGATCCTGCCAGGTGAAAGCTAAGGCTACAGGCATTAAAAACCCTGGTCTTCCAATTGCTGCTGATCCTTGCACCGGTCTGAAATGAGCTGAGGGATGACAGGGGCCTCGGGGGGAAAGACATGGTGACTTGCAGGATTGAGCTAAGTCCTGGCGGCACCTCTGCTGTCCTCCTCCTCCTCCTCCTCCCGCAGTGATGTGCTGCTCATTTCTTTTACCTGACAAGCTGCTGTGCTCCTTCTTGGCCACTTCTGTCTGGAGCTGTGACTCAGACTGGGGGGGATTAGGAATTTAACACAGGGAATGAGGCTCTCTGGGATTGCAATAAGCTCATAAAAATCCCCCAAAACAAGAGCCAAAGGGCTGTGAATTCTGTTTCAAGGCTCAGACTGGTTTTTCAGCAATGGGCTGGGAACAGACTTCCCCAGAAGTTGTATTGGGTGGAACTCGGGTCCTGCCCAGTTGGTGGGGGCTGTGGTTAGGATGCTTCCTAACATCCAACCTAACCCTCCCCTGGGAGCTTCAGGCCCTGCACTCTTGTCCTGGTGCTGGTTGTCTGGGAGAAGAGCCTGACCCCCAGCTGACTGCAACCTCCCTTCAGGGAGCTGCAGAGAGGGAGAAGGTCCCCCCTGAGTCTGCTCTTCTCCAGGCTAAACACCCCCAGCTCCCTCAGCCCATCCTCATCAGCCTTTCCCTCCAGTCCCTTGCCCAGCCTCGTTGCTCCTCTGGACCCGCTCCAGCCCCTCCATCTCTTTCTTGAAGCAAGAGGCCAGAACTGGCCCCAGAACTTGAGGGGAGGCCTCCCCAGTGCCCAGTGCAGGGGGAGAATGACGTCCCTAGTCCTGCTGGCCATACTAGTGCTCACAGAAGCCAGGAATCCACTGTCCTCCATCTCCTTGTTATCCCCATGAGAGGAGGGTCCTTTCTGCCATCCAACCTTCTTTAGGTTTTAATTAAGAGCAAATGAGGGCAACAAAGTGATTTGTAAGGGGCAGCATCTTGCGGCGGGATGCTGGGATGGGGATGCGCAGCTGGGTCCTGCCTGCGCTGCTAGGGAAGGAGCAGAATGTGTTCCATTTCTCTTTTTTATCCTTTCTAATTTCATCCATTGTTTTAGGATAATGTAATTTACTTTGTTTTTTTAATACGAGGGCTGCATAAGCTACCATCTGTAATATTTTGTGAACCCTGACATAAATTTCCATTACAGCGCTTATTAAAACCTCTCTTTATTGCCCTGAACATCCACGGTGCTCTACAAATTTGGGGTTTTTTTCCCCTGCTGCCTTATGAGTTCACTGGATTTACACCTACCAGAAGCCTTCTGGAGGCAGGGAGCATCTTTTTAATCTCAGGCTATACAGCAGAGCTCATGCCCCTCACATGGCCTCCCAGGCCACCTCAGTGTGAGGAAGCAGAGGGCAGCCAGTCCTGTTGGGACTAGGCAGCCATGAAATAAGCCGGGATTAAAAGCTGGAGAGGCTTTTCTGCAATGTGCACGTCTGACTCTCTCTTTACCCTGCCCCCAAAATCAAATTATTTCCCGCAAGTGCTCGTGTTTGATCAGAGCAGGGCTTTTCCTAGAAGGGACCCTTCCATTCTGCTGTGTGTTTGTGCGGTGTCTAGCCCTGCCAGAGCCTGTTCTCCCCGTGCCCGTAGCCATCCTTCTAATAACCGTGATTAATAATGAATGACAACCATTAAATCACTTTAAATATCTACGAGCAGCATTGATGGGGACCCTTTCCTTCCCGGCAGTGGTGGTGCCATCCAGGTATGGATGAGCTCATCGCCCTCCTCTTGCTCCACAGCCACAAGAGTGGGGACCCCGTAGAGGATCGGAGCAGTTTGCCTGGTTCTTGTTGCTGTGTTTGGCACGACTGTGTGGAAACGCAGGGTGGGAATTCTGGAGGGGGGATTTCTGTGGCAGTCAGAGGTTTGTCGGCTCATCGTGCTGCTACTGGAGATTGTGTGAGGCAGCAGCTGCTCGGCCTTTGCAGGGTGCAGCAGGGTGAAGCTCATTTTAGGGCAGCTTTGTGGCTGGAGAGGGGCTTTCCTGCGGGCCGGAATAATCCAGACTATAGGAACCTGCTGTGCTTGTGTAAAATGCTGAACTGCTGCCCAGGAAAGGCTCTGGACCATGAATGTCGTATCTGACTAGGGGCTATGCTGTACCTGGGCTAGAATTTGTCCTTTGTCATAGTCCCTGTCTCCTGCTCTGATGATGGGCCACCTCTCTACAGCAGGGTCCTGCTCTGGTGATGGAGCATTTCTCTACAGCAGGGTCCTGCTCTGGTGATGGAGCATTTCTCTACAGCAGGATCCTGCTCTGATGATGGAACAGAGCTCTACAGCAGAATCCTTCTCTGATGATGGAGCATTTCTCTCTGGCGTGACACAAGTGATGCTTTGCCCTGTCATCTTGAGCCTCTACCACCTCTGCAAAAGCTGGGCCATGCTTTTTGGCTTTAATCCCATAAATGTTCCCAAACCGATGGCCCCAGGATGAAGGACAGCAGCAGAGCTGTTACCGTCCTTCTCAAAGCTCAGAGCAGCTACAAGGAACATGTTCTGTTTCTTCTCACCCAGAAGTCAAAGTCCCTGCAGCCATCACAAGAACCAGCACAGAATGGGATGAAGTCAGCACAGCCCAGCTGTAGCTGTACCAGCCCCACACTAGCAAAGGACAAACAAGAGGAGAATTTATTCCTCTTGGCTGCTGGGAAGACAACGGGCCGGGATTTTCCACTGCCCTGCACCTTGTCTCTCTCACTGCTGTCATCACGCTCGCTTGGGCTCAGCATCCTGCTGAAGTTCAGAAGATGAGGCATGAACGGTGCCCAGATGCTTCTCTCACGTTGCCTTTGGAGGTGTCTCAGTGCCCCGTGTTCCCTGGGGGTGTAGCAGAGCATCTGCGTGGGGCGGGAGATGATAAAAATAAGAAGCTGTTGTTTGTAGATGCTCAGCGGAGTAGAATGAAATGAAAAGCCTGTCCCGCTGCGATGAATTCCCCTGGTCGCTGGTTCTGACCACAAGTAGCAGCTGAAGTGGGGCAGAAGGAGAAGTGCTGAGGCACACTTGGGTAATGGGGAGTGAAGGGTGGGCACATAGCGGTGGATAAATTATTTAAGGCACAATCATTAGAGCAACAGCAGGGGAGGGGGAAGCACATGTGGTGATTTTTGCTTCGCTTGCAATATTGAAAATGGGGGGAAAAATCCTTTTGGATCAAACCTTAATAACTGATGGCTGAAGGAAAATGAGGGAATTGATGCTCGGTTGACTGCTTCCTGTTCAGTCAGAGCTGAGAAAAGCTTTGCTTGACTGTTGCTGTCATGAGACAGGCTAGAAGGCCACGAGAGCAGCATCCTTTGAGTTCATGTCTGTGCTGGTCTGTTCCTGCCTCTGCTCTTGGTCTGGAAAACCAAGGAGGAGAGCAAAACCCCTGCTGCCTCTGCTGCAGGTGGCACCTCTGAGTTCATGTCTGCACCGGTCTGTTCCTGCCTCTGCTCTTGGTCTGGAAAACCAAGGAGAAGAGCAAACCCCTCCTGCCTCTGCATGGACAAAAGCCCAGGTTTTGAGCAGCACCTCGACGCAGAGGATGCTCCTGGGATGTAGCTTGGCAGGGAGAGGTGACAGGCTCTCCTTGTGCTTCATAGCACGACTCCACACCTGAATCTCTTCTTGCTTCTCCCCTGCTGTGGTGGGAGACCTCCTAGTGACAACCATCCCCATTTTCTGAACTTCCCTTTGAAGGGAAGAAGTTTTTACAGTCTCCTGCAAAGCACGTGATGCTGCTTCTCCCCATGCCCTGGCAAAGGCCACGCTGCAGGCTCTGGACAAGTGCTTTTATAGTCTTTTAAGATTTCCAGAGCCACTCTTGGAGGGCCGTTAAGACCTTCGGCTGGTGATAATTGGATTTGTAAGACAGTGCAACATGTGATAAAGTGCTCTTGTTGGACAGGATCCCAGTTTTCTTCTATCATTCCTATTAATGTGATAAATGTCGCTGTCTCGGCTGATAGGGCCGTGTTGGATAATAAGATTGGAATCAGCTTTGATTCCTCCAGTTCAGTTCTGCATCACAGCTCAACAAGAGCAGGCAGGGAGAGACCCGACAGAGGTGCCCATCACCGGGGCAGGGGGCTGTTTGCCCGCTCGCTGTGCCGTTTCCTTGCCGGCAGGACAGGAACTGAAGAGATGGGTCCAAGGCAGCGGCTGCAAGCTCTCAGCAGCTCAGCATGGAGCGGGTGAGGAAGATGGCCTTGGAGGAGCCAGAGCAGAGAGGGTTGGATGTGTTGGGCAGTAAAACCTCTCCTAATTGAAGCTGATGGCCAACAAATGCAGGAATCCAAGGACAGCTGGGAATCACCAGTCCAATTTGGAACCGAGCAGCTGTGAAATTGGACCATCGACCACAGCTGGGGCTGGAGGAGTGTGGCTGGACAAGGGGGAAAGCAGGACTATGGCTGTGCATGGTGTGCCTGTCCCCATACAGCTTGACATACCATAGGAGATCCTATTTATCCTGCTCTATGGGAGTCACAGAGCTAAGTAGGTCCTAGGCTGTGGCTGGGTGGAGGGAGAAGGGCCCCAGCATACCCCATCCCCTCTGCAATGGTGGTAAATGGGTTAAAGCTTTCTTGACCCCTAGGTTGTGCCTGCAGGTATCATCTTGAGGTAGAAGAAGGGGGTCAGGGTGGTGTTTTGTTCCATGTCCAACAATATTATGCTTTTCCTTGTTCTTTGGGTGAATACAGGAGAGATTTCAAATCAAAGTCTTCCAGTTGGAGATGATTTTTGGTGTGTTCCTCTCTTTGTATCTGTCCCCATCCATCTCTCTACGGGTGTGTTGTGTTGTACTGTGGCTGTTCCTTGGGAATGGGAAGCAGGTACTGGAGATGATGATGAAGGAAGTAGAGCAGCTCCCTGATGAGAAAAGACTGAGGGAGCTGAGTCACTTGAGCTTGGAGAAGAGGAGGCTGAGGGGGGACCTCATTCATGTGTATAATATGTGAGGGGTAGGTGTCAGGAGGATGGAGCCAGGCTCTTCTCAAGGTCATCTGGTGACAGGACAAGGGACAATAGGTGCCAGCTGGAACAGAGGAGGTTCCATATCAATATCAGTGGGAACTTCTTCCCAGTGAGGGTCCCGGAGCACTGGAACAGGCTGCCAAGGGGGGTTGTGGAGTCTCCTTCTCTAGAGACATTACAGACCTGCCAGGCTGTGTTCCTGTGGGACTTGGTCTGGGTGATCCTGCTGTGGCAGGGGGATTGGACTGGATGATCTTTCGAGGTCCCTTTCGATCCCTAATGACTCTATGCTTCTATGCTTAGTAGTGCTGCAGCAGCCATCCAGTGGGCATCGTGCTATGGGTGAGCAGTGCAGAGGACATTCAGCTCGTGGGTGGATTTTTGTAGGACCCATCCTTTTCCTTGCTAAACAAATGCTAAATGAAGCCTCCTTCCTCTACAAGGGTGGTTTGAAGAGGCAGCTGGAGCCACCAGCCTTTGAAATTAGGTGGCAAACTGAGCCACCGACTATAGCTGCGCAATACTTTGTGTGAAATGAGGGCAGCGGGAGGAGGGCGCAGCGAGGGTGCTGTGTCCAACCTCCTGCCAGCCCCGTGCAGAGCGATTTGCCCTGCTGCCAGCCACATGTGGGGACAGAGAGCAGCTCGAGGTTCCTTAAGGCATCGCTTGGGGTTTGGCAGAAATCACTGCTGAAGCACAGGGAGGCTACTGCAGCGATCATCACCGGCGTTATTATCCTCAGGTACCCTTACTTAGAGACCAGCTGTTTGCTGCACTCAAAGGGAAAGAGGAGCACACACTGTTCAAACAGCCAGGCAAAGTACCCTGGGCCTGCTGAGCCCCGGTTTTGTAAATGTTATTTCCAATCTTCATTGACTTCCCGGCGCGTCCTTTCCACCGGCTCTGATTGCCTGCCTCTCCTGCCTTGGGAGACTGGGGTTTTGTCCTCTCCCTTGATTGCTCTGAGTTAGGCAGAGAAGGGGAGGCCAGCAGGCAGCAACAAAGAAAATCAAAATTTTTGAAGGATAAATAATAAATAAATAAATAAGCTCTCCAGCCCTGCATGATCTGCCCTGTTTGCACCATCCCCAGCTTGGAAGAAATGCACTTGAGTGCTCGAAGCGAAGCCGAGCAGGCTTGGGCAGGGCTGCGGAGAGCAGGAATGGCAGCAAAGAGCTCCTGTTCTGGGCATTTGGAGGTGAAGTGAGGCCGTTGGGTTTGCTCTAGTCCTGGATGTGAGAGTGGTGAGGGAGGACTGACATGTTTGACAGCATCAGCATGGTCTGGTGTCTATTAAGCAGAGGATAAAAAGATCATCATCTTAAAAATTGTTGAAGGTGCCTCTCTCATGGGCTCTCTGCTCATGGATGGAGCGACTCATCCGCTCATGAATAGGCTTCACGTGTGGTTCTACTTCACCATGGTAGGGCAGGCAAAAGGATGTGGAGATAGACTGTGTCTGTCCAACCCAACCAGAAGGATGTGGAGGTGGGTTGTGTCTGGAGGTGGTTGTGAGTGAGCAGAGTGCTCTTTCCCCAGGGGCTGCCTCATCCATGGCTGAGCAGGACCAACCCTACATCTCTTATCGTTGTGGGGCCTTATCTTGGCTGTGCCTGCTCCACTCATTGCTCACTGTCAATGGTGGCAGATTTTGCCTGGGGAAAAAGAGCCACAAACACCCCAGCAGTGTGCTCTGCAAGGACGAGAGATCCCGGAGCAGAATCGGAAAGCAGCTGCTTCCTTATTACACTTGGCCTTGTAGCCAGCGAGTCCATCATCGCGTTGTCGGGACACTGACACCTTGTGTAGCACAGCAATCCTGCCGGGTATAATCAGTGTTAGACAAGCAGAGGGGAATCTGCCCTGCTTTGCCTAGGAGATGGGATCAGCACAGATACAGGAGAGTGATTTCCAACTGCTGGAGAAAGGCCAGGCAGGGGAGAGATGCTCAGGGGCTATGAAGCCCCTCTGCTGCCCAGGGAGGAGAAGACTCCAGGGGACCTTAGAGCTGCCTTCCAGTACCCAAAGGGATCCTCCAGGAAGGCTGCAGAGGGACTTTTCCCAAAGAGATCCAGCACTAGGACAGGGGGAACTGGTTTGGAACCGAAGGAGAGGAGGTTCAGACTGGATCTGAGGAAGAAGCTCTTCAGTGCAGGGATGGAGAGGTTCTGGAATTGATTGTCTGGAGAGGCTGTGGCTGCCCCCTCCCTGGAGGTGTTCAAGGCCAGGTTGGATGAGACCTTGAGCAACCAAGTCTGGGTGAGAGGCATCGCTGCCCCTGATAGGGGGTTGGAGGAGATGAGCTCTGATATCCCTTCCAACCTCAGCCAGTCCAGGATTCTATTTGCACCCATTTCCACTCACCCTCTGTGTCAGCTCACAGTGCTTTGAAGGCTTCGAGTACCCAGTGTCTTCTCAGGTAGCAGCATATCTCAGCGATGAATGAACCCAGTGTGGCGACCTGGCTGCACAGCACCAACCTGCCAGCAGTCTCTATTTTAGAGTCTTCTCTAAACTCTGTCTGTGTTTTGTGGGGTCTTACGTGGTTTATTGCAGCCCTGGCGCACAGGAGTGCTCCTTCACGTAGCACTTTATGTGCCACAGTGCCGTCTTCTTTATTATTGTTATTATTATTATTATTAAACATAGGATTTTTGATCTTGAGAGAACGGATATTTATAATTTACCACCTAGGGCTCGGTAATTAATATTTGTGTAGAGCTCTCAGCGAAGACTTGGATGTGAAATGTATTATAGAAATAAAGACTGTCTTGCACGCAGCAGGGGAAGAGGGGAATTTTAAAAACTACCCAAAAATAAAGCTTTCTGCAACGTTCCTGGGGACAGGTGAAGCCGTGGAGTGACTCCGAGTCCCCGGCACCCCAAGGGACCATGAGGCAGAGCCCTGGAGATGCTGTGTGTGTAGGTCAGTGGCTCCCAGCGCTCCAAGCTTGCTGGCTGCTCAATCTGGAGGCTGTTCACCGCATGTGAAATGAATTTGTGTTCTTACACTGGTTCCCAGCAGACCAGAAAATGATGCACTCACGAGGTCTTTGGCAGCTTGTACTGGGAGGCCCGTGATTAAATGGGCCGTGGGGATGGAGCTGCGGTGGAGGGATGCTGGTGTGGATAATGGGTCTCTTGTGCCCATCTCCTCATCACCTCGAGTGATCCCCCATTTTTAGGGTCCTTGGTGGAGTCAGGGATGAGAACCCCACTGTCCCAAGGAAATCTCCTGAGGTTCTCAAGTCAAATTGTCCTGGTGGCAACAGGAAGGAGAAGGAATGGGAATGCCCAGCTGTCCCTTGCAAGGTCACCAACACCCAGTGGCTTCTTGTGGGGCATTACAGAATGATAAGAGGCTAGCAAAGCCCTCTGAGCTCAGCCAGCCCAGCCCAGCCCCTAACATCACCCCAGCAGCCAGACCAGGGCACTCAGGGCCATGGCCAGGCTGTCCTTCAACACCTCCAGACACGGGGACTCCCCCACTGCCCTGGGCAGTCCAGTCCAGGCTCTGAGCACCCTTTCCCTGAGGAAGGGCTTCCTGACATCCAACCTAACCCTCCCCTGGCAGCTTCAGGCCCTGCCCTCTCATCCTGCTGCTGGTTGCCTGGGAGAAGAGCCTGACCCCCACCTGACTGCAACCTCCCTTCCCCCTGAGTCTCCTCTTCTCCAGACTAAACACCCCCAGCTCCCTCAGCCTCTCCTCATCAGCCTTTCCCTCCAGTCCCTTCCCCAGCCTCGTTGCTCCTCTGGACCCGTTCCAGCCCCTCCATCTCTTTCTTGCAGTGAGGGGCTGGAAGCGTTGGTGACCTGAGCAAGCTTGGGTTGGGGATGGGAAAGAGCAGTCTAGAAAGACTTGTTCCATTTTCCAGGAGAAGATGTGGATTTTTATTTCAATTAAGGAGGGGGTTTATTTGGCTGAGACCCCAGTATCACCCTGTTGTTATTAAGGTGAAACAAACCCGCTACCCGGAAAGCGAGAGCGTTGCCACTAGACCAAACCTTTTCTTGTCTGCTTGAGCAGAGTATTTCATTTGACCCAAACCATTTTTCACCTGATTTTTCACTTCTGTCATAAAATCAATGTTCTGCACAGTTCTCTTCTCTCAAGCTGCCGCCGCGATGGACTTGGGGAATCCTTTTCTCCTTCCCTTTCTGTCTGGGGTTTTTTCCTTTCCCTCCCTTTTTTTCCATTTTCCTCCCTTTTTCCCCTTTTCCTCCCTTTTTTCTTTTTCCCCTCCCCTTTCCACTTTTCCTCCCTTTTCCTCCCTTTTCCCTCTCTTCCCAACTTTTCCTCCCTTTCCCACCTTTCCTTCCCTTTTCCTCCTTTTCCTTCCTTTCACCCCCATTTTCCTTCACATTTTTCTTTCTCCCTTTTCCCTTTCCCTCCTTTTCCCCCTTTCCCTTCCTTTTCCCTTATCCCTCCCTTTTTCCCTTTCCCTCCTTTTTCCCCTTCCCCNCTTTTTCCCTTCCCCTCCTTTTTTCCCTTCCCCTCCTTTTTTCCCCTCTCCCTTCTCTTTCCTCCTTTCTCTCCCTTTTCCCCTTTCCATTCCCTTTTCCTTTTCTTCCCTTTATCCTTTCCCTTTTTCCCTTCCCCTCCTTTTTTCCCTTCCCCTCCTTTTTTCCCCTCTCCCTTCTCTTTCCTCCTTTCTCTCCCTTTTCCCCTTTCCATTCCCTTTTCCTTTTCTTCCCTTTATCCTTTCCCTTTTCCCTTCCCCTCCTTTTTCCCTTTCCCTTCCTTTTCCCTTTCCCTCCCCTTTTCCCTCCTTTCTTTCCCTTTCCCCCCTTTTTCTTTTAGTTCCCCTTTCACCCCCCCTCCTTTATTTTTTTCTTCCCTTTCCTCTGCTCCTCCTCTCTTTGAACCTCTTTGACCCCTGCTAATTATAACGTAGCTCCTGTGTAACTAATATGAGCAGGTAATACTGGGATTATATATAGGGAGCCATATGGTCCTGTGCAGTCACTTCCAGCGCCGTTAAACCGCTGAAGCGGATAAACTCCGTGTCCGCTCCCAAAGTAATTGCACAAAACTAATTTGTGTTTGCAAACAGAGCTGAAATTAAGGAGGTAAATAAGCAGAGCTGCAGACTAAATATTATAGTAGTGGGGATGGGGGGGAAGGGGGGATTTGGGGAGGAGAAAAGGGGAAACAACTTCATAACTGCCGAGTACTGCCGCTGCCTGAGAGGGAAATGGGAGTGTGTGCGGGGAGCTGATGCTCTGAGCGACTGGGTTTCAGGCAGTAAATCCCTGGTGTCTCCTGCACCAGCCCAGCCTCCAGCTGCAGCACTGATCCCCACCCCCCCCAGTCAGAGGGGAATAGAGAGGCGCTGGAATGTAATGTAGTTTTCTGGGAAATAGACGTAGCTTAACCCTGTGTCATTCGTTTAGAGACTCGATTTTACTGAAAAACTTTAAAGAAAGGAATGGTTCTAGCCTGGGGGGAGCAGGGTGGAGAATGGATGTACTCTCTCTCACGCACACACACACTGCTGCAGAACACAGGTCTGGGGCTGAGGCAGCAGCTCTCTCCATTCCACTGGGCAGAGACCCCCTGGCCCATGCGGCTGTGACCTCAACATTAGTTCTGAGCCACTGTTGGTTTGGGGTTTGGCTGGAGGAGTCACGGGTACGGAGCAACAGTAGGGTGCACTCTGCAGGGACTGTCCCATGGGGATGACCCTTGGGAGCCCTGGAAGAGGGAGGATGGTGCACAGGGCTGGAGCATCCCAGCACAGTCACCAGACACTATGCACCCACGCAAGGGTGCAGCCCCAAAGCTGGCAGAAGCTCTGGAGGGTCCGTTTGGTCCCAGCTCCCCACTGCTGCCCGAGGTCCTGTGAAGCTCCCGGTGATTATCCTGAGCTGGTGTAAAGCTGGAGAAAGGGTTTAATCACAGAAGCGCTTGGGAAAATGCCGGCGAGCGTTCCTACATGTGATGCCCTGTATTTACGAGGAGAACCGGTGCTGGCAATCCTGCCTCCTGCTCTTAACCCCGTAAAGACTTGTCTTGGGACTGGAGGGAGAGCTCGACCTGTCTCAGCAAGTTTTTCCTTCTCATTTAAACGAGCAATGGATTTGGTTTCCTCAGCTGGGTGCTGGCAGGTGACTGAAGTGGGTAGAGACCTGCACCAGTGCGGTGTCATTGTTCCTGCTGCTGTCATTAACGGAGATGTCCTTGTCATGGAACTGGGGGATTTCAGCTCTGTTAGCAACTGGAGAGCTTAAAAAAGAGGTTGTAAAAAGGAGCTACCAAGGAAATAAAGCGGAATGGTTGTTTACCAGATGGATAAGGGGGCAGAAGTGCTGGAGGGGCATTACGACTCCTTGTTTTCAGGATGGTGCAGAAGCACAAGGTAAAAGAGAGACATTAATTGATAAATAAATAAATACTCCTCAAAAACAGATGGGATCCCTCGAGCCCAAAGCCGGGGCTCTTTGTTTCTCTTCCAAGCTCGCACTCGAAGACACCGGTGTCGTTCACCGCACACTCCTTCGCTCTCTGCTGCCGCAGTGCCTGTGCCGGGTGGTTTTGCCACAGGTAAAACAGCTGAACTGGCTCCCAGTTGCTGAATTTCTCTCTGTCATATGGGGAAAACACCCCTGTGGTGGCAGCCTAGGTACTGGTTTCTGCTTGGGTTTCCTTGCCCTGCTGCAAACTCTGCTCATCCCTGTAAATACAGGGTGGGATTCTGCAGTCTGGGGAGGGGGAGCGTGGGGCTGCTCCCCAGAGCTCTGCTGGGCATGTGCAGAGGGCTTTTGCAGGACCTGGGCAGGGTGATCTGTTACTGGGAACAGCCCGTTTGATGTTTCATTTCTAGGATGTATGGCTCGCTGCTCTGGGTCGGTCTCGAGCTCCCATCTTCTTGATTCACTATCAGCAGCGAGGGCTGGGACAGCATCTAGGGGCACCCAGCAGAGCTTTCCTGAGCTCTCTGAGCAGACATCCTGGATGTTTCCCAGCAGCAGGCATGTGGGATAGACATGTTGAGGAGAAAGCTTTTCCTTTTGAGGGTGACAGAGCCCTGGAAGAGGCTGCCCAGAGCAGCTGTGGAGTCTCCTCCTCTGGAGCTGTTCAAGCCCAGCCTGGCTGTTCCTGTCTGACCTGACCTAGGGGATCCTCCTCTGGCTGTGGGGTTGGACTGGATGATCTCTAGAGATCCCTTCCAAACCCCCATATTTGATGATTCTATGATAACCCTGTGCCTGCTGTGGCTCAGGAAGGTTTTTCTCAGTTGGGCATCTCTCTGGTGTGGTTCCTCCAGAACTTGTGGAGCATCTCCAGGTTCAGCAGCTCAAGGGGAGCCCTCATGCAGAACGGCTAAGGCAGAGCTAACGCCAGACCTTTGGTGTCACTCCAAGTCGCCACGTGTCACCCCGCTTGGGATTTGACTTCGATGTGGCTGAGTCCAGGGAACTCAGTGCAGATTCCCCACTGTAGGATGGGGATCAGTCTCCTCGCTTTGACCTCAGCTGAACCCCAGCCTGCAGCAGGCAAGGCTTTGGGGCCGGTAAATGGGGCCGTGCAATTTCCCGAGCTGCTGGGAGGCTGATTCCTACCCTCAGCCGTGATCATTTTGTTCTGTTGTTGTGCAAATGTTTTAAAAATAACCAGGACGAAAAGAAATGCAAGTGCAGAGGGAAAGCACTGATAAACACAGCCTGAAATGCTGTTACAGGCAGACTTTAGAGCCCGAAATCACCTCAAATGTATTCTGAATTACCTTGAGCATATTTAGACAGATCTATTTTTCATTGCAGGACATTAATGTACTGACTTGGGGGATTTTTTTGCTCTGCACAAACATTTCTGCCGCATGCTGTGAGGAAGGAGTAATAACCCTTCTTAGCACCGGGACAAGAAGAAAGACTTTGTTGAGAGAATGGCTGGGGAGATCGTTGGGGGCATGGCTGTGAGTCTGGGCTCTGGGGGGTTGTTTTCTGCAGTGCAATCCAAGGCAAACTGGAGCTTTGGAGCTGACTTGGGCTCTGGAGCCTTCTCTGATGAGGCTGGGAGTCAATTTTCTTCCCGATCTTGTGCACTCAGTGAGGCTGTTGTGCTCTGTGCAGTATTGGTGTCCCCAAAGGGCTGTGAATTGCTGTGATCTCCTTCCCACGGGTTGGGTTTGGAGGTGCAGATTGCATGCATTAATAGAAATAGTGGCAAAGCAGCTTCTTCTCCCAGGCTCTGTGCCATGAGGGCACCTTCACTCTGCCAGGCACATCTCTGGATCGATTAAAGAGGAGGTGGGATATCACATCACCCCAAATCCCAGTTTTGCAGCTGAATAAGTGGGTTGAGGGTGCAGCCCCTCCAACTCTTGCTGTGTCCAGCAGCAGGAGGATGTGGGAATGGCGATGCTCTGCAGAGTTGGGTGAAGAAGGAGGTGGTTGCTGGAAAAAACCAGTGCAGCTGGCGGCCTGGAGACGGGTGGGAAGGTCTGTCTGAACAGCAGGTGAGGGGCGAGAGGAGCAGCACGGCAGATGTTGAGGGGCTGGCCCAGGCAGGTTTTTAGGAGAGGTGGAAGCAAAGGCAGGCGGGCAAGATGGGCTTCTCCGGCAAGCAGCTCCTCCTGCACAGCCTGCTGCCAGGCTGACTCTGCCATGCCAGGAGCAGCTTGGAGGGGGGAAAGAAAAAAGGAAGGTGTCTCCTCTTCTGTTTGATAGCTGCAGCTCAAAGCTGAGTCGCTTTGTGTGAGCGACTCAAGGGACAGGGTGAAGCAAACACTTGTGTGGCTTGTGGCATTTCCAGAGGAAGCCCTGAAGGAGACAAGGCACAGGGGGTATCTCCCTCCTCCTCCTCCTCTTCTAGGGCTGGCTCAGTGCCTGCCTGGAGTAACTGTAAACCTTCCCTGTGTCCTTATGATTAATGACTGAGGCAAAAACCACCACGGCTGCTGCTCAGCTCCTTTGGTCAGCAGCCTCCCACCCATGCTGTGCCTGACCCCACGAGAGCAGCCTTTCCTCGGATACAGGACCTGGCGTTATCCCAGGATAATATCCTTGGAAACCCAGCGGCACACCTTGGGTCAGATGCTCTTCTGGATAGCTGGGAGGGAGATGTTGCCCTTTCCAGCAAGGATTTAGATATCAAATCAGAGCAAACTTGGGCAAAGGCTGTAGCTGGGGGAGAGTGCCATGGCATGCAGCTTGGTGGGTGTCTGAGATGACTTTACAGCAGCCCTGAGCTGGTACCTGGGTGAAACAGGGCAGAAGCAGTGTGAGATCTCTCCTACTCTTTCCTCTTCCACTGTTGCTACTCCCTCTCCTGTTCCCGAGGTCTAACTGCATTTCCATGCTCCTCGCCTTTGGCATGGCGAGGTCCTGCAGTCCTTCATGTCAACGCTTGGTTCTGCTTGGAAAGGAGGAGCAGGATCGATGATAGAAGTGGGGGATTTCCCCTCCTGCAGCTCCTTTCCCAATCCAGAAGGAAGGTGGAGATGCAGAGCAATAGGTACATTTAGTTTTATGCTGAAAAACCTAAATGCAGAGTCTTCCTGTGAGTGAGATTTAAAGGATAAAGTGGAGACTGAAGAGGTTTTCCCATCTTTCCATCAGCTGGGCTGTTCAGTTGCCAAAAGGTGGGTGGCTAGCTGATTCCAGTCCAAACCAAGGTGCGTTGGCCTTGCCTTGCCCTTCACTCCAGCACTGCCCTGCGTGAGCCTCCACAGCTGCTCCCAGGGAGCTCTGTCCCAGTCTCGGCTCCGCCACAGGGGTCCTGTAACCGTGACAGAAATCAATCAGAGGGGCTGGTGGATGCAGAGCCACCTGCATGGCTCCAGGAGCCCTGGTTTGAAACAGTTAGTGGCTGAACTGGAAAAACAAAGACAATAGAGATTGCTTTTTTTATCCTTTTTGTTTTGTAAGCCAATAAAGCTTTGGTTGTCAGACAGGACTGTGCCCTTAAGCTGGTGACCTTGGCAGGTATCAGTGCTGTCAGAGATCTTTATTGCTTCCCTCACACTGGCCGGGGGTGAAGTTTTACTCGTGTTGGTGGAGTGACTGCTCGCGATATCACGGTCTGGGCATTGGGGGGAGGGTTGGGGGTGGGGGTGGGTGTTGGATGAGCCACCCAGTACAGCTCTGGGAGGGAGGCGGAGGTTTTTCAGCTGCTTTACACATCCTTGTGGCATCTCCCAGCCCCTTGCGTGTGGCTCCGCACCGTACAAACCCTCTTCTCTTCAGGGTCATGAGACAGAATGAGGTCAACTGGAGCAGAAGGGGATGCGCAGAGCACTCTGTCCCTTAACTATGGAGGGGTCCAGCTTGCCTGGGGCAGAAGAATGGGGAACTTGGAGGTGGAATGAGACTTTGTGTTGACGATGAGTTTTCCCCAGTACCCCCCTACCCCCCAGTTTCACTGGTGGGAACTGGCCGCTGGTTGTTCCTGCTTAAAGGAGGCAACGATTTGCCAAGTAAATGGCAAAGAAAGCGGCAGTGTCAGGGGGACAAAAGAGAACATTAAAAACCCACCCGCTCCTCCAGGAGAAAGCAGCGTGGTCTAAAGAAGGATCCTTGAAAAATATAAGGCATGAGCCCGAGGGAAGGGAAAAGGGACGATGCCAAATTCCCCGTTAATCCCCTCGACAACAGCCAGATCGAATGGGTTGCCAGACTTTCCCTCTGAGCCTGTTTTGCTTTGGTCCGGAGATTTTTGCAAACTCTGGCATGTTGGGAATTTTAATCAGGGCCAGGGACTTGTTCGTGGTGGTGGTGGTGGAGGGGGTGTTTATACATCTGAGCGGAGGAGAAGGTCCAGATTTTGCCCTTAAAAAAAAAACCCCAAACAACAAACCCAATCCAAACCACCCCCCCGAAAACAAAAAACCCAACTCAAAACATTAAAAAAAAGCAAACAGGGAAAAAAAAAACCCCTCCAGCAGCTCTGCTCCAGAGGGGAAGCTCACAAGCTGTTCCCATCCTCATTCTGTCCCGACTGATGGAAAATCACCAGCGCTTGCCTCATGTAAATGGCACTTTATCCACTGGAAATGTGAATGCTGTCACCAGTGCCCAGGTCTGTCAAGCTTATCAGCTGAGCTAGTGAGACGGAGAGATGCACCCGGTCCTGTTCACGCCAGGAGAGTGATAGATAATAACATTTCGAGGGGAGGAAAGGCGCCGAGGCTGACGGACGGGAATTAAGGCGCCCTGCCGAAGTCCATCGCTTATTCACTCCCAGTTTCACGCCGAGGGGAGATGGGGTTTGCTTTGCCGGGGACTTTGCTTTGTTCCCTCCGTGCTTTTTAAAAGTCAAGGCGGTGGAATTGATCTCCTTCTCCTCTCGCTCCCACCTCTGCTATGTCACTCCTCATTTGCACCTCTAGTAGGGTTTGGCAGGTTTGTGTTTGGAATCTTTGGGTGCTGAGAGAAAAAAAAAGGGAGGGTTTCCTGGGTATCCCATGTTTTTTCCCATATAAAGCCCAAGCATGGAGCATGGGAGCAAGGGATTCCCAAGCAAGCATCTCCATAGGTGGTGGCAATCCTCTTCCAGGAGTGCTGCTCGGATGGGAGATGTTAGTGTTTGAAGACGTCTAGGTGTGAGGGACTGATGTCATGACTGTAGTGAGAAAGCTGATGGTGGAGCTACCACTGAGGGTTTTGAAGGCAACACCAGGGGTGAGGGTTGGGAAGAGGCTCCAGCTGTGGCTTTGGGAGGGTTTAAGGAGATGATTTCTCCCATTTAGAGAGGAGAAGTTGTAGTGAGATTGGTGCTGATCTCTTCTCCCAAATCACTAATGGTAGGGTGAGGGGAAATGGCCTCAAGGTTTAGAGTTTTAGATTGGATCTTAGGAAGAAATTCTTTCCTGAGAGAGTGGTTGGGCACTGGACCAGGCTGCCCAGGGAGGGAGTGGAGTCCCCAACCCTGGAGGTGTTTAAAAACAGAGTAGCTAGAGCCCTGGAGGCCATGGTCTAGGGGTTGGGGAGATGTTGGGGTGAGGGCTGCACCTGATGATGCTTGGAGCTCCTTTCCAGCAAGGATGATTCTATGAGTCTTTGAAAGTAAGGTAAATAGGAGGAAGGAGAGGCTGGGATGGTTCATGGCAAAAGGGGGCTGCTGGGTGATGAAACCCAGAAAAAGAGATGCGAAGGTAGGATTTATGGGACCTCACCATTAACTCAGCATCAATGCACGGATACACAGGAGTTTCCAGTCTGCTGGGAGGAAGGGACTGGTCCAGTGCAGCTTGTAGGCAGAGCTAGCAGCGTGCCCCAGCCCTCTGAGGGATTATTAATGCAGATCAGAGCCGCTTTCCATATGTATGATCCTGAAATATCTCCTTCCCGAGTGAACCTTAAGCACGAGCACCATAATGTAATGAGTTAAACTGCTTGTTCGCAGCTCCACTAAAAGCAAATGGACTGGGAATTTGTTTTAAAAAACTGGACAGAGCTTTATCGGCCAATTAATCAGAATGTATAATGGATAAATTAAAGGGCAGAGTCAAGCGAGGCTGCCAAATAAAAACCAATAAAGAGCAATCTGCAAATGGACATGACATTATGGGATGCTGCACAACAGGAGCAGGCAGGGAAGAGCAGTGTGAGGGCTCGGGGCTGATGTTCATGTCAGGCTGCCCAGGTCCTCTGCAGCTTCTGAGCCCAGATTGCGGAGGGCAGTCCGTCTTGTGGGGGGTTATTTGTCATTCAGAGCACAAGAAGTGTTGCTACTCAAAGGGTGTCACCAGTCCCCTGCTAAACTGGGACCAGTCACCACTTGGGTCCGAGGCTGCTGGAGCCTTTACAGAAATGCAGGTAATAGTTGAGGACCTGCAGTTGAGGGCAGCCCCGTGGGCTCAAGGGGTGATTTTGCAGTGTCCACAGGACCAGCCTTTTGTCTTTTTTATTGGCAGCGCTGGAAATAGCAGCATCTGGGGGCCCTGGGCATTGCAGGAGCTGCTCCACTGCTTTTATGGGCAGAGCCAGTTCTTCCGAGGAGCTCAGGCAGGGGGCTAAAAGGAAGAGCTGGCAATTGCAGAAATGACTCGGAGTAGCTAATTTCCTCCCAAGCTGTGCAAACTCTCCACACTTGATCAGACACTCGAAGATGCTCACAGGGCTGCGTGCGGCTCCCTCGAGAGCAGGGACCCCTCTGACTGCACCCAGCCCCAGGAAAGCATTGCGATTTATGATCCTCCTCCCTACCTGCCTCCACGGATGGGGAATTTTCTCCCCAGTAATAAACCTGTGCAGTAGGACCGGGGGCTCGGTGGTGGGATGTGGGGGGTGCTTTCCTTGCAGTCTGAGCTCCCCAGCTGTGCTCACACTGCACAGCCAAGGTGTGCCTGCCCTCCAGCTTGAACAAAGCAATAGGGTTGTTTCTCAGGAGCACCTCCATCCTCAGTCTTTGCATTGCGCTAGTCATAAAACCGAGCTGCGGGCGCTCCTTAGGATCTCTCTCGTCTGGCTGAACGCTGCTCCGTTTTGCTTCCCAGGAAAATCATAGAAATACAGGATGGCTTGGGTTGGAAGGGACCTTAGAGACCCATCTAGTTCCAAACCCCCTGCCATGGGCAGGGACACCTCCCACTAGAGCAGGAATCCCCTCTGTAGCAGGGGTTGCAACGGAGGCCACTTGTGAGAGCTGGTGGCTTGCCAGGGGGCACCTCCAGCTGCCCAAGACTTTCCCCAGAGGAGTTAACTGGGGGTCAGCTAAGGGAATCATCTGAGGTTCCAGTGGGTCAACTGGGGACTCACAAGGATCAAGTAGACTGACAGGGGTTCAGCTGGGGGTTAAGGGGTCACCCGATGGATCAGTGGATGAGACAGCATCAGCTGGTTCTGCACTGGGGTTGGCTTAGAGCACAAGCTGGGGCCACTTGCAGGTCAGCTGGCATTTCACAAGTGCTTGCAGCACCCTCCACAGGGGACAACAAAGGTGTGAACCTGTCAGCAAACAGAAACCCGCAAATAACCGGCGATAGATTTTTATGTGATTGATTGGATTGGGTTTAAGTGGAAGTGTGAAAAACCCAACATGAAAACACTTTCCACAGGCCCCTTCATAGCTCGATCCCAGCAGGGGAATAAGAGCTCAGTGGGCAAGGAGAGGGAAGGGTTTTCAGACAATATTTAGAGATTTGGAAGTAAAATTTGGGTGTTTTGAAGACAAATAACCAGGCACAGAGGGTGGTTGTGAATGGTGCCCCATCCAGTTGGCGTGCAGTGACCAATAGTGTCCCCAGGGATCAGTGCTGAGCCCAGTTCCATTCAACATCCTTACTGGTGACCTGGCTGAGGGGATGGAGTTTACTCCTAATACATTTGCAGATGGCACCAAGTTGTGAAGATGGCACCAAGGGGAGGATTGATCTTCTGGAGGGGAGGAAGACGTGTCTGATGAGGAGGGGCTGAGGGAGCTGGGGATGTTCAGCCTGGAGAAGAGCAGACTCAGGGGACACCTCTTTTTCTCCAACTCCCTGAAGGGGGGTACAGTCATGTGGGGGTCAGACTTTTCTCCCTGGCACCCAGCGCCCGGATGAGAGAGCAGGGTCTGAAGCTGCCGGGGAGGGTTAGGTTGGATGTTAAGAAGCCCTTCCTCAGGGAAAGGGTGCTCAGAGCCTGGACTGGACTGCCCAGGGCAGTGGGGGAGTCCCCGTGTCTGGAGGTGTTGAAGGACAGCCTGGCTGTGGCTGAGTGCCCTCGTCTGGCTGCTGGGGTGCTGTTAGGTGCTGGGCTGGGCTGGATGAGCTCAGAGGGCTTTGCCAGCCTCAATCATTCTGTGATATTCAGTTCTTTTCAAGCAGTATTTAGCTACTTTGAAGCTGTATTTAGTCTGTGAGAGACATCTCCAATGGAGGTGAGAAGAGCACTGGCCTTGCCTTTTCTCTGGGAGCTCTTGATGCCAGACTGATCCTGCTGTGCGGGTTCTGTACGTTGCTCCCCACAGAGAAACTTCCATAAGGAAATCTTCTAGTTGAGAGACGAGGCCAAATCCTGATGAGCATATTGCTGGTGAGCAACAGCCAGCTCCTCGGCTCTGCGAGTGACACAGCCATGTGGTGGCTTCCACCGAGCTCTAGCGCAGCATCGATCATCTTTATGTGCAGCAGCTATTAACATCTTGCTCCTGACAGCCTGACAGCGCTGTGATGGAGTTAGTTTAGTTATGTCTGGGTTAGTGGTAGTCTGGGTCAGTCATTGGTCTTGATGATCATCATAGAATCGTAGAGTTGGAAGGGACTTCCAAAGGCCATGTGGTTTAAACCCCTGCACCAAGCAGGGCCATCACTCACGTTGTCCAGAGCCCCATCCAGCCTGGCCTTAGAGATCTCTTCCAGCCAAAGAGGTTCTGTAATTCTGGGTTGAGCCAAGGATGCATCTCACACATGCTGATGGAGCTGAGGGTCCAGTTGGTAAAGACCTGCCCTGGTTCTTGTATGTTCCTTAAAAAAACTCCTCCTGGGTGCCTTGGTGCTTTTCCAGCTCCGTAAGGACTTGCTCCAGCCCTCCTTTCTCTATCTTGCTCCCCAAGCTGCAGAGAGTCTAATCTTCCATAATTTTCCAGGAGCCCCTCTTATTTCCCTAGGTGAGGATCAGGACATGAGTGTCATCTCAGGAAGGAGATCAAGATCAGGTCTGATGGGTGTGTTGCCCATCAGAGGGTCTTGGTGCTGAGGAGAGGTGGAGGATGAGTCCAGGTCACTCGTACTTCAGTGCCAGCTATCCCCATTGTTCTTTCTCTTCCTGCGAGCAAGATCGTGGCAGCATGGCTTGGGGGGTTGCACTGTAAGGAGGGGACTGGGCTATCTTTGGGGTTGTGATGGTAGTGGCAATCTCCATCTTGCAGAAGGATGTGATCCTGGTCCTCTCTTGCCTGCACTTGTGCAGAGAGGCAGCACTTTCTGCTCTCCATTGCTGCCGTGGTCTGCAAAGAGGCTCCTACGTGCCATTTTGAAACACCTCCCAGCATCATGCAGTTCTCCTGGAGGTGGCTGGAGATCAGGGCAGGCTTATGGGCTGCATCCTGAGCATCCACGTGGCCTTGAGCCTCAACCTCCACAACCAGCTGCAGGGCTGAGCTTGCCTGAATAGGAACTCTCAGGATTAGTCTCCTGTTTCGAGAGGCTTGGAATCAAAGAGGATTTGCCCAGTGGTAGAGCAAATCTTAACAGCCTATTGGTTGACTCACAAATCACAGCCGTTTCTGTGTGCCTGGGCCAAGCCCTGTATCCTGTTGGCGAGCAGAACAGACAGAGGGAACCTGCTCAGCAAGGAAACAAATTGGGTGCAAATATCCTTCCTCATTAAGCACAGGGAGAAGCAAAGGGCTCTGGACATTGGGTGCTGGTGCATTCTCCACCGCTCTTTGCAGGAGCTGCTGCTACTTGCTCATCCCCATGGATCTGCTGATGGAGCAGGCTCCATCCAAGGTTTCCTCCATATAGGCTGGAGCCTCTGCTGTGGGGTGGGCAAGTCGCTGGCTGCAGCGGCAGGGAGAGCGGCGTGGGAGAGGGTTTGGAGCCTAGAAAATCTGGGCATGTTTTCTTCTCTTGGACAAATAGCTTATTCTCTGAAAATTTGCTTGTGGGTCGGCCAGCACCATCTGCGAAGCCCTGCCAAATGTGGTGAAGAGTTTGAGCCAAGAAAGAAGGAAAGAAAAGGAGAAATTAAAAAGCCTGGAAACTGTCCATTTTCAAAACCACTTTGCAAAACAAACATTTGGGGTCTTTCTTTCCAAATTAGGTTTTCTGGTGACATTTGCCCGTTTAATAATATATATTTTTAAAGGGTTTGGAGAAGATGACCTCGAGTACTTAGGTTCTTTGACTTGTTGCTGCTGTGTGGGAAATAGTTCTACTCCCTGGACACAAAGAGACAGAAAAAGCAGGTGCAGCCAGCTCAGGCTGAACTTTCTCACTATCAGGTTGAAGAGGGAATGACTGGGGGTGGTCGTCAACATCTGGGTCTACATTGTCGTGACCAAGCAGGCAGGATCATGCAGACATTGTGTTTGGATGAGACTTGTTGGGTGCCATCTGGTTGAACCTCCTGCTGATGTGGATGTCAGGTTTGTAGCAGTGTTGGTTTACCTCATGTTTTCAGAACAGCTCTGCCTGCAAGCCACAGGGCATCCCGATAAGATGCATCTCCAGACCAGTGAATGCAAGGAGGCCGTGGAGTCATCAGTTTGCTCGAGCAGTTTATTTGGCTAAATATGCCATTGATTTGTTTGGGCTGCATTCCGACTGTGTGGGCTTTGTAAGTCAATACAACTCCAGTTCTACTCTCTACACTCAGTAATTGCGAGGTAGTAGAGTATATTTAGACAGTGCAATGCTGAACGTGTGTGTGTGCTAGAGGAACAGGCAGCAGGAGGGTCAGCAGCAGCAGGAGAGTAGGGTGAAGGCTTGGTAGGGTGTTGTGTGGTTGGAGAGCAGAGGGAGGAGGAGGCAAGCGAGGATGTTTAAGGAGGATGAGGGGGAGACAGAGGTGGGTTGACGTTGTTCCTGCTCAACATGTGCTTTCTGAATGCTGTGTGTCTCTATAAACTGCAGGTCTGTCCCACTGTGGTGGTGTCCAGGAGGGTCTGACCTACCCGCATGATAATTTTAGGTTGCTGGCTGGAGAGATACCTGGCTGAGGAGACTCTGCCTGGGAGTGAAGAGACCCATGCTCTGGTCCACTTGCTTTCGCTTCTCTTCATCATGCTGACTGTGAAGGGGTTTAGTATCTGATCTGGGGATCATCCTGCTCCCCAGTGCGAATCCACTCCCAGCATCTGTGATAGGTGGCTGTGTGGTTCTGAGTGCCTACAGTAACTCCAGAGCAAACTGGAGGTTTGCAGGTGGCAAAGGGTTAAACAGCAGCAGGCTGCTGGAGCTGAGGACATGGTCAAGTGGAATTGGTTTTTCCTTCCCCTTCTCTTTGTAAAATGTCTCTGAAAGCAGAGTCATGTAAATACTGGCTTTTTCTCCCCTGGAGGCACATACAGGGTTTTCATCAGACACCTGCAAGCCCTCATTGCCAGCACAGCGCGGAGCTCCCCAACCTGTTCATGACTGAGGCACAAGTGTCTGAGAGGTCCATTGAGAAACCAAGCGTCATCATCCTTTACATAACATCCCTGAACAACAGGAGGCAGACGTTTTCCCTAGCTCATCATGAGAGTGACCTCAGTGTTCCTGATTGAGGTGAGAGCCTCTGGGAGCCTTGAACACCCCTTAACCCCATCCATGCCCGCTTGCTCCCAGCCAGCCCTGAAAGCCAGCCCATCTTCCCACCAGCAAAGACCCCGCTCGCTTGTGAGGCCAGAGCACGGCCGAGCCTTCACCACCAATCAAGGCCAATTCATCAGTGGTGCAGAGGCACCTTGCACTGTGCAATTAGTGTGGATTTAGAATTACAGATTCCTGTCTCGCGGGAGGGATGCTCGAGGCCACTTGCAGTGGGATGGGTTTGTGGGTGTGTTTTACAGGGGAAAAGGACACTGGAACAGGCAGGTTATTCTTTCTGCCTGCTGCATTCAAGTGGATTTGCAAGTCCAGCTGCTGATGTGGGAGCGTTGCTTCTGCTTGCTGGATGTAGGGGCTTGGAAAAGCGAGCAGGAGGTCATCTTTGCATTGGAAATGCTTCACCGGCTCCATGAACCGGGATGGCTGCGTGATGGGGTTGTGGTGGATGAGGTTCTTGTCCCAGGCAGATGCTGACTTACAGCACACAGGGCTTTATTTAAATGCTGCTACTTATTAGCTGCTTTCCATGCCGTGTCCCTGTCACTTCCACATCTGCTGCCAATTGCTGAGGAATAAATACAATTAAAAATTGAAATGAATCAGCATCTCCTGAGATGGGGAGAAGGAGAAAGCAGAGCTTGGGCTGCTTCTGCTCTGCCCTGATGAGGCTCCATCTGGAATGTTATGTCCAGTTCTGGGCCCCTCAGTTCCAGAAGGACAGGGAACTGCTGGAAAGAGCCTGGCACAGAGTCACAGGGATGATGGAGGGAGGGAAGGGAGCATCTCCCTGATGAGGAAAGGCTGAGGGAGCTGGGGCTCTTCAGCTGGAGAAGAAGAGACTGAGGGGTGACCCTGTGAATGATTATCAATAGGGAGAGGGTGTCAGGAGGATGGAGCCAGGCTCTGCTCAGGGGTGTCCAGGACACGACAAGGGACAGTGGGGATAAGCTGGAGCAGAGGAGGTTCCATGGAAACAGAAGGCAAAGCTGTTTCCCTGTGAGGGTGACAGAGCCCTGGAAGCGGCTGCCCAGAGAGATTGTGGGGAGTCTCCTGCTCTGGAGCCATTCAAACCCAACCTGGATTGTTCCTGTGTGGCCCCATCTAGGGGATCCTGCTCTGGTAGGGGGTTGGATTGGATGATCTCTAGAGGTCTCTTCAAACCCCTAACATCCTGTGATTCTGTGATTCACCTTGTGCTGCTTCTCCCCTCTCCCTTGCTGGGGCTGCTGCATCCTTTTGACATCAGAATCTGTTGCCCCAGCAGCATCTAGTCTATCGTTTGGAGCACAAATAAAGTATGTAACAAGAGTGTTTCAGGTCCATTAGAAGCACAGAGGGAAGTAGTCAATGTTAGCCAAAGGGAGCCAGCAAAGGCTGAACCCGTCAGGGTTGAAGAAAAGCCATTTCCAGGCGGGGAGGAGAGGTGCTAATTCACTTAAACTTGAGATTTCTGAGGCTCATTCCTGAGCAAACCTAAAAAACACCCCACCAACAAAAAAAAACCCTTCAAAATGAACATAGAAATAACATTTGAAAACCAGAACAAATAATAAAAAGGCAGGTGTCAGGAGGATTTGCTGCAGTTACCCACCCAGCTCCTCGCTTCGAGCACGTGTGCTTCTGCATCTGCCGGAACCCTTTGGAGATGCCTCCTTCCCTTTGATGCTGGGATTGATTCCCTCACGGGCCAGGCGAGTGCTACCTGGGGAAGCAATTTATGACTATTTTTAGCTTTATGTGCACCGAGGGGGATTCCATGGGCAGGGCTGAGCTCTGCCTGCCTTAACCACTCACAGCCCACCCCAGCGGGATAGGTGTGAGGATGTTGAGGAAAATGGGATCATTTGTACTGAGTTTTAGGGCTGCTTATAGCTCATCCTTATAGCCGTGATCCACTTGGAACACAGTGGCAGAGGTGCTGCCCTGCAAGAGCACTTGGAGGCACTGATACAAAAGAGGTAGGAGGAGGGATGGAGGAAATCTCTTCTCTCAAAGGGCAAATTGTTTAGGAGAGGCAGGAGCTGAGCTGGGTAGTAGAACTTGCGTTGATGGCAGTATCCAAAAACCCCAATCATTTGGGTTCAGCTCACAAACGAAGCGTTGCAAAATGTCACCGGATTTAAAATCCCAGGGAATATCCCGACTGGATTTCATTCTTTTTACCTCAACAAAAATCAAAGTAGTCTGCTGTTTGCTTTTGAGCTTTCAGAGTTAGGGCTGATATAAAGCAAATGTAAAGGAAAGGTTGCAGCGAAAGACTGTTTTAAACAGTAGGGTTTGGAATTAAAAAAGCAGGACGAGAAGGCAGGTGGATTGGCTGGTTGATAGGAGGACGTCGGTGTAGAACTGGTGCTTTTCAGCTCTGAATAACAAAAATAGCACTTTCTGCAGAGCATCCCATCCAGCCCTAATGATGACATGGAGAGAGAAGGGAGCCAGAGCTCCTGGGTGCTTCTCCAATCTCTGGGAAAAGCTCGGGCTTGCGCCAGGGTTTTTGGATGGGTTTGGAGCTTTCGGAAGCCAGCGGATGCGATCCCCATTGCTTGGTGTGATGCAGGAGCATGGGTGGAAGCCCCATGGATGCACAGACCGTCCTGACCAGGGGGTGTCCAGCTTCAGCCCGTCGTGTACCACCCCACTGCCCCCTCCCAGAGCACCACCACGCTCTGTCTCGCCTCGGGATGGATTTTCCATCCTCTGGAGCTGCCCTTTGCTGTAGGAGCCGCTCATGGTGTGAGTGAGGGCTGCTCTAATTGGCAGGGGAATCGGTCCTGAAATGTCACAGGAAGATTTATATCGCAGTGCAGCCTCTCCAGGTGCTAATTGTGCTTTAGGCTCTTGGATAATGGAGAAAAGAATCCCAGGCTCTCCAGCACTGTCATCCCTCCATCCTCTGCTTTCTTTTTTTTCTCTCTCTTTTTATTCTCCAAACTCTTGGTGGGTTCTGGAGAGCTGGAAGGCTTTGGGATAAGTGAGTTACAGCCCTGTCCCTGCACACCCTACAGCAAAAAGTGGGAATGGGGGATAATAGAAAATGCCTTTGTGGATGTGGCTCAGGGGTGGGATGCAGCTTGTTCGTATTGCTAGCACAGGAAAACTTCTGGATGGATTCAGAATGCTGCTGTGTGGCTGCTGGGGACCTTCCCAAGGGAGGAACCCCAAATTTCCTTACCTTAAGAAAGGAAATCCTGTTAGTCCCCAGAAGGTAACAGGAACAAGTCCCCTGATGGTTGTGATCTGACCAGTCCCACCCCAGCAGCCTCATTTAGTTAATCCCAAACAAGTTGGCCCTGGAGGAGGTCACTGTTTGGAATCAATGGTACAATCGCCGAATCGTTTAGGTTGGAGAAGGCCTTTAAGATCATCGAGTTGAACAGGACAAGTTTTTTCCTTCTCTCTCCTGAAACAACAATATTGATCTTCCTGGTCAGTTACATAAAGACCATCTGCATTAATCTGATTTAATGGGGATTTAGCTGGCACAGGAGCCAACCTGTTACTGCTTTAATCTCATTGCAGCAACACATCGCTGCTTTTTAAGATAGTTTTTCTTTCCCCCCCCAACTCTGCTGTCCCACTCTGTTAGGATCAGACTTTCCCTGCCTGGTTCTTCGCTTGGTGTTGCTGCTTTTCCATGTGGTTTTTCCTTGCTGGGTTTGCTCAGCCAACCACCCCCGACCCTTTCTGCTTTTAGCTTTGCACCCCCAAATCTGGACCCTGCCTGTTATTTCTCCCTCACTTACGTGAGGTCTGGTGACATCCCCGAGGAATTTTCTCACCTCCAGCTGATGAAAATTACAGGAGTACCAGGGGATGGAGGATGAAGCACCACAGTTTTGATGCTTCTGCTGATGGCTGGGGAGTTGCTAGGTCTGAGCAGCGAGAGGCAAATTAAAACCTCCCATTAATTCCATTAACCATGATCATCATCTCCCCAGGGATGGATTGAACTGCTCACCATTAGCATTAGAAGAGACAAAAGGTTGCCCGGGGATGCCTGTGCAGCATTAACCCCCATCCCAGAGCAGAGATGCCCTGTGACTCGACCTCCATGTGGGATTTCCCTCTTGAGCTTTTTCCATGTAGCTTTGGACCTCCTGATGAATCCACAGAGCTTCCATCCCTTCTACCGCTGCCTCCCCAGAGCGGGAGAGCAATAAAGCCATTAAAAGGCACTACAAGGCCCCCGTTTAATCTGCCAAGTGACCGGCTTTGCTGGGCCACTGCTGCCTGCAGAGCTGGACTGCTCTGCTGGGCTGCTCACGCTGCTCTTGCTGGTGAACCCAGCTGGGATCCCTCGTGCACACCCCACTTTCAGTTGGAGCTTGGTTTTGTGTCACAGTGGGTGGTGAGGGGGAGCTTTGGGGGTTTTGACCATTTCTGAGGTCGGGGAGGCTGCTGCTGTGTTCTGTACGTGCTGACACCTCGTTCTGTGGTGTAGCTCTTTGTTCAGTCTTCTTCCTCTGAATGAGTGCACAGGCTTCCTGCTCAATTCAAAATTCACCTGTAAGGTAGAACCAGGCTTTTCCCACCTTGCAAAGACATGAAGATGCTGTCCAGAGGCTGCAGAGGTCTCCAGGCCTTCTCTGAAGACCAAGTAGCATGAGAAATTCTTAGAGGCAGGAGGCACCTTGTGGTTGGGGTTTCTAGCCCCAGCAGGGCTCGGAACATCAGACAATACAATGCCGGGTGCTCGTCTGCCCTGAGACCCAACAGCAAGACTGTGGATCAAGCAGATAGAGATACTTGGCTGGGGAGTGGTAGTAGCTTTGGTATCATCTTCTCTGTCTTGGCTACAGCTCTGTTTGATCCCTGTTTTGCCTGTTGCTCTGGAAACACTGCAGAAAGGAGTGAAAGGGTGAGGGAGAGACCTGGGTGCCCTGGTGGGTCCTGTGCTGTGTCATCGGGAGGATTGTCCACAGCTCCAGTGACGGGGCTGGAACACTGGGGCAGAAGGTTATTTCCAACTCCTAGCAATAAAGGAGCTGCTGAAAGAGCAGTTTCAGGCCAGGTCCTCACTGCCTGGGTGGGCTTGTCATCACTGCAGCGTCAAAAGGCTCAGGGCCACGCAGGGATGTGTCTGTCACAAGCCAAGTCCCCTACTTTGTCCCTTCCTTTTGCGCTCTGTGTCTGCAGACATCCCCAGGGTTTGCAGGTAAAAGCATCGTTGCTTTTGGACTGGGATTGGACTGGGAATGAAGAGCGGGATGGGGCTGGTAGCACAAAGATCAGGAGGTTCTCTGCTCAGAGCCCCACAGCTCTGTGTTCAGAAGGAGCTGCTGGGTGAGGCAGCTCATTGCAGCAGGGTGTGAGCGCTGGCAACTTGCAGGTCCGCAGAGGGCGATTTTGCTGTCTCTTTTGCATGGATTACACTTGTTCTCTGCTTGGCCTTTTCAGCAGGGAGAGCAGTTTGGATACACATTACCTCCCCAGCAAAGTGTACTCTAATTGGCCAAGAATTGGTCCCAAAATGTCAAGGAAAGATTTATTTCCCAGCGCAGCCTCTCCAGGTACTAATTTTTCCATGGGCCACCAGATAATGGCTCCGGTGCACAATAGCTCCCAGTCCCTAATCAGGATACAGAGCTGTAATTGGGTTGAAGGGATTTAAAATCATTAAAGCCACATTCAAGGGGAATAAAATAGGAAACACACCCCCCCACACCTTTCTTTTCTCCCCTCCTCACCCCCCAAGACAGAGTGTCTGTGTTTAATGAGCAGCTCCTGGCTTAGCGCTGATGATATCCCGGTAATTGTGTCGGCAGCGGAGCAGACCAAGGGAAGGTTACTGAGCATCCTGAAGCATCCAGGTCTCCAATCCTGATGTTTCCGTGGTTTTACTGGTCTGGTACCCAGCCCTGCATCGCTGCGGGGTGCAGTGCGTTGGGCTCTCTGCATCTCCAGGTTCCTCATTACTGCTGGATCCCAGTGTCCTCAGTCCTTAGGTGCAGAGTGAGGTCAAGGTCAGTGTCCCAGTTGTATGGCTGATTTGGGGTCCAGACTGGTGTCTTGGTGTTGTCCTGTAGGTCAGACTGCCAAGAACTGGTAAAAACCCAGTGGTTCTGCAGTAAAGAGGAGCAGGTGGGAAGCTGAGCAAAGGTCTCCTGTGCTGAGCAGAGCAAAAGTAGTTGATCTGGTTTGAAGTTCCCTGAATTTTTCCCTTCTTCAGCATCCTGCTTCATGCTTTTACTCACTGAATTCCCTCCTTTTCACACCAGGCAGTTTCTCAAGTGTTTTGAAACCTTTTAAATCCCAGTTCCACCCCTCCAAAGCCCTTGCAAGCCCACTGTCTCTGACAGCCCATGAAGATAGGGCTAGCGGCAGCAGGTCCTGGCAGAGCCCAGCCTGAGAGTCCTGCAGTGACAGCGCTCTGCTGCCTTTGCCCGTGGCAGAGACGGCGCCGCAGTCTAAAGACAAACGCGAGAAGTTCGGTTTGGGTCAAATGACCCATTTTGCTTCACCCTGCAGGATTTGGGTTATTGTTTGTTTTTATCCCCGGGATTTTTATCTTATTTTATTTTCTTCTTCCATTTAATTCATCCACTAAAACCACCTTATTGACAAAACTCCCCTGGAAATGCCACAGCTTCTGTCTTTCAAGCAGTGCTGCTGCTGAATTATGAAGATGTATGAATTATGCTGCTCTGCTCTGGGGACAGGTGGAGAGGGCTGGGGATGTTCAACCTGGAGAAGAGAGGGCTCCAGAGGGAACTTACAGCAACCTTCCAACCCCTGAAAGGGGCTGTCAGAAGGCTGGGAAAGGCTGTTCCCAAGGGCAGGGAATGATAGGATGAGGGGTCCTGGTTTGGAGCTGGAAAAGGGCAGAGGAAGGCTGGACGGGAAGACGAAGCTGTTGAATCTGAGGGTGGGGGATCCCTGGACCAGGCTGCCCAGAGAGGGGATGGAGGCCCCATCCCTGGAGCCATTCAAGGTCAGGCTGGCTGGGGCTCTGGGTAGCCTGGGCTGGGGAGTGCTGGCCCTGCTTGGTGTCGGGGGGTTGGACTGGATGCCCTTTGGAAGTCCCTTCCAGCCCTGTGATTCTGTGATTCAGCCGCTGTCTGACACACTGCATCGCCAGGTATTAATTTCCCCTAAGCCGAGCAGTGCAGTGCTGCCTCCTCTGGAAGGATCATGGGGAAGGTGACGTCAAGAGACTCTCCAACGGTGGGAGAAAAGATGATGTCCGTGTTTAATTGGCAGTGATTGTTTTGTTTCCCATACAAAAGCAGCAAATCCCCAGAAGCTGGTCAGGAGCACAGCTGTTTATGGCGAACAGAAGCTGCTGCTTATCTCCTTGTAGCAACCTGTCTCCAGGAGATCACGGCTTAATTAACTGGGGTGTTATCGAGAGCCAAATGGTCCAGGCGTTGTTTAAGAAGAAAATATTTCAAATTTAAAAATAAAAAGAGGTCAAGAGGGAAGGAAGGAGGTGACCTGGGAGCCAAGTGGTCTGGACTCTATAGAGAGCTGGGGCACGTGGCCAGCAGAGGCTGCTGGGGTTGCAGATGAGTTTGAATGCAATGGATGCTCTGGGCTGCTCAGGGATGAGTCCCTGCACCCAGATGTGATGTGAGGGTGTGGAGCAGTGATGGGCTTTCTCAGAAGTAGATGTGAAGGTTTGTACCAGAAGGGGTTTGCACCTGAAGTCTGCTCCCTAGTTAAGAGAACCCAGTGCCTGGCTGGACCTGGAGCCTCCCAAGCAGCCTGGGGGTTGTTACACCCTGTCCAGGCTGTCTGAAAAGACAAGCCCACCATGCTGCTAGTCCTCACCTCACTACCCTGTCAGTCTGGAGATGGTCAGCAGCCCGCAGCTTCAGGTTTTGTAGAATAGATCCATTCTGTTCAGTGAGACTAGTGTGTGCAGAGCAAGCAGCCACTTGCAGTCAGCCGGAGAGGAGAGCCAGGTTCTTCCCTAAGATGTTTTCACTGGGCAAAGCTGAGCCCTGGCTCTTAGATCCAAAGCTTGTTTAAAAAGTTGGGTCAGAGAGCCTTTAGCTCAGGCTTCAGCAAGCTTTATACTCGTCCCAGCAAGCTTTAAACTGGGCCCAAGTGTGGAGGCAGTTGGCCGTGCAGGCTCCTGCTCTTCCTCCCAAGCATCTCACCTTACTGCAGACCTTTCCTTGGGCAGGAGCAGAGCTTGGCCTGGAGCCTGGCCTTGAGGTTGCCCAGGGAAGCCACCACAGCGATGCTGAAGGAAATGGCCAAGCAGCCTCTCAGCGAAGGATGCAGAGTCACTTAGAGTGTGAGCAGAGGGAAATCTGACAACCTCTCCCCATTCACGGCTCAGAGTGCTCCGCAGATCAAAGCCAGAGAGACAAGGATGCATTTTGAACTAAGAACATTTAATTTGTATCCAGAGCATTTTAATAAATCATTTATTTCTTTTTTTTTCCTAAAGCCCCCGTTCAGCCCTGTCATCTCCAGCCAATTCCATTTCATATCCAGCCCTTTGACTGATGGGTTTTTAACAACCTAATTAGCATGGATGGCTCTTAAAAGCTTTCCCCAGTATCTCAGGTCCTCGCTTCATAACAGCATCCTCTCTCCCCTCCTCCCAGACCCCTTTTTTCCATCTTGTTGTGCCATCCGTAGCTGTTTATTGTGTCTGCTGCGACAGATTACAGCCAGGAAGGAGCCAGAGACTTGTTCTGAGGGGCTGCTGTGTGGTTTGGAGTCCCAAACCCAGAGCCTAGCTTTTAAATCCCAGTGTCTGAAGAGAGGAGGTGTTTTCTGCAGCATTTCATTATTGCTTTGTTGGGTCTTTTTTGTTTGATTTAGAGCTTTCAGGAAATTTTTTCCCTTTTATTTATTTATTTTTCTTATTTTTTCCTTTCTTTTCTAATTTTTTTCTTTTTTTTTATTGTTTTTTCTTATTTTCTTCGGGTTTTTTTTTTTTAAAGGGAAAAAGGGAGGAGTGTGAAGATTTCCTTTTTCCTTAACGAAAGCCGAGGTTCTCTGATTCTCTTGTACAACCAAGAGCTGGCACTTGAAAGGAAACTCAGAGAGGTTATGAAATGCTTGGTCATACTGGAAGAGCTGGCAGTGCCGACACGGAGCCTCGTGTGTTATTGCATAGAACAAAGCTCTGCGTGCTCCATCCGAGGATGAAAGCAGGTCCAGCAGGAGGCAAACGCAGCCCAGTCCCCTGATTTTCCTCGCTGAGACTTTAAGTGGGATGTAAATGGAACGTGGCGCAGGCATCCTCACATCTGAGCTCCTTCCCCCAACAGAAATAGCCGGCGAGCGGCGGCGACGTTTGCCAGTTCCCATTTGTGAGCCTGATCTGATGCACACGAGGAGCAGCATTTTGTTTTCCTAAGCCACCGGAGTGTGAGCTGTGGGGAACCAGACCTTGTCCAGAGAAACTGAGGTGCCAAATGCTTTCTCCTAGTCATTTTGTTCCACTTCAGTGTTGGCTAAGGCCAGACCCAGAGCAAAATCCCAGCTCTCAAACAAAAGCCGCAAAGCTGAACCCACTCCCAGGCTGCGGTTGCTGCTTATCTGTGCTGCGATAGGAATCAGAGCTGGAGGGCTGCAGCTCTCCTCTGTTGCGGCACCTGACATTTAGAGCACGGTTGCCCTGTCCTGCAGATGTCTAAGCCTCGAGGGCATCCGTCTGTCTCTAAACCCACAAGTGCTTCTGTGCAGGAAGCCCTAGTGCTTGGTAGCACGTGCTCTGTGGTGGAACCCTTTCTGGGGAGCTGGGTGCTGGGCAGCATCATCCTGTCTGGTTTGGCATGGGGCAGGAATCAGTGTGAGGAGAGCCTGTGCCTGGCTGTCAGGCAAAGCAACACCAAGCCCTGTTGGGCCATTTGAGATGAGTTAGTGCAGCCCCCCACTAAGTGAGTAAACTGTGAACCCAGCATGCTGCACCAGCTGGGGATGACCCCGCGCACCCTGCAGGGATGTCTTACGGAGGGGTTTGGGGTGCTCAAGCTCCTAACGCCCCAGTAGACACCCAGCCCCTGCAGCAGTCACAGGTGCTCACAACATTCATGGGTTGATGCTTTAGAGCCCAGCACTGCCTTCTCTCTGCTCCTAAGCACAGCAGAGCCAATTTGGACTGCAAAGAACACTCTGTTCCACTCAGCTCAGGGTTGCTGTAGCTTATGCAATGCAAATTTACAGAAGCACTTGTTCCCACTCGTTATACCCACCATGGCACCTCGGTGGCAGATGCTTTGTGGGGGGGACACTGCCTGTCCCCCGTTCGCGGTGCTGGGCCACCATCCCCAGCATGCTGCGGGCAGCTGACGGCTCTGACAGGATGATGGGCTTTGGCACTTTCCCTTCGCCAGCTTGGAGCTGGCCCACAGCGCGGCTGCTGGGTCCTTGGGGGCTTGCAATAAAGTTTAGGGCTTGTGCCCGGCTTATTGTTGGCACTTGATGCTTTTCCTCTCCACTCCAGCGGTATTTGTAGTCGCTGGCTTGTGGCCGGCTTGCAGCTGCAGCGTGCTGGCCTTCACCCCACCAGGGGTAATTATCCTGCAAGCCCCAGAAGTTGCTGTGGAGTTGAAGCTGTGCTGCAATTTGCTTGCAGAGATGAAATCCCTCCCTCCCTCCTTCCTCATCCGATGAGGGTTGGATTTAGCGGCTGGGTTGGGTGGCTGCTTTGCAGGAGACAGCTGCGGACCCACAAAGTCTTTTGTTTCCCGATTGCCTTTTACAAGAGAAGTGCCACCAGGCACCGAGGAGAGTGATGGGCGAGCTCCTCTTGCGAAAGCCTCGCTCTTCTTTTCCGGAGTCCCTGCAAAATGTCAAGCACTCTTTTTCCGCATCCTAAGTGCCTCCACTTACTCAGGTTCCTGGTGGTTTGGGAGCGAAGCCACTTGCTGAGTAGGAGGCTGGTTGGCTGCTCCTCATAGTTTGCTCTGTGCTGGTCTGGAGTCCTAGACACAGAAGAAGTGACCTGCGGCTTGGTGATGGCAAACACTGGCTGCTTTGGATGTGGTGCCTGAGGTGGGGTAGTGTGGGCCCTCTTACCCACCGCTCTCGTTTCTGCTGCTGTGAGCCAGGCAGATGGGTTGGCAGGAGCTTTGGGTCCAAGCCACAGTGTCCAGTCACCCGATTCATTGCTGTCCAGCCCTTTGATGCTCAGAGACCTCTTCAGCAGCCTCCTACCCATGGCATCCCCCAAGGCTGGTGTCATCCCAACAATGAGCTGCACAAGCTAAGGAGACATCTGCCCTGAAGTCCCAGGCTCAGGGGTTGATGCTGCTGTGGTTGAGGGGAGAAAAGAACCCATCACAACAACCAGTTGTGAAAGTTGAGGAGGACAAGGAAAGGAAAGTTTGGGCTCCTCTGTAATGTCAAGGTGAGCCAGGCGATGGCATTTACGTTGGAGATATCCGGGACTCAGGATCTGGGATTAGTGTCAGCTCTCCTGTGGCAAGGTAAATTAGGGATGCACAGCCTGTCGCTGTTTATGATCCGGGGTTGTTAGGCGCTTCAGGTACTGTCATTCTTGTTTAAGGATATATTTAAGGATTAACAGTAAGAAGTCCAGCATTAGCAGGAGAGAAATGAATGTTAGTGAGCTTAGGCTTGGAGGGCTTAGTTTTGATCATCATCATGTGAGCTGCTTTAGGAGAGATGAGCTCTGAGATGGGGAAGGCGGGGGGAGCTTCTTGTATTTTTATAGGAAAAGAAAATCTTTTCACAAGTTTAAATAGAGATCAGAACTTCACAACAATGATGGCTGCCCGCGTAGAGCCGTGAAAACTCCCTGGAGCCGGTGCCTTTGCTGGGGCTGAGGATCTGGCTCACAGCATCCAGACTATTTTTAGCCTCTTCTTTTTTGTTTTGTTGTGATTTGGGCTTCTTTTTTCTGACGCAGAAAGTGCACCGTGAAACAATGTCCACGGATTTCTTTGTTGTTTGAAGTCATTCAGGGGGTTTAATTAGCGGCTCTGCTGTTTTGCCTTGATCGCAGATGGCTGGGAGGAGGTTAAGTTTGAGATGTGCAGTGTCCTGGACCCTTGGCTCAGCGTGGAGCAGTTGCCTCCTGCTGCTGATCCTTTTGACTCTCTTGCTCCTTTCTTGCTGCCAAACAGTTGCTCTAGGAGAGAGAAGGCTCCAAGGGAACCTCCAGGAAGACTGGAGAGACTTCTCCTAAGGGGATCCTGTGATAGGACAGGGGGAAATGGTTTGGAACTGAAGGAGAGGAGGTTCAGACTGGATCTGAGGAAGAAGCTCTTCAGTGCCAGGGTGCAGAGACTCTGGAATCGATTGCCCAGAGAGGCTGTGGCTGCCCTCTCCCTGGAGGTGTTCAAGGTCAGGATGAATGAGACCTTGAACAACCGAGTCTGGTTGAGAGGTGTCACTGCCCCTGGCAGGGGGTTGAGTAGGTGAGCTCAGAGGTCCCTTCCAACCTCAGCCAGCCTGGGATACCTAAGTGTAAACTCCACATTTTAATTTCCCTGGCCTTGCTGTCTGCTGCCCATAAGCGCTGGCACGGGTGAGGAGCTGTTGAAGACTCTCAGCTCATCACACCCCTGGGTTAGAGAGGCTCCTCTTAACACAGAAATGCACAGGAGTGGAGGAGTGCCTGTCTGCTGTGCAATGAGCTGAGCTGGTTCTGATGGCTGAGGGGAAGAGAGGGGGAGGTCTCACAATGCTTTCACCTCTGTTTTAAGGAATCGCTTAAATCTAGTGTCCGGGGCTGCTGTCCCTGAGTCCCGGTGATCCCTTTTGGTTTAATTACTGTATTTTTTAAATTATTTCTGTTACATTATTAGTTTTAATTATTATTTTAAAATATTTAACAGCTCCTGCTTGTCCCTGGGGGTGAGTTGGGGTATGCTGTGGGCTGAGACTGAACCCTTTGCTGCCTGCTGGCGTGGTGGACCCTGTGGCTCTGGTCCACCAGTCTCCTTCAGTGGCCATGCTGAAGGTACAAGAGGACAGCAGTCAAAAGGGTCTCAAATTCAGGGTTAAGAGCCAGTTCTAGAGCTCATGGCTTGGTGGGTAGAGGTATCCCTTACTGGTGGAGTCCTGCTGTGCTTCCTGGAGCTAAAACAATTGCCATTATCCCACGTAACAGCGCCTGACCTACATTTTGTACTTGAAAGCCTCCAGCTAATAATTAGTTTGAGTTTCAATTTATAAATAAACACATTCATATTCTGGATTTGAAAGCAGGGGAAGAAAGGAAACCTCTCGGTGGCTGCAATCCCTGCCGCTCTCGGCTTCCCTCCTGTTCCTCTGACCCTGGGGATGAGCAGGGAGGAAGGAGTGGATTTGCTAGGCTGGGTGGAGGAGGAGGGTTCGGATGTAATGAGACCGCTGGGCATTTTCCTGGAAAATTGCAGGAGCCTCAGTGCTCGGGAGATTTGGGCCATCTGGGTAAACAGGGTCAAGCTCCAGGTTGGCAGTGCTCAGCAGTGTGGGGCAGCTCGGCTTTGCCAAATGAGCTGCACAGAGCAGCAGATCGAGGCACAGAAGGCTCATCTCTTCCCTTACTCGGCTCTCCTGGCATCACTACCACATCTCCTCCTCCTCCTCCTCAGTGTCCATCTGCCCACCCGTCCACATCCGAAGGGGCGGGAGGCTGCGTTGGCCTTGGGTCAGCGCCTGGGATTTGCCGGGTGTGCGGGGCAGGGCACGGGCAGTCACCAGACGGGTCGGGCATTAATTAGCAGTCAGAGAGAACCGTGGCTCATAGTGATGGGATCTATCCCCATAAGCTCTGCGGAGGTTGTGGCGCTGGGGCCACCTCATGAGCTGCGTTGCTCCATGCACCTCCAGGCTTTCTGTTGCTGGAGGTTGGAAATGCAGTGAGCTGTCACGGTCCTAATGCTCCTACAAAATCCCAGTGTCCTCATTCAGTCAGTTGCTGTCCGAGCTTTCCCCTGGATTTCCACTTGGCCTCCAGTCTCCTTTTTTCATGGTGTGTGCAGCTGTGAGGGGGGTTGAGGTTCTTTGGGGTTTATGGGTTCTTTGGGGGAAAGCTTTCTGGTTTGAGGGAAGTGGTTGGTAAAATGAGCAGAGCACCCAGCACCCACCCGCACCCATTCCTCTTGCTCTTGCGTTCAGTAGCGATAGCCCAGTACAACCATGGATTGGATCCTGGTTGGGACATTGGAGTGTGTTGTCAGCACACAAGTGGCTGCATCTGGGATTAGATCCACAGCTGATGGAAGACAGTACAACAGTCCTGCATCACACCCTGAGGCACAGAATCACACAGAACCACAGAGTGTCAGGGGTTGGAAGGGACCTTGAAAGATCATCCAGTCCAACCCCCCTGCCAGAGCAGGATCCCCTAGATCAGGTCACACAGGAACAGCCAGGCTGGGTTTGAACTGCTCCAGAGCAGGAGACTCCACAGCCTCTCAGGACAACCTCTTCCAGGGGTCTGTCACTCCCACAGGGAGAATATTTTCCCTTCTGTTTCCATGGAACCTCCTCTGCTCCAGACTGTCCCTGCTTCCCCTTGTCCTGTCCCTGGACACCCTTGAGCAGAGCCTGGCTCCATCNCCACAACCACCCCCTGTCTGATCCACCCCAGGATCCCATTGGCCTTCTGTGCCACAAGGACCCATTGCTGGCTCATGGTCGCCCTGCTTGCCACTGAGACCCTGAGGTCCCTTTCCCCTGTGCTGCTCTCCAAGAGGTCATCCCCATCCTATACTGGATGTCTCTGTACAGAGCAGCACTGAGTGGGTTCTTCTCCCCCAAGCTGATGATGTATGCCTCACAGCTAGACCATCACGAGCCTCTGTCACCCCCTTTATAGCCCCAAAGCCCCCAGTCAAACCCAACGTGGCCCAGACCAATGGAGTTCTGTGGAAACCTGTGTGAGACCCTACAGGAAAAGGTCGACAGAGGCGTCTCCAGTGGGATCCCACGGGGGAGTTTGGCAGTGCCACGGGGAGGATTTCGTGCGCCGGTTGCTTCGGCAGCACTTGCCCATAAGGTGCTTTCCTAAACGGTGCCTCTGCAGGTGCTATTTTTATTCAGGAAAATGTCAACCCCTTTTGTGCAACTTAGCGACTTGTTGTCTTGGTAATTTCTTGCAGAAACGAGATCTATAAAAATCCCCTCTTCTCTTGGCCCTGGGCTTTTCTCATCTGTTTGGGATGTAAATATTTCTCCGAATCGCAAAACAATAAGTGGGAGCCTCTTTAATGGGATGCGAGCAGTGTGATTCTCCCCCTCTCAGTGGCTCTTGTTAGAGCTTCTCGAGGCACAGATGTACGTGTGGGGATGGAGCTATGTGCACTTGTATTTATGATCCTGGCCCAGTGTCCTTTGAATCAGAGTCCTTGTATGCTGAGATCATATCTGGCCCCGTTCTTTCTTCATGCACTGTTTCCTAATCTGAATCGCGGCTCTCAGGGAGCTGGAAATCCAGTGATGAGTGGAGTTTTATCATCCTGAATTGAGCGAAGCAGTGGAGTTGAGGGCGGAGAGGGGGGGAACCTACACTTTTTTTATGATTATTATTTTTTTTCCTTGAAATTTCCGGCAAAGATGACATTTCCACCAACAAGCAGTCGCTCTGGGGATAACTCATCTCCAAATGAAAAAGAGAAGGAGAGTCATACATTGCTGCTGATAACGCTGAGATACTCTACTCATGCTCCTGTGCCTGGGGAGGTCAGGGTTGGTTTGTGTGGTGCCTCAGCCAGCTCCAGAGAGGAGGTTTTTGCTCCTGCCTGCAGCGTCTTTCTGGCTCTGCCCTGTACTAGTAGCTATCTGGAAGCTCCAGGTAGTTGTGGAGGCTGTTTTAGTGGTGCTGGAGGATGAGCAGAGCCCTGCTCAGTGCTGATTTCTTGCATAGTGTCTCCCCACAAGGTGTCTGGGGGGGGCTTGTGCTTCTGTGCCTGGGGAGGTTGAGGTTGGTTTGTGTGATGCCTCAGGCAGCTCCAGAGAGGAGATTGCTGCTCCTGCCTGATGGATTCCCACAGTGAGTGGTCAGTTCTGCCCTGTAGGGTTGGAAACTGCAGGTAGTCACAGTGGCCATGTTGATGGTGATGAAGGATGAGCAGAGCCTTGCTCTGTTGACTTCTTTCATGAGGTACTTTGAAGGCAGGGGGTGGTTTGGGGGGCTCATGCTCCTGTGCCTGGGGAAGTTGGGGTTGGTTTGTGTGGTGCCTCAGTCAGCTTCAGAGAGATGTCTGCTCTCCTGCCTGCTGGGTTCCCACTGTGGGTGGTCAGTTCTGCCCTGTTCTAATAGGTCTGAAAGCTCCAGGGAGCTGTGGAAGCTGTTTTGGTGGTGATGGAGGAGAGGCAGAGCCTTGCTCAATGTTGGCTTCTTGCATACGTTTCCCCACAAGGTGCTTTGAAGGCAGAGGTTGGAACAGGCTGCCCAGGGGGGTTGTGGAGTCTCCTTCTCCAGAGACATTCAAGCCCTGCCTGGCTGTGTTCCTGTGTGACTTGGTCTGGGTGATCCTGCTGTGGCAGGGGGATTGGACTGGATGATCTTTCGAGGTCCCTTCTGATCCCTAAAGATTCTATGATCTGGGGGGAGTGGTGCCAACATTCAGGCTACTGATCACTAAAGCACTTCAAGCAGGATGCAAGGCAGGAGCTGCACAGCCCTTCTTTGGAGAGAGGGAGATGATGAGCAGTGTTTCTCCAATAACGACAAGATCCCTGGAGTCCTAAAGGAGCAAGGCTTGGGCACGAAAGCCAGAGCTGCCCTAATAAAACATTTACTGGGGTTTGGAGACCTGTGCGCCCTGACACGGCGCATACATATGAAACGATCAAGGTTTCTGGGCCTTCGCTGCTAATCTAACGGAACCCTTGGGCTTTGCTCACCGCCGACTCTGCATGAAAGCAAACGGCAGCTCTGTTTTCCTATTTAAAAGATTTCTGAGCTAAGCCAGGCGGGTCACAGTTCAGGAAGCAATAGGATCTGGCCTCTTAAAGGCTTTGGCAAGGAGAGCCTTGGGAAGGTGCGTTAGGGGTTGGGTCACCATCTCTCAAGCCACCTCAGACTCTGTTGTCTGTTGTGCTAGCTCCTTCTCCTCCTCCTCTTGCTCTTTCCCTCACTGAGTTGCTCTGTCCCACATCCCGTTGCCCACCGTACTGATCTACTGATGACTGAACTGTGGGTTAAAATAAAAGCAAAGGAAAAACCAACTCCAAACCACCTAAGAAACCAACCCCACCAGTTTATGAACTGAGCCCCCTCAAGCCAGAAGCTGCTGGGGAGGGAAAGGAAAACACCTAGCCCACTGGGTGCTGTTTTTCAAAGCCCCACAGCCCCTCTATTTGTCTACCTGCTCTTGTTTGAGCCCTGCAGGGGAGGGAGGAGGTAAAACCCTGCCTGAGCTGCTCTTTCAGAGGACTGAGCTCTCTCAGGCAGCTGCTGGTGCTGAGCTGGCTCAGCACCTCTGCAAACCCCTGGCTACCCCATCACCCCGCTGCTTTCACAGAGCAAATACTTCACTGAGCGATTCTCACTGCTCCAGTGGTTTGGGACTGATGGGTTTGGCTTTCCACTCAGTTACAGCATCCTTTCTGCTTCTCGAGCATCTCCTGTGTCTTTCATGTAATTCCTTAACTAGTTTCCAGTTACTGACAGTCCCTTTCTTTTCAGGTACTTGAATCTGTTTGATCACCAACAAATTTCTCTGCCTGTTCCTCTGATAAAAAATTAAATCTGAGCACTTTGCAGAAGGTTTCCTCCCCACCCCCCTTTCTCCTTCTCTGCTCTTTCAACCCTCTCTTCTGTGCTTGCAGGGAGTCAGCCCTTTGCTAGGAAAAGAAAATAAATAAAAATTAGAGTTCAAAGAGTGACATCTCCTCTTAAAAAGAAAGAGGGAGAGGAGAAGAAGAGGGGGAAAAAACCCAGCACCATGTCTTCTTACAGATGCGACATCAAAATGGGAAACTATAAAGGACACATTTTCAAAGGGACTGAGTTTGGTTCAGTGGGAAAGAGGCAACCAGAGTCTCTTCTGGTGCTTTGAAATGGTGTCCTCAAGCCAGCGCAGCCCCGTTGCTTCAGCTGGAGCATGGGCACTTCTCCTGCCAGAGCCGCTCTGCGGTCGTTGCGTGGGGAGTGGAGGATGCTGAGGGGAGAAGAGGGTGATGAGGATGTTCCTGGGACAAGAGGGTGATGCAGGGTAAGAAATTTGTTGCTGTGTTCTTATGTCACCTTGGCATCTGCACCCTTGAACAAGGTTCTGTGGGGCTTGATGTTCCCCAGGGGTCTCGTCCAGCCCAGAGCTTCAGGTTGGGCCCTGCTTAGTGTTTCAGCTGCTTTCGTGGAGGCAAAGGCTGTTGGACTCATACAGCAGCAGTTGTGTTAGGGGGTTCCCAAACCCATGTGAGACCCTTCAGCCGGCCTGGTACAACAGGAGCAGCATCGCAGTGAGGCAGTGACGAACAGAGTGAGTGCAGCTCTGCATTTCCATGTGTTCAAGGTCAGCAGAGCAGCATCTCTGCTGCAGGCAAAACCCGTGGGCACAGAGAGCAGCCTCGCACGCTCCCAGCCCAGATTTTGTTTTCCCTGTTTTCTAAGGGATTCATAGCAGTGTGAACAAAGGAGCAGCACCAAGTCCCACAGCCCTGTGGATGCAAAACCCACCCCAGCTCCAGGCAGGTGGCAAAGGAGGTTGGGTGATGTTTCAGACAATGGTTTTTCCTCTGGTTCTTCACCAGCTTCTACCCCTTCCCTGAATTATCCTCCGTGCAAACTCCATCCCCAGAGATTTTCTCCAACAAAACTCTCTCGCTAGCCTCATCCCATCACATCCCCCTGTGACATCCTAGCGCGTTCAGCGGTGGCAGAGATGACTGCCCGATGCGATCGATTGTTTCCTTTGAAGAGGAGGAGCTGCAATTAATCTCTGCTTGTCTTTACTGCTTTTTTTCTGTTCTCTTCCTGGCTGCTAAACTGCTGGTGTGGAGGCAGAAGTGGCCATTTAGCAGCAGGGACCTTTGCCTGGACCAGAAAACCTGCTGCTTCTCAAAAAAAGCACTGAAACATCCAGCTCTGGAGCCCCCAACACTGCAAGAATGTGGAGCTGTTGGAGCAGGTGCAGAGGAGGCCATGGAAGTGCTCAGAGGGCTGGAGCCCCTCTGCTCTGGGGACAGACTGAGAGAGTTGGGGCTATGTAGCCTGAAGAGGAGAAGGCTCCAGAGGGACCTTCTAGTGACCTTCCAACCCATGAAAGGGGCTGTAAGAAGCCCGGGGAAGGCCGTTCCCAAGGGCAGGGAACGATAGGATGAGGGGTCATGGGTTGAAGCTGGAAAAGGGCAGAGGGAGGCTGGACAGGAGGGCAAAGCTGTTGAATCTGAGAGTGGGGGATCCCTGGACCAGGCTGCCCAGAGAGGGGGTGGAGGCCCCATCCCTGGAGCCATTCAAGGTCAGGCTGGCTGGGGCTCTGGGCAACCTGGTCTGGTGAGTGCTGGCCCTGCTTGGTGCAGGGGGGTTGGACTGGATGCCCTCTGGAGCTGCCTTCTAACCCAACCCACTCTATGATTCTATGGTCCTACATTCATCCAAGCACCTGTTGTGCGTGGTGGTGGTTCAGCACTCAGTGGGTGGCATGAAGGATCTCTCTTGATGGGCAGCTGGTGGAGTTTGGGTTGCAGGGTGTGCTGGTGCCCAGCGATGCGCTGAAGCGTTGCAGCTCTGGTTTTGTCTCACCATGGATCGGTCCCCTCGCTCCTGCTCGGCCTGCCTTGGCGTCACCTTGGATTAATTACAGTACAATGCAATATACATTTCTATGGTGTCTGCACAAGTGTCTCAGGGCCCTTTGCAATCTGAAAAATCTAATTAAGGTGCAGCCTCCAACATGAATGCTTATCACCGGAACGTGTCCAGCGCGGCAGAGGCGACGATGCCTCCTCCATGGCTCAAACCAAGGGCTGCATCCTCACTGCTGAGCTGTTATTAATTACTCAAGGCTTGGAGTCTGAGACACCAATCAATACCATGGGCCTGGCTAGATGGGAAGATTTAAGTGAGCGTGAGGGAGCTGAAGATAACTATCAGCTGGATACGTGGTGGAGGCTGTTCTTGGCCTGGGAGGAGGATGAACAGGAGCCAGCGGGGTGGCCAGGTAGCCCAAAAGACCAACAGCATCCTGACTTGTATCAGCAATAGTGTGGCCAGAAGGACTAGGGACATCATTCTCCCCCTGCACTGGGTACTGGGGAGGCCTCCCCTTGAGTCCTGGGAGTAGTGCTGGGCCCTTCACTTCAAGTAAGAGATGGAGGGGCTGGA